>PVJL010000455.1:377535-414405 GCA_004026885.1 Lyroderma lyra | reverse complement strand
GTGCGTGTGTGTGTGCGTGCGTGTGTGCGTGCGTGTGTGCATGCATTTGCGCGTGTGTGCATACGTGTGTGTGCGTGTACATGTGTGCATACGTGTGTGTGCATGTGTGTGCGCGCGCGCGTGTGTGCGTGCGTGCGTGTGTGCGCGTATGCGTGTGTGTGCGCACGTGTGTGTGCGCGTGTGTGTGCGTGTGCATGTGTGCGTGTGCGTGTGTGTGCGCGTGTGTGTGTGTGTGTGAACTGTCTTTTTATTTGCAGCTATTGTTTATGATGTTATCCCTGTGTCTGTTTGTAACTTGCTGCCTTGTTTTTGACACACTCACTGAGGGGTAAATCCATTCCTTTCTGTTCCATACTCTGAGATGGAGGACAGTTGTTAAAGTGTTCTTTCCTTAATGTCGCCTAGTCAAGACAGTTGTGTCATTAGAGAATTTTTTTTCTCCTGAATCTAAAGTAGGCTCAGCCTTTACTCATCTGTCACACTTTCCAAATGATTAAACTTCTTCATAATTTTGTGAATTCCTCTTGACGCTTTTGCATGCCCTGTAAGCTGGCTGGTTTCAAAACCAAAACTGTGGTCTCATGATAAAAGACTTGCTATTTTTTATTAACATTTATTTCTGCTTACATATCACAAAGTGATGCTAACACTTTGGATATTTCCATTTTACTAATGGTATGTATGATTATATACACACGTATGAACACATGTATGTGCACACACATGCAGTCCCAATTGAAATACAAACTTGGTTGACTGGGAAGACCATAAGAATTTTCCTGTGAGTTACTTATAAGGCTTGATATCAGTAGTTTAAATTATGAGAAATAAAATTGATGAGTGGGGTTGTGTTTGGAGTCAGGTCCTGATTTCAGAGCAAGAAGACTCTCCTTTCCTTCTTTCTTTTCCTCTGATCCTCATCTCTGGAAGCTTCCTCTTACCTAATGGGTGTGCCTAAGGTATAATGCAGGGGTCGTTGGTGTCTGTTATTCTACAGAAGCCCGGCACTGCCAGGCAATACTTTGGGTAATAATTATACCTTATGTTTGAAATACGTGCTTTAAAATAACACAGTTGAATCAACTGGTAAAGCTTAATCCATTCTACCCATACTCAATGCAAAGATAATTATCCAATACGCAGATGAAACCCTAATACCATACTCTGCTCTTTGGGCCAGCACAAATTCCAATAAATTCTCTACACTGCAGGTTCTACTCTGAAATCCCAAGGCAGTCTGTACAATGAATTTAAGCCTCAGTTTCTGAAACCCTATTTGTTTCTTAAATCTTTCCTAGTTATTTTAATGTAACAGAAGGGCACAATCTGTTTTCCTGTCCATTACTACTACTCCAACATATCTAGTATTTGACTAGTATTGTGATCGGTATCCCAGAACTAGTACATAGGGATTAAAAGAAGTGACAGAAAATTTGTGTAACAGTTGGAAGCTGATATTTAGGTTCAGAAATAAAAAAGAAGTACTTTTATAAAAGTCACAGAACTGAAACAAGGCAAGATAACATTTTAGATAAATTGTTTTCATGGGAATATTATTTACAATATAAACTTTTTCTTAGTGTCACCTACAAAGAGAGGATGGGAAATTGTTCAAGATAATATGAAATAATGGTACACAAATATTACTTTATTGCATTGGCATGAATTTCCAGTAGATTATTTGAATTGTTAAGATAAATTCCCATATGCTCAAACTTGGGACCGATGAAAGAATTCTATTAAAATCATGCTCAAACATAATGTAAGCTAATTTTATGTACACCTTTATAACTTCCCATGTCATCTTATAAATTGTGTGTATGTGTGTGTGTGTGTGCGCGTGCGTGTGTGTGTGCGCGCGCCTGCGCGCGTGTGTGTGTGCGCGCGTGTGTATGTGTGCGCACACGCGTGTGTGTGCGTGTGTGTGCGCGCGTGTGTATGTGTGCGCGCGTGTGTGTGTGTGCGTGTGTGCGCGCGTGCGCGCATGTGCACAGGGTCAAATGTTGGTAGTGATAGTGAACTTGTTAAGCCAAATATTCGAGTTGTTTCCTCAAAAGACAGGGAAATTGATTTACATGATTATTTGCTATTAAAGCTCAAATAAGTCTACCATGGTTAGGTTTTCTCTGTTTCTCAATTTTTGACAGCTGTCAGTATACAGATATGATTACTTTATCTAAGCATCACAAACACTGCATTAGTATCTTCAGAAAATATACTGTGAAAGCTGCAGTTTCGCTGTCTCAAATCAATTACTGCATTCTTAAACTCGCAGTATATTTATTTGTGGGCAAGGAGGCAGCCAGTGGGAGGGTATTGATTGGAGTATAATGTCATGTGTAGCGGGAGAGAAAGATGAAAAGTGTTTTCTGCTTAATGGGTTGGTATTAAGTAGGTGGGAATGGCTTCTAATTAGCCAACAATTGCTGTGTTTCCCAGTTTCCCTCCTTTCCCTCCTCCTGTCGGTCACCAGCTGCCAATCTGCCCCCATTTTTTTTTTTTATTTGGAGTTCACTGCTCACTTCAGTGAAAGCCTTTGTTTAAGAAAGAGGGCTCCCAGGGTCTCAGCTGCCTGGGTACAGCTTGCTGCCTACGATGAGTAGCAACTGTCAGTTTATTTTATCTCATCCTTTTCATCATTCTGCTGAAACTGATCGACTGAAACCACCTGAGAGACCTGAGGATTCTGTACCTATAAGTCATTAGCTAGGACTGCAGTCTCTCAGCACATAGCAAGTCAACTGAACACTTCCTGAGATACAGTAAACTTTAACCCCATGTTTTCCCAAGAACACCTAAGAATTCTGTCCTTTTTTTGCTTTTGAATTGAGTCAATAGGAGATGACTCTTTTGATGTACAGACAGATAAGTCAGGATATTTTGCTTTGGCTATGAGATGAGAATAATGTCCCCGTGACAGGCTTTGCTATGGTGACACCACCGATGTGGGGGACATTGTTCCATCCACAACAAAAGTGAATGTGAAATAGGAAAACATTTTACAAAGCGACTTTATACCATCAGATCTTAAGCCCTATTCTTCACAAACATCAAAGGTGCCACATTGAAGCCTGATTTTACAAGCGTGTGATCAATAATACAGCTGCTTAGGTGGTTTCCTGTTTCATTTTAGAACTGAGTGAAGAAAAATTTCCCCCACACTTTAATGATACTTTGAAAACCATTTTAAAGAGAAATCATCCAATCTGTTGCGTCCAGAATGCATCAAAACAGAATGACATAAGAACATTCTGAGGAAAATGTTTAGTGAAAATCAATGGCATGCAAGCCTATTGAAAAACGGTGCTGTCTTACACCACTTAGAATTGTGGAGTTTTAACTACGTGGTGTTTAACTACATTGCAACATGGGCAGGTGGGCTTCTTGGGGAAGCAAAATTCAGAAACATGTCGAAAAAGAAAGGAAAGGTGACCGAGCAGAGAAAAATGTTATTTCTGATAAATGATGTGAGGAAATGAACAGGAGTTGGGATTAGGGAGGAAGACTTGCACTTGATTTAAAAAAAGAGAAAAAAATAAAAATAGAGATAAAAAAGGCTAAAGAAATAAATGTACTGATTTAGAGTGTTTTCCATATTTCATACATGAATTTATAATATTACTAAGAAAAGTTATCTGAAAACCCATTAAATGCATTTATATATAGGAGTGAAATATATATTATATATTTATATAGACATAGAACACATGAATGTGTAATATATAAATGTACATTACATATAGTGCAATATATGAATATATAACATATAGTGAAAAGCTAACCTTACAGATTACCTTAAAATATTGAAAATTTAAGAGAAGGTCTCATACACAAGAGAGGCTCAGTGAGCTTTTTAAAGCAGACTCTAAAGCCCTATTTACAGGAGATTCTGATTTAATACATCTGTGGTGGGGCCCTAGAATATGCATGTATTTATAAACAACCCTCCCATTACCATCAATCAGGTCATTTCAATGCAAGTGGTCCTCGAATTACACACTTGAGAAACTGCCTAAGGCTCATTGCAAAGTTTAATTTTTCACAGTATCTTAAAACACTTGTATCATGATAGAAAATGAAACAGAATCTCTTGAGTCACCAATGAACAATTGTGTTTTCAACTTTTTCCTCATAAGGCTCTTCTACTTATAATTTCTCTGAAATCGTTGAAAAATGAAAGAGACTGGACTACAATAGAAAAATGCCAGAGAGCTTTGCACGTAAGAAGCATTGTTTTTATCAAACTCCTGATTCAATTATGCATTCTATGTCGTGAAGTAAAATGGATTTCTTACTGTAGGTTTTTGTCAAAAGGCTACTGCTTTACAATCTATTCTTCTCACACTATTAAAGTGGTCTTTCTGAAAAGTCAGAGTCCTACACTCAGACCTCCATCACAACCTGAAGACAATCCAAAGTCATCACCATGGCCTGAAGGGCGTAAATTAACTGGCTGCTTCTGGAAGCTCACTTCTTCCCTCTCTCCTCCTCACTCACTCAATTTGCTCCCTCCCATTCAGTCCTTTCATTGTTAGTTACCTGAGCAAGCCTACCTTTACCTGGGTTATCTTCTTCCCCGCCCTTCCAGATGGCCACACAGCTTGTCTAATCATTTCAATCAGGTTTCTATGCAAACCATGCCTCTTTTGAGTAGTTTCTCTGAACTTCCTGTTTACAATAGCTCTTCCCAAATGTGATCTCTTTCTGTCCTCTTACCCCTGCTTTGTCGTCATACCACTTAGCCTGCCAGCATCTACAACTGCATTTCCTTTCTTAAGAAATTCTCCACTTTATGACATGAAATGGACACTGAGACTTGTTTTCACTCTAGGCATTGGAAACTCAGATACTCATTTTCCCAGCTTGCCTTGTAGCTGGGCAGTCATGTGAGCCAAGTTCCACCAATCAGCTGCACTTAAGCCACAATTTGCATCCAGAGCTGTGACTTGTTAGTAAGCAGGGCTGTGCAGAACCCAATCAGACAAGGCCTGGCATTAGACAGGATTCTATATTGTAAAGTTCCTTAATAGCTCTCAGGACAAGAAATTAACCTGTCCATGTGTATGTGCTGGTTAATTGTTTTTCTCTAGACAATTTCTGCGGTTACATAAACATGGCTTTAGTATATAGAAACCTGAAAAGACTCGTCACACAATTTTTATTTACTGAACAGAGAGAGCAGTTAGTTCTTTTGTACCATTGTCAACAAGTCTGGATACATATATAGATGAATCTAAAAATAGTTATTGAATTATAATTTGTTAATACAGATTGTGGCATTTATAAGTATTTAAAATTTGCTTTAATTTCAGTATATGGCTTGATTTTTTTCTGTTTTACCTCGAATTGATGTGCTTAGGAGAGTCAAGAAGAGGTCCGGAAGAACGAGCAATAGGTTGATTTTGGTCTCCTTATGTTTGACAAGTTATGTTCTTCGTGGCATGTGCCGAGAGAGCTACCCAGTAGAAATCTGGTCTTTTTTTTTAAAGGAAAATTCCTATGTTAGATATAGAAAGTGACAGTATTATGCATAATTATCTATGCAATTACACTTGCACATGCTTGAATATTTTTAGCCAGGAATGCTTAATAACATTTGCATGGTTAAATGAGACAGCAGAAACCACTGGAAAGGCCTCAGGGCATGGTCATCTATTTAAGTATCCACTTGGATTTTCAACATAATTAGTCATATAATTGTGTGCCTACACTTAGTAGATTCATGTAAGTAATTATAAATTATTAAAAAGCTATGTGTATTTGCTCTCTCTTTCTTGCCAATCAAATTACTAAGAAATATACTATATTCAAATTTCATCATACAAATCTTCAAATAAGATTACAATGTAAAGCCCTGGGTGAAGGTGAGTAAACAAGTGAATCCATTCAGATGAGAGATAGCTAATATAGCTATTTGGGTGCCTGTATTTTTAGGAAGAATTCCTGTGATCAAATCATAATGTCAGTCTGTTTATCTGTCCCCACTAAGACTTTTAATGTTTCACTTGCTTATATGCAATACAATGAATTTTTATGTTTATAAATTTTGTTTTCAGTTTTAATTAATACCTAAAAGTTGGACATAATAACTTCCTCTCATATAGCTGATTTCCCCCTTTTCATAATCCTATTAGTGGCTGGTGGTAAAAACTTAGGCCAAATAAATCTAAACAGTAAAACTATTAACCTTTTATGATGGTCATTTGGACCCAAATTTTCCTGATGTTTCTCACTAACCCTCTTACTGCCCATTGATTTTGAAACTTCATTTCATTTCACATTTCACCACTGCTCTTTCAATATCTGTGTTAAAACCCTATGGAGACTTGAGGAACGCCAAGTGCCTTCACAGGAGCCCACCTAATAAGTGAGATTAGAAGGTCTTTGAAAGTGCTGGGCTAAAATTCTTTTGATAAGAGTGCAAAATACACTTTATTAGCTGTACTTTGCAGAATACATTGTATTAGCTGATACAATAAAGCACGTAGTTCTAATTCAGAGAAGTCAGACTCATCCCACTAGCGGGGGAAATGAACCCGTCTTGCTGGCATTTGCATGCCCGACCCCATGGGAGAGGTAAGTGCGGTCCCTCAGAGGCACCATACTCCGTGCACGACCTTTTCAGTTCTCCTATTGGTTTGCAAAGTTTCGTTTACCTGAAGGGCATGATGAGAAAACATTTATTTGCTCAGATTTTGATTGAAAGATAGAATGAAATGAAAAGAAGAAAAAAAATCTGAGTCTATTGTAGAGTTAAAGGAATTTGGGGGTGGTGAATATTGGCCAGTGCTTTAAAAACTTTTTTATTAAGTGTATTGGGGTGGCATTGGTTAGTAAAATTATATAGGGTAAAATTATATACATTTCTATAATACGTCATCCATATGTTGCATTGTGTGTTCACCACCCAGAGTCAGTTCTCCTTCCGTCACCATGTATTTGACCCCCTTTTCCCTCTTCTATCTCCTCCTCCCCCCTTACCCTCTGGTAACCACTAAACTGTTGTCTGTGTCTGTGAGTTTTGTTTGTGCTTTTAATAGTTATTTCATTGCAAGAGTAGTTCAGAGGATTCAAAAAGTCAGTGTGTCAGGTGCATTCTTACATACTGTTTCAAGGATTCACTTCAGGAAGGTCAAGACATTGCTTAGGATGGGCTGACATTATAATGAAGAAATGTTTTAGCATTCCTTCTGATTAGACTCTTGCTCATACTGAACTCAGTGCATCCATCTCTGGAGGCCGACATCCCCCATGAGAAATGAAATACACACCTAGCGACTGTTAGTCAAGTCAGTCATCATACTAATAAGGCATTATAAATAATTTCTCAAAGAATAATCATCATGAAAAGTATTTATTTTTCTATTAATTATGCTAAATAACCTAGACTACAAAAGACACTCATTCTTGTCTGGGCGTTAAAGATATAGGGAGGACAGAGTAAAATAACTTACAGGAAAATGAATTCTGGGACCACAGATATAAATTTTAATTTGATGTTGGGGTTAAAAAAATAAAAATTCATAATACTGAAAATACCAAAGTGAGAGGTAATTAGAAAGAAACACTCCAATGTAGTATCCAACACCAGGGAAACTTTGGAAAGAATTAGAAGCCAACAAAATCTGTTCCTTAAGTATGTCCATGATTTAAATACAGTATTAATGTCACTTCTTTTTTCACAAGAAATCATATGGATCAAGAATCACTAGAAGAGGATCTTTTTGCCCCCCAAAGTGTGCTAGTTAAGTTGGCACAATATTTGGAATCCATGACAAGTGAAAGGACATAGCTAAAAGCAGAGGTAAGACCCCTCACCGGGAATGAGATAAATATAAGCAGGGAGAACAGCATCTGCAATAACTTCACACCCTAGCCTTCCATAGCTATAGCTCCAGCATTTACTCTGGTGTTGCCATGTTTGAACCGACCACCAAACTTTTCGTAAGCTTTCAAACAAGCAATTACAGACAAAACTGAAATTAAGCAGATGAGAAGAACCAGCTACATTTTCCTTAGAAGTGGTGACTCAGCGTACACAGGACATTTAAAACTGATAACACCATCAGCTACCAAGAACTGTCAGCAGAATCTAAAAGAAGCATAGTTTTTGTTTGAGCAATCCAGAATTCTCTTTTATTGAACCAAGGCAGCAGATAGAGAAGGAAGCTCTCACAGGGGGGAAAAAAGATAAAGAAAAAAAAAATCATTCAACCCGAGGGATCTAGGGCTACGTGATTGTTTCCCAATGAGGTAAGCATGAGTTTTCTGAAGAAATACTTGATTCCTAAGGAAGCAAACTTGTCACTTGTGCTGTAGAAAACAGATGAAGATGGGTGAACTGTATGTGAATGGGAAATTTGAAATTCAGGCTCAAATTCTGCTGCTATTTTTATTTAAAAATTTGGCTACAATTAAAATTGATTTGTCTTTTTCAGCATGCTTCATCTTTGGAATTACTTTTTTTCTTATCAGTTGCAGAAGCCCCTTTTTTCAAAATTTATTGATTTAAATAAGATTGACAGAAAAGATGCATCTCTTTCTTAAGCTTTCTGACACTAGCAGAGAGTATATGAAGACTGTATTTTAATGTTTCACCTCCCATGTGTTTTATTAAACTTGTTTTCTGTGACTAGAAATGGAAGTGAAAAACAGTATTTTAAGGTTCTCTGCCCCTGAAAACATCACGGGCAGCCCTCTGACATGTACCCCACAATTTATAAATTGTCGTACAGGGGAGCCCCACCGCTGCTGTGCAGGGAGCCGTCCTGAAGAACCCTGATGGCCCTGGGTCAGGGCGGCCTAAATAAAGCCGTGGTAAGAAGCAACTCCAAAAACCTCAGTGGGCCACCACGAGGAAGGATTACTCTGTTCCCACACAGTCTGCTGCAGGTAGGAACGGCTTTCCGGGACAAATGTTCTGTAGGTGCAGGTGGAGCGACGCAGCCCGCCTGGTCCTACGACCCCCGAATGTGTCAGAAGGCCTCCTCCGTGATCACTGCGCCAGGGAGGCAGCGGGCAGGATCTCAGGTGGGCTCTCTGCTTAAGCCCGGAAGTGACCTTTGCCCTCGGCCAGGACTAGTCACAGAACCCTGCCTACTCGCCCCGGGTTGAGAAGAGCCATCTTCACGCGCCCAGAGGAGTAAAGAAGCAGATACTGATAAGCACTTAGGACGCTACCCGCGAAAGCAATGGCTACGGGGCCTTCTAAAATTACGGCTACAGACGTGTGTCTTTCGGACCAGAGGAGGGGGACCTTAGCTTTCACCAGTTTCTTTAAGAGAAGAGTGATCTGTCATCTAAAAATTCTAATAAGCTTTGGTTTTTTAAAGATGTACTCATAGATTTATATTGAAGAAAGGAAAGCTTTGAAATTCAAGAACAGCTTAAAGAAGGTGAACTGAAGGGTGGATTCCCAGACTTGATAAGACCTATGCATTGTCCTCATTAATCATATTTATCTTGCCCCACAGTGCCTGGATGATTTCAATTACACACAATATTACAACTGTCCTCAGTCCTGGCAATAGGTAATCTTCCCATATTAAAGACCCCAATTGCTCTGGATAGATTAAAGCACTTGAGTTATTCCTAGTACAGCGTGAATCAGCTTGGTCAGATTGATTTCTTCTTAATGTTCATAACTTCAATCCTCTGAAGGACAGGTGCACTAACTAGGAAAGGGGTGAAGGTGGGAGGGGTGGGTAAGTAGATTTAGAACATGGGGTGTGTTTAAAATTTGGAGACCATGTCAAATTCTGAGATGCTGCCTAATGCTTGAAAATAAACTTAATAAAAAGTAGGTTATTCAACAAATAGTTCACAGCTCAGGTAATCCTTGAGCACGATTATGTGCCAGGCGTTGTGCCAGCTACTGGGGCCATAATCACAAGTGTGGTTGCTACTCTGTGCTAGACAATGCCTTAGCAGTACTTGGCGTTGTTAGAGTGCTTTGAGCTGTTAGTACTTTTAGCTAGGTTTTACTAACAATAAAACAAACAACCAAAACCAAACTAAACAAAACCCCAGCTAAAAGTGACTTAACAAATAGGAAAATTTATCTCACATAAAAAAAGGTGGCAGGGGCGATGACAGGGTTAGTTAATTTGGCATGCAAGGATGTCAGTAAGGACCTAGATCCTTCCATGCTTTCTGCCATCACCATTTTAGTAGCTTAGTTGTAGCTCCAGACATCCCATATTCACATGACATTTAAATTCAGGAGAAAGGGACTCTCCTCACATGTGCCCCCTTTTAAGAAGGAAGAAAACCTTCCTAGGGCTTGCTCAGAAGATTTTCTTCTCTTGTATCATCAATTAGAATTGGGTCATGTACTCTCTGTAAAGCTATTACTTGGCAAGTATAAAAAAGGTCACAGTGACTGGCATATGTTAGTAAATATTTAACCATTAGGGATGGAGAAGGGCCTAACCTCCCACTAATGACACGTCAACTCAAGGAGAGAGAATGTAGGATTCTGTTAGCATAAGAAGCTGGGCAATGGCCACTGGGTAGGCAACCAATGGGGCCTTCCACACAGAAGCATTATGTCATTGGACGCTCAAGGCAACCTTGTCAGGTAGAAGCTGTCATCTTTCTTTACAGATGAGGTAACAGAGGTAAAGTTACCCAGATCCAACTGCTATTGAAGTGGTGGACTTGGGATTCAAAATCATTGGCTGACTCCAAAGCCCAAATTCCTCACCACACACTCTCTAGTGAATTTGGTCAAAGAAGGCTGCTCATCATTGAAATATACCTTTATCGAATTTACAGCCCTGCCTTAATTCTGTACCTCAGTTTATCCAAAAAGCCTTAAAGAAGTGTTATTGTGGAAGCGTTGTCTACTGAGAAACTCTGAAATAACTGTGTACAAGATTACATAATGATTCCTCTCATTAACCTTTATTTTTTTCCTCCTTTTTTTTTCTTTTTAATTCATTTTTATTGGTAGACTTATTGGGGTGACATCTGTTAGCAAGGATTACATAGGTTTCAGGCATACAATTCTACAGTGCATTGTCAACTTGATGTATAATAAGTTCACCACCTAATGTGACTTCTCTTTCCATCACCTTATATTTAGCTTCCCCCTCTCCTCTCTCCTCCCTTTTTATATGCTGATATACTTGTAATATAATGGCAAAAACAACGTAAAGGAGTTTTTACATAGGGTTTGCTATAAATCATATTAGGGACATGATGCTTTTAAAATTCATAATAATTCCTTTGGTTTTCAGGGTTTCCTTAAATTCAACTAGAATAAAATGAAATTTAAAAGCATAAAAATCTTTTCAAAAACTTAAGAATCATAGACTTAAAGAACTAAAAAGAATTCAAAGTTCATATATAGTCTAATCATCTCCCCACACCACAATTTTAACAATAAAAAAACTTGTCTAACACTGAAAATCTCAGCTTGAATGGATGTTGGGAATCAAAGACTTAGTACATCAAATAAACATCTATTTGATGTACCTACAACACATGCAATAATAAAACAACATCATCAATATCAATAATATGACTACTGAAAACAGTTTAAGTTTTTTGGGAGACATGCATATTTTAGGATATAGCCACTTGGTATATATCCTTTCTGTGTGATTAATTATATCACCAACTGGTTACATGTTTAAGATCATTAGTTTTATTTTAGATTTTCAGAGATTGCTTTTAATTTTTTAAAATTTATTTTATTAGGGCTTCTTGGAAAAATGGCTGATTTCAGATCTGAAGTCAAAGATGTATATGATAAGCCTGAAACAATTTCTCATAGCAGGTAGCAAGGAGGCCATCAAAATGCACAAAACCTACACCAGACGCTCTTTGCAGGAGGCTGTGCTGATCTGGGGCCAAAAGTACCCAAAACAAAAACAGATCACACACCATACTCTAAGACAGATTGTTCTTTCAATCTAAGAAAAAAGTAAGATGGAAATCAAAACAAATACCCTTTAAAGAGACCCAAGTACTAGGCTATGGGAATATGGCAGCAAAAACAAAGCAGAGACTGGTGGTGTGAGCACTGAGAAATTCAGTCCAAATAGCCACCCATGTGGTCCCCACAGTGGCAGCTGTCACCTGATTAAAACAGAAAGTACTTTGACAGAACCAGATTTCACCATTTAATTTACATTTAATTCTCCTTTGTTATAAACTCCATAATACTTTGTTATTTTTGCTTTAAACAGCTGAGTGTTTTAAAAAACAATCTAAAAAATGAAAAATTATTTTTTTTTACTGGCATACTTCTCATTTTCATGTTCTTTATTCCTTTGTATAGATCCCGATTTGTGTCTAGATTCATTTTCCTTCTGCCTGGAGAAGTTTCTTTAACATTGCTTGTACTCATGAGTTGGTATTGAAGTTTTTCAGCTTTTGCATCCCTGGAAAAAATGTTTATTGTATCTATGTTTTTGAAAGATATTTTCACTGGGTATAGAACTCTAGGTCTGATGTTTTTTTCTTTTAGTGCCTTAAGTGAATTGCTTTGTTTTGTTTTGATTCATACTGTTTCCAGTGATATTTCTGCTCTTATCTTTGTTCCTCTGTATGCAATGTGTTTGTCCTCTCCCACCTCCCTAGCTGCTTTAAGATTTTTCTCTTTATTGCCACTTTGAAGAGCTGTGAGTATGTGTCTTGGTTTAATTTTCTTTCTTTTTTTTGGTTGGTTCCCTGAGCGGGGATTGAACCCAGTCTATGGTGATGAGAGTGCCAAAGCCTAGACAATACACCACCAGGGGACCCCCTTAATTTTCTTTATGTGTCTGTTGCTCAGGGTTCATCAAGCTTCTTGGATCAGTAGGTTTATAGTTTTCATCAAATTCAGAAAAAAAATCAGCCATTCATTAATTTTTAAAATATTTTTTGTTACCTCCTCTTCTTCCCTCTCCATTGGTGTCTCCAAATTACTCACATATTAGCCTTCTTGAAGTAGTTCATATCATAGTTCTCTGACATGCTGTATCCATTTTTCGTTCAGTATTTTTTTCTTTGGATTTCATTTTGGAAAGTTTCTGTTGCCACGTCTTTGAAGACACTAATCTTTTCCTCTGTGTTCTCTAATCTGCTGCTAATCCCATCCAGTTTACTTTTTATCTTGGACATTTTACTTCTTAGTCTTAGAAATTCAATTTGGGTCTTTTTTCTTTATTTTTATTTCTTCCATTACTCTACAAGTTTAACTTCCCACTGCCACCTTGAATATATGAAATACAGTTTTCACAATCTTCTTATGTCCTATTCTGCTAATTCTATCATCTGTGTCATTTCTAGGTTAATTTTGTTTAGTTTCTCCTCATTATGAGTCATGTCTTCTACTTTCTTGGCATGTCTATGTCATTTTTTTTGGATATTAGGTGTTGTGAATTTTACCTTGTTGGGTGCTAGATATTTTTTATTTCCATAATTATTCTTGAGTTTTGTTGTAGGGTTCAGTTAAATTACCTGGAAACAGTTTGATTCTTCTTTTCTTTTCAGCTTTACTGGGGTGTAATTGACAGAATAATAAGATATTTAAAGTAAACATCGTGGTGATTTGATTGGATGCTTGTTTTTACGCTTGTTAGGTGGGGCCAGAGAAGCCTCTCCTTTAGTGCTTACTTTTCTTCACCACTGAGACAATGCCCTCAGGGACCCTCCACCAGAGGTGCTGTTTTATGAATTTTTTTACATTCTGGCTGGTGGGAGCACAAACCACTCCCAGCTGTGTTTCAGCTTTGGTGATTTTCTGCCTGATCCTTCTGGATGGTTCTTTCCCTAGCCTCCTGTAGTTACTTTAAGTGCACATGTTGATCAGGACACAGCTGAAGACACTGAAGCTCCCTGGAAATCTCTCTCTCTCTCTCTCTGCAGCGCTTTCTGTTGGAATGCTCTGCGCCGTGAACTCCAGCCTCCTTGGTCTCCTTGAGCTCCAAACCCAGTCTCTTCAACTCATGGAGTCTGCTGGGCTCCACCTGGGTTCCAATCCTTGGGCTGCAGCTTGGGGACGTTCTCCAGGCAGCACACTGGAAAAATCATGCAGCCCAGCCCATTCGCTCCTTCTCAGTGATCACTGTTCCGTGCTGCCTGTTGTCCAACTTCTATAAACATTTGTCTAATATGTTCTGGTTTCTTGCTTAGTTGTTTAAAATAGGAGGGTAATTATTTTCCCTTTTACTCCATCTTGGCCAGAGGTAGAGTCCCATTTATTTCTTTTCACTGTGAATATTTTTATTCAGACTTTAATTGGAAATGTAATCCTTTTAAATGTTAGCCATGGCTTTTACTAACTCTAAAAGAATAGGTAAGAAAGTGCGACACATGGAGAGAACTCCGAACTAGAATTCTAGAGAATCCATGGATCCATGTTGTCTCTCAGATTATTCCAGGACTGCAGTTTCCTACATCTGAGGGCATGTGAAGATGAAAAGCTTAGACAAAGTAATTTCTTTGGTGCAACATGGTTCCATCATTTCAGGATCCTATGAAACCCAAAATATTTCAAGAAGATTTCAACTCATTTGCAGAGGATGGAAAGAGGCTATAAAAGTGGTACCAGATTTAGGAAGGCAGAGACAGCCACAAACCAAAGCCCGTGAGGAAGGGATAATGCTGAGCAGGAAATGAGGTGTGTTCAGGAATCGGGGGGCCCAGAAGCAGTGGCGCCAGGGCCGGGGCTGAGGAAATGCTGAGGGGGAGTACGACACAGGGTGGGACAGGAGGATGGACTGAAAGTCTGCAGGTGAAATAGGTCATTAGGTTTCGCAACCTCAACAGTGGCAACCGGGGAAGAGTAAAATGGTACATGATGCCGGATAGCTAGAAACTTCTTTAATACAAATTCTAGCAGGAGGATCAAGTATTTACACCGGCGTTTATATAGCTGTTTAATATAATTGTGGTAATGACGATGCCAAATTCACTTTTGTGGAAACCCACAGAAATTGGTGCTTATGGAGGAAAAAGAGTAAGTAAAATCTCATGAGAATCTAGGTTGCACTCGTAAGGACTACAAATACCGTATTTATTCAGAAGATGCTCTTAGTGAGGAATTGTGGTCAGTTCCAGAGTAATCTTATCGGTGGTCTATTTGATACCTCAAATAACAGACTAAAGAGGTGAAGTCACAAATCTTTTGCCAAAAGTCACAAAGCTAATTAGAGCTCAATGTATTAGAGCCCGGGGCCTTTGGACGCCTGACAGCCCCTCGCAGTTACACCAAGCTGCCAGTAGGGTGAGCCTTGGTTCAGTCGCATTTCCCACTGAATCTTGTGCTCACATGTCGCGTTTTTGAACACATTATTAGAAAAAGACCTTCGCTCTGTGATGACAGGATGATATAAAACTTGCTTGCTGACTTGTTGACTAATTCCATAACTTTCTCCTCATTATTAGGGTTATTTAGCCAACAGAATTAGTTGGTCAAAGTATAATAGAACATGAGACTCACTGGTGAATGTTGCCTTTTCACCTTCTTTAAAAGGATTGAGCTCATGAATGAAAAATATAAGCAAAGAATATAGTCAGAATATGTGGCTCAACATTAAACCAAGGACCAATATTCAGCCAACATAAACCAAGGGCTGAGAGACAAATTCACAAACTTGATTGTTTTCCTTTAAGAATATTAACTGATTCATTAAACTAGGGTGATGTTTTTGGCACTCAAGGAAACCTTTACAGGCCTTGCTGTAGAAAACTGTAATTGTTTTCACTCACTAGTCTGTGTACTCATCTATTTCTATACTCTGGGTTTGAGTTCTGTTTCTCTGATATACTTTACATTTGGTTACAACAGGAAAAGACACTAAAACTGTGTTACTGAAATGATCAATAAAGTGGTTAAGAATGTTTGCATTTAAGTGGCTATAATGACATTTCTAGGTTACCAGTACTATTAAATTGAAGAAGGAAAGCTTTGGTTCTGGGTCACTGTTCTACATCTGGGTCTGTGATCTCCAAAAGGGAAGATGAATTAGCTTTTAATTCAAAAAACTCTTCACGATTGTAGACATAGGAAAATAAACGGTATTCCAGAGAAATCTGCAGAAATTCATAGGCTGTTAAGCCTTTCAGAGCCAACCAATTTCTGTTGCTTCAGGCTTGAATAATTTTATTAGAACTGTGATAGATGTGAATTCCTTCTGAATTCCTAAATTTGGGAGGAGAATCTATTCTTATTTTGCTTTTGGAAAGGAAGGGAATAATATGGAATCATTCCACCATATCTAAGGGTATTAGAATGGTATGAAGGTCCCTGTATTTGCTGTGCTCCTTCTGAAGGGTGCAAAGATAAGAGATGATTGCTGGTGAATCACTGTTCTATTTTACCTAGAGACCTCAGTGCTCTCACTGCTCTATTCCCGTAGGGGGTCATGTTCCTCTGCTTAAAAGAATATTGCCTGATCTGTGAGCTAATGATTTGTTTGGAGGATGTAAGCCTCAGAGGTGAAGATAACTGCACAGCTTTTATAATGTATCTTTCAAATCTTTCATCTGCTTTTTTCTGAATACACGGGACCTCTCCATGGCAAGATTAAAGATGTCTCTTCAGAGAAGAAAGGCAAAATGTGAAAACCTAAAAGCTGCTCAAACTTCCAAATAATATTTCTGTATTTCTTCATTTTGTCAACATCATTCTTGGTGTTGTCCTGCATTCATATGATAATTGCATGGTAATCAAAATACAGTGTTGGATCATAGGATTTTTTTGTTTTATTTCCAAATAGAACAACTTCTATTACAATTTTTAAATATGCCAGCATTATGAAAATTAACTTCTCATTTATATTTGAATCTGAAAGATTATTATTTCTCACTTTCATAATGATGTAGCTCGTCCATGCATAGATTTCTAATCTCAGTCAAATGAATCAGGAAGGGGGTGTACTTGTATAGTATTCTGGAGAATTTAATCTTCTCTATCAATATCAATATGAGTTTTTACTATCTGAATAATATTTTGAAGCACATTTTTTTTTGTACTGCTCCTAAGTCCTTTAGAACTAAACATACCCTTACAAAAACTGTGGAGATAAAATGTAAAAAGAATAGAAAAAATAAATAGCTTTATAGAGTAAAGAAAAGCAAAAGAGATTTTTTTAAAAGCCCAAAACAGGATTGCAGCAAATAAAAACATGGCTCTGATCAGAAACTTTGAAGAGTAATTTTTTTCATGATTATCATTATCACAGTTGGAGTTTATACAAGATAAACCTGAAAACATGAGTAACTCAACTTACTCTCTACTAAACCTTTTATTAGAGCAAGTCATCTAATAGATGGATCATATTTTTCTACTTTATCTCCTGGGTAGAAAGAGTGAGAAAGTAAAGGGAAGATAATTTGAAACTACAGAACAAACTCCCAAATATATGACAAGACAGCATCCTGAAGTAAGCAAAATATTATCTAGAAGTGGTTATTTAATAGTTAACCATAAATATTTTGGGGGTTCTTGAGCACATTGAAATTCAACAAGCCACCTGTTTTTGAAGACTTATCTTGTTCCTCTTCCTGTGCATATATGCAGAATGAGACCTTTCCTTATTTTATAACTAGAGGACAGACAGTGGTAAGTGATATTCTGCTAATGTTAAAGAGTCAATAAAACCCCTTTGTGCCCAATTTGCTATTTATTCTACAGAGGAAATAGAAAAATAAATAGCTTTATAGAGTAAAGAAAAGCAAAAGAGACATTATTGTATCTAAACAACCTGAGGAATAAAGTTCCGAGTAGGAGATGCTTTTGCATGGTACAAAACTTCTCCTAATGATTTCATTTGAGTTATTGCAAAACATTTAAAATACTTTGCTTTAAAAAGTTTGATTTGCAAACAAATAATTATATGACCCAAGGTCTGTCGTAGGCAGTACTGTTTAAATTTAAAAAATATATATATCCTATTTTAAAATTCTCAACTGAGGACTAGAGCCTAGTCAAGTTGACACACAAAACTGACCCCTCTAGTTAATTGTTTAATTGACATTTTGACTAGTTATCACAAGAAAATGTATACACGAAAAAAAGTGGCATTAAGCGAAATTACTATCAAACATTTTCTAAATTAATTCTCAAATCTGAATTGATAAAAAGGAAGTAAATTTACTACCATCAGAAAAGTAAGAGTTTAATAGTAATTAGCATCTATGAACACTTGCTCTTCTTAATAAGGTGCCACACTGAACATTTTTTAAAAACATAAACTTATTTCACATTTCTCACTACTGATCAGTACTTACTGTTGAATATTTAAAATAATAAAAGAAAATAGCATGAGAATGCTGATTATCAAGTTGAAGAAATTATTAGCACTATTTTATGCTTTCCTTAAACATTGAAGGTATAACATAGCATGAAAATACATTCAATATTCACATAGTAATAAATAAATAAAATTAAAATAAATCACCAATGATGGACCAAACTTTTAGAATGAAAATGACTTAGCTAGTAAGAATACTGCAACAACTAAGTGGTTTGTTTTGTTTTTTCAAACAATGCCTTACCAATAACTGGATCAAGTGCAATGTCACTTCTACTCTCCTTCCATGACAGCAGGTTGTCAAGGCTGGTGAGATCTGCAGACTCTATGTAACTGTTGAATGCCAGCATTATCTGATGAGCTTTTGCTATTCCATAATGAACTTTGGTTTCATCCATCAGAGGAATGGTTGTGAGCTCTGCTGTTGCGTCAAAAGCTTGCTGAAAATATTCAGAGGCTCTGCTGTAGTATCCCTAAAAATATAAGAGAAATAATTTTTCTTTAATTTTCATTTTACCATTGCACACATCTGCCCATCTTGGCATGTACCACATCGTTCTTTCAATAGTTACAGCAGTTCATCATCAAAGAGAAAGAATTGGCAAGCAGGGTCTCTGTTAGAATGAGGTACTTTTTCTTTCTTCCCTTAAATGGTTTCTAGTATTCTATCTTTAGACACACAACTGCCATCAAAGTGGTATCCATATAAATTTCTCTGGTTTAAAGCACTAGTAAGAAAAACACATTAATTCTTTTCAGATGCAAGTATTTGTATACTTACCTTTTTGGAATGAGATTTCATCACTGTGCATTGTATTTCCAGATTTTTAATTCTTTGAGAGTTTAATATCTAAATTTAATCTCTTCTCCAAAGGTTCTGTCCGACCTGCCATTGTTCATTTTAGTTAATCCCTATTTTAATATTCAGAAGATTTCAGTAATTAATTCTTGTAATCTTAAATCTGAGTTTAAGAATGCATGAATAAATTTATACACTTCCTAAATGCATTTTATTGGAAGAGATGACTTTGTTTAATACTATAAATATCACTGACAACCATTTAGAGACAACTGCGGGACAGGACCTTGATGACATCATAGACTTGAAACAAAGCTGGCATTATTACACCATAACATAGGTTTTCACGCATTACTCTGAGTCTTACCAGATCCTTTTTGGTGTCTAAGATGTCACTCTATCTAAAGAGCAAGCTCAAAATAAATAAGCATGTTCTTAGCATAAGGAAGAATCATTTCTTTTCCCTACAATTTTAGTGTTGGAACTACCATTGTTTCAACTATGTGATATTCTCGGATCTTATTAGGGAATGAGAAATCTCAGGCTATATCTAGTTATTTTCTTGAAAACATTCTCATTTGGCCAGTTTATTTTAATTATATATTTCCAATTAACAATCCACCAAAAGATCACATGAAGCAGGTGGGATGGGTGGCCCGTCATCCAGCAATGTGTAATAAAGGATTATTTTACTACATAAAGTAAGCTCATTTTTCCACTTAAGATACAGGATATTTTTTAAATGTGCTAACTTTAATTATAATAACCCTATAATGATTAGAGAAAACGGTAACTCCAATATTTTTCCAAATACAATTTTGTATCAAAATTATGGTCTCATAATAATATTTATTTTAGAAATTATTGTTAAAAATATAATTAGAATAGATTGCAAGAGTGATATACATCCAGAAAGGGTACGATGAGGGCAGTTTGTAGAGGGCTTTAAAAGGTAGACTGACAAGTATTGTTAGATTTGCTTTCAAAGATTCAGTACAAGTTTTCAAAATGCCAAAATACTGTGCATGTGTGAAATGGAAGTCTGGAATTTCAAAGGTGAGAGAATGCTACTCTCCAGTTGCATAAAATTGGTTATAAATCTATTGGTTAATTCAATGAACTCATTGTTCTTACCAGCTCTGAGCTAGCTTCTCTGCTAGGCACTAGAATGTAACCATAAACAAGGCAGATCTGATCCCTACCCTCATTAAGCTTCCACTCCAGCCGAATTAAACAACAGCAACAAGAAAACATCATAAATAAGAACATGATGAGGTAAGCGCTGCATGGAAAATTAATGTTGAAGTGTGACCAGGTGGCTACTTTCATTTGGTTACCAAGAGAAGGCCTCTCTGAAGACAGAACATTTAACCGAGATCCGAATGGCAGGAAGCCAGCATTGTGAAGTTCAGGTGGGAGAACGTTCCACGTAGGACATTCCAGATCTGGCAAACGTCCGAAGACAGGAACGTTTGAAGAGCTCCGTGAGAGTCTGCTTGGCTGTGGTGGAGTGGACAAGAAGGAGAGTGGAGGCAGTGGAGTCAGAGATAGGAGGGGTGTGTGTCTCACAAAGACTATTTCGGGTCAGGGTGAGGAATTAGATGGATGTTCTCAGAAGAACCGGGAAGTAATGGAGGCATTGTAAGCGGAGAAATAACATGACTTGGTTTATATTTTGAAAGGATTACTTGGGCCTCTGAGTGGAGACTGAACTGTCTGGAGGACTGGGGAAACGGGTTTGGAGCTTACCGCACTAGTTCAGGCGAGAAAATGTAATGCCATAAACTGATGTGACAGGAGAAGTGATAGAGAGAATGGTAGATTTGAGATATAGTTTGGTGGCATCAAGGTCAGGGTTTGCTTCTGGATAGGGGATGGAGCAGGGAGGAGAAAAGAATAAAAAACATACAGATTTTTGCTTGAGCATTTGGGTTGATGGAGAATAATACTATGTTTTAAGATGGGGAAACAACGGGGAGGAGCAGGTCAAGAGAGGACGGAGTCACACTAAACTTGAGATGTCTGTTAGATATCCAGGTGGAGGTGCTAAGCAGGTGGCTGGGTTTACAAGTGTGGGGTCCCAAGGAGAGCTCAGGGTCAAAGAAACAAATTGGGAGTCGTCAGTATATTGAAGATATTTAAGGCCGTGCGCCAAGGTGAGGGCAGGTAATGGGAGTGCACAGGCTGAGAAGAGAAAGTGGCTACAAAATTTCTCAATACTTTTCTATCATGGTTGAACATTAAGTTGCAGATGAATAGAATTTAGGGAAAAGATAATGAGTTGAGTTCCATTGTTAGGTTACATGTGAAGAGATCTAAGTGAACATATCAAGCAGGCAGTGGGAATGAGTCTGGAACTAAGGGGAAATTTCTGAGTTTGAGATATTAAGAAGCTAAGTGCTACTGTGTACCTAATATGTGCTAGGTGCCAGGTACATTTTTTTCCGCTTTATTTTTTTTAATTTTAATTTTTAAAATTAAATTGGTTGGGGTGACATTGGCCAGCAAAATTACACAGGTTCCAGGTGTCCATGTACATATTTTTAAATTTCTAATCCTTATATATAGTTAGTCTTCAAGATAGCTTGTGATTGACGTTTGAAAGATAAGCAAACAGGGGATCAAAAATTAACTCGCCCAAGGCCACACACAGTTACTAAGCTGCTGAGCACAGATTCAAATTCAGGTGGGCAAAACTCAGCCAAAGCCCGTCCTGTTACAGCTCCCTTCACAGGAAAGTTCAGTAGAAACAGGTGCTGCAGGTAGCTTGTGGACTTGCTCAGGTACATAACTGGAATAAAGGCATTTAAGACTATTAGGAATCATCCATGAGCATCTGGAAAGCAGAGACATAAGATAATTCCTAGGAAGGGGCTCTATAGAACAAGAAGGAAATTCAGGTCATCAAGCCTATCATCTTGTTTCCAAAAAAGATAAAAACGAAGAAATAACTATCACTTAGTTCTAATGAATCTACTTTGTTATACATTCCAAAGCATACTCTGAGTCATGACTGAAAAACTCAGAGACAGCCTAAGAAGTCCTAAGTAGATTTTTTGACTTGAAGAAGTATCTGCAAAGACTAGTGGTAACGCACAAAAATTGAATGCAACATTAAAAATTTAAGCAACAATTAATTTAAGCTTTGTTTTGAAGCCTATGGTATCATAAAATTGTGACAGAATTATGTACTTAAGACAACACTACTTCTCATTGACCACTTATTTCATTAAAATATAAGGAATCACTAAGGTATATAAATTAACTTGTACATTTGAAGGCATGAACATTTGAAGATGGCATGAGTACCTGGAATCCTCCAATTTTATATTAGAATAGAGGTAAACTGGGTAAAAATTAACTTTTGGTAGTTGACACAGACTTTGAATATTATTCTCATCCCTAGACTTTAAACTCTAAGAATTAATAATCAGAGAATAAAATACACATTGATGAGATACAAATGCTAGGTAAACATGTTTTAAAAATCCAAGTATAAAAATGTTACCCATCAGAAAGTGTAATTGTTTTATTTTCCTTATGCTTTCTGTAGTCAGGAAAACACAGGCTGAAACTTGATGCTCATGTTAGACAAAAGGGCAGGGTAAAGAAATACGTGCTTTTGCATGTGCATTTTGAAGAACAAACCTTTTGCAAAGGAAGACTACATATTTTTATTAGACAATAACCTCACAAGGGCATAAACCTTGTCTTCTCTTCACCACTGTTCCCTGAAAAGCACACAAAAGCACATAGGAGAGGAATCCAGCGAGGCAGGCAGCAGCAGGCGCGCCCAGCGAGGCCCTAGGTGCAGCTAGGGCGACAGATGGGGGAGGGCACAAATAAAGAGGGGAGACAAAGCTGGGTAGACCAGAGGGACAGGGGGAGACAGCACAGGCTGAGGGAGTGGCCCCCGAAAGACGGGGCAGGAGAAGGGAGCAGGGGGGTAAGAGACAGGGGAGAAGAAGGAGGGTGACAGTCAAGGACAAAAGGGGGGTTATGACCATGAGTGACAGGAGAGAGGAGAGGCAAATGAACCAGGGTGAATGCAAGACAGAAAGAGGTGGGGAGGGGGGTAGAGAGGGCGGGGGGAGGAGGAAAAGAGCCCGTTAGAAAGCACATTTCCCACAGCAGGAACTAAAGATAGTGGCACATAAAAGACTGAAGTGGCTGAGAGTGTGGGTTCGAATACCACAGCCACCTAGAAGCTTGGTGACCTGGGGTGGGTTACATAAACCCTGTGAACCTTGAGAAAAGGGGCGTCGTATGACACACACGACGGGGTAGAAAACAGTGACAGCCACCACTTACATAGGTGGCATTTACTGCCACTGCCTGGCTCGAGTCCAAGTGCTTTATGTATGTTAACTCAGGTCTCACAACCCCCTTAAGAGGTGAGAAAACCGAGGTGCCCAGAAGGTAATGAACTCGTCCCAGGCCACACATCTTGTGAGTGAACGAGCTGGGCTGTTAACCCAGGCAGTCTGGTTTCAGAGTTTGTGCTTTTAATTAAAACATAAATAGCCTCTCAAAAGGATTAACAGCAATGAATAGAAACACAGTTTGAGAATGTAACTACCCTTAAAAATGATAGGTCCTATTCATGATCATAACAGGATTTACAACTAGAGAAACAAGCCTCTTCCATACCATTTCTAAAGGAGAATCTGGGTAATAAAATATAAAGCCAGGAGAGAAACGAAATCAAATCAAAAGTCCGTTATGGCGAGTGCATTTCATTAGTAATGGCCTCTCGAATGAGGTACTTCTATTTTAGGCTTTTTTTCTCTTCTTTCTTTCTTCTTTCACAGAACCAATCTGTTGCTAGAATTACATATTTCCTTCAGAATTGCTCTTGGGATTGTCCTTTCTTCTCCTGAGGGACCTAGCAGGGGCATCACAGCTGGATTAATAATGCAAGAATTTGGAGCACGAGAGATGAATGTCAGTGTCAGCAGCTAAGAGCCCCCTGTTATACTTGTAATGAAGTTCCTCTGAATGTGAATACAGAACCTGCACTGGCTGTAAAGACATGCATCAGTGTTAGCAGCTTGTGGTCCCCGGCCCAGATGGCACTCAGGTCCTGGAAGAGCAGGAAAGAGGCGTTTTTCTCCCCAGTCCCTGCCTGTGCATTAGCTAAGCCATGCAGTCCCGGGGCCATTCTGCACAGCACACTGTGGGAAGGTGAGGATCAAACAGGACCAGAATTTTAAAATTGGGCACTTTTTCCCCCAAGCAAAACACACATGCACTCACTTTTTCATTGTAGAGGTCTCCAAGCCTTATACTCGCTCTCACGACATCTAGGAACTGGAAATTGTTTCTTGAAATTTTCACAACTTGTTTCAAGTATTTAATTGCCTCGGTCATGTCTCCTTGGCTGGAATAAATAAAACAGGAAACTACTGGAGAACATTTCACTCTGTGTCACAGTGAAGAGAAGACATTTTGTGTCTTTGCTTTAGAAAAAAGTGTAAGATGGTTATAAGGATCATCAAATTCAAAGTGAAAATATAAAATTTAAAAAAATTGTGGCTTTCCTTTGTCGGAGTGTATAATAAGTGAAAATTTAAGCCTTTAAACCTCGTGCATCGCTGGTGGAAACGTAAGTCGGTGCAGCTGCCCTGCCTAACGGCTTGGCAGCTCCTCGAGACCTTTAACACGGAGTTCGCAGAGCCCCAGCTGCTGCACCCCCACAGAAATGAGTGCGTGCACAAAAGCACACCCACACAAAAACCCGTACGTGAATGTTCATAGCAGCATTACTCTTTTTTTTTATTGTTAGACTTATCGGGTGACACTGGTTAACAAGAATTCCGTAGGTTCCAGGTGTACAATTCCACCGTGCATCGTCTGTGTGTTATATGTCACCACCCAGAGTCAGGTCTCTTTGCGTCACCATATATCTGACTCCCCTCTCCTCTCCCACGCCCTCCTTCCCCTCACCCCTTCCCCCTTGCCCCCAGGTAACCACGAAGCTATTGATTGTGTGTCCATGATTGTTTATTTTCCTTTGTTGCTTTCAGTTTTATATTTCACATGTTGAGTGAAGTCATACAGTCCTTGTTTTTTTCTGTCTGCTTTAGCATTATTCTTAATAGCCAAGAAGTGGAAATAACCCCTATGTTTATAATTGATGAATGCATAAGCAAAATGGGGTACATCCATACAATGGACTGTTATTTAGCCATAATAAGGAGTGAAGTACTGATACAGGCTCTAACACGGATAAACCTTGCAAACATGCTAAGTTAAGTAAGCCAGGCACAAATAACCACACGCTGTAAGATTCCACTTACGTGTAATGTCCACAAGAGGCAAATCCATAGACAGAAAGTAGGCTAGTGATTACCGGAGGTTGGGGAGAGGGACGGGGGAGTATGGGGAGTGGCTGCTGAGGAGGAGGGGGTCTTTCAGGGTGATGAAAATGAATTTAAACAAGTGATGGCCTCACAACTCTACAAATATATGAAAACTAACGAGCTGTAGGATTTGAATGGGTGAATTGTAAGTTATATGAATACATCTCAGCAACGCTGTTATTTTTTTAAAAATACCTTTAAAAAGTTTATCAAAGGTAAATGGTAGTTTGTTTTTGTAAACACCACTCGGCAGTGAAATCTCAGGAATCATAAGTCACCTATGCAAGGGTTATTTATACTGGCAAGATGCTCAGAAAGACAGTTTCCGGCAGACTGCTTGGGGTATATTAGGCATGCACGTATTTTGGAACAAAGGAACGGTAGGAAGTTTGAGAAGGGAAATACTTACGCAGTACACGTAAAAGTGAAGCTTCTAGGTAAATTCTTAGAGCCTCAGTCATTGACTGATTGGAGTTCACGACTGTAAACTCCTGTCTTCTGGGTATTTCAATAACATCAAGAAACCTTTGAGAGACTATCAAATGCCCCAGAATGCTAGTTTCTGGGGAATGATTCCTGCTCTTAAAAGTTTCAGTCAATTTGGAGAGATAAATATATAAATTCGGACACAGGAATAACTGGGATAGGGACTGTGAACTGATTACAGTGCTTGGACACCCTGGAGCACATTCCTTTCAATATCCTCACAAGCACAAGTCTAGAGTTTGTAGCGTGAATCTGATCTTCAAAGCCAGTCAAAGGACTTGGTGCCAGTTCTAATGATTACGACGGAGAACTCAAAGCATCTACGTAGGCCAGAGAAATCGCGGCATGTTTTGTGGGAGAAATCTTAGAATTTTGAACCGCATAAAGAGCTTTGTGTACTTGTAGATTCTCAGGCTCCTTATGTGATTCCCACACTTCTTCCTCTTTCATCTTAGCCAAGTCTTCAACACACAGATTGGGAGTCCCTGCTGTTAACCGTCTCATCTTTCTCCAAATGTTTCACCATCCCTAGCATCTGGCACCCTCAGCTGATCTCTGTTCTCACCCTTCTTCCGTATCTCTCATCTTCCTGGTATCTCCCTGACATTGAGGTCTCTCCCCACCCAAAGTTGGCTCTTCCCAGCTTTTGTCCAAGGCTGTCCTCTCCCTGCACTAAATGCTTACTATGGGCACTTTCATTTACTGCTGCGGCATGCCCCAAACCTCGTAGGCACACACCTGGGAAAGTGGTATTTCTACCCCCCCAGTCTCCCCTCTGAACTACATCCATATTTCCGACTGTCCAGGCACACAAAGCATGCAACGGAATGTAGTTCCCACCAAGTGATTACCTTCAATGATGTCACCTAATGATGAAGCCGATGGCATTTTGGAATCCCTGTTTAGGAAACAACTTCCTGGTGTAGTGTTATTATGAAGCATTCAGAAGTAACTGAATCGATTTTTTTCCTAAAATGGGATTACCCCTCTGTGTTTTTCTAAATGTATCTTTTGGCTTTCCTAGGCCACATTGGAAGAAGAATTGTCTTGGGCCACACGTAAAATACACTAACACTAACACTAGCCGATGAGCTAAAAAACAAAGAAACAAAAGAGCAAAAACACAAAAAAACAAAAAAGCCAGGTTGCAAAAAAAATCTCATAATGTGTTAAGAAAGTTTACGAATTTGTGTTGGGCCGCATTCAAAGCTGTCCTGGGCCACGTTAGGCCTGAGGGCTGCGGGGTGGACAAGCTTGTTCTAAATCCTTTTGGCTGTTTCCAAAGATCAAACTCACCTCTCAGATAATAATGTGCTGCTATCAGGGTCATTCAAAAGAATATGCTGTCATCTCAGAGAGCATTTCAAAGGAGTTCAATTTTAAATAGGTAGTAACAGGATTAAAGGTATCAACTTGCATTACATCCCAAGATTTGATGACGACAACATTCATTTTCATAGATAAGCTGTGGTATGTTTGTAAAAATAAGTTAGAGTGCTTTCAAGTCACCATGTGCTATACAGTGGACATTAGAAAGATCTAGGCTTGACTCCTACCTTGGCCTCTCAGATGAGCAACATCTGTACTCTTCATCAGCTTCAGTTTCCTCATTTTTATGATGGTCATAGATGGTGTGAGATAAAAAATTACGTCTATAGCCTGGCACATTGTAGAGAGTCAGGAAATGACCACCAGTATTATTACCTCTCAGCGAAGTAAAAAGCTATTATATCGACAGCTTTCTACTTGATATTATCTACCATCAGCTGAGAAGAAGAAAAGTGAATTTAGCTAAGCATTATTTTGGAAAATCTTTCATTATGCAGTGAATAAAACACCATGATTTGAGTGGACACTCGACAAGACAGACACACACATAAAGTCCTCGTGTCTGTTTCTAGGGTGCAGGGTCAAAGAATGAACACTTTTTGTTGACTTGAGTATCAGGTACTATCAGATGCATACTTTTTTCCCCCTTTCTTATTGGTAAAAGAATATTCTATGTACCACATAGAATGGAGTTCTACATTCCCCAAATTAATATTGCTTTTTATGGTTCTGTTCTCACTTTTTCATAATAAAATTATGAACACATTTAGGCATAGCTGAATTCTCCAAAAAATTGTTTGAGAATTATTTCAAATGTAGATATGGAGTAAGTACCATGAGAGGTGCACTCATTACTTAAATTTAAATCTTTGTTTTGTGGAACAACTAAAATGGTATTGAGAGAGCTTGAGAGTATAAAAATATTAATACATAAAACATTATACTACTTAGAATTTTGAGCAAACTTGTAAACTGCTAGGACTAAAAAAAATGTTTTATTAAATTGATGTTAACTTTCCAAGCTCTTTCTTGGGCTGAAATAGTCAAGAAAAAAATTGATGACATAAGAAAGAAAGGAGAGATTTCTCTGCATGTCACTTTAAAACCTTAGGGAAAAAATATTATTTTTATTTAGCTAAAATGTGCTCACTGAAGTTTATGTTCATGTTCCTAAAAGCTGATATATTTTTGATGGCAGTATACTTAGGATCAAGTTTGGCCTGCTGAGGATTGTTAAATCACAACATAAACAAACAAACAAACAAACAAACAAAACAAGTTCAGCGAATAAGAAATACAAAATAGCATAAATAAAACTGTTGCTGTGTGAGTTGAGTTGTTTTTCTCCCGAAGAAGCAAGAGATCTCAAAAACATCTAAAATTATCTGGAACCCATGATAACAAATAGTGCTACAGGAAAAAGTCCATTATGAATTACAACCGCCACTCAGTGCATGTACAGCTCTCTAGCCAGCAAAGCTGCTAACACAGCATCTGAAATATAAACATTATATTATGTTGCTTCAAGGATTTCCAAGTTTGAAGGTTAGCAATAGATTTAGAAGCCAGTCTTTCTTTATAAGGGAGAGAATCAAATCTTTTCTCACAGAAAAGCTACAGATTATTTGTATGAGCTAAAGGACAAGGTTAAAACGTTAGACAAATATTAATTCCAGTTTTCTATATGCAGTGCACAGGTGCACCTTGAACAGCATATTATATGGTATAATCATTAAATTCATTCAACCAGACCTTAGAGAGTTAAAAACATATATTCTGAGGAACAGGACTCCTCGGTCCAAAGAATGAGAATGAAATAGTGCAGAATATTTGTGTATCAAGGTGATTCCAGTTTCCAACTGGGAAAACAGGACGGTTAACACCCACGTCCCCTGACAGCCGTCCAATTACGTACATCACACTTGGCCTACTGTTTGCAGTAGAAGTAATCAATAAAGGATGTGGTTGAGTGAACATAGATTTTGGTTGAACCAATGCATGAAAACTTAATCATTTACTCAGAGGGAAGAAATCAAATAGAGCAGAGATGAAGCGGCCACTGAGGGGCTTGTTGATTGTGCCACCAAGGGTGTGGGCCACAGATGAAAGTAATGAGGCAAATGGAATCAGTGACAGGAGAAAATGTAAAAAGCTTTCCTTAATTTCATGAATTAATAGAAATGTTTGGATGTATTTTGGGGGGTCATTTTTAGGAAATTTTACATCAAAGCCTGGATGTTCCATTTTAAAGAATACATGAAAATTACTAGGGCATGTCATTTCTCTCAAGCAAGAAGAAATTAATTTTCAGCTGTAACAGAAAGGTAATTTTCACACTTGCAACTGGGTACTGATCGATTTAAAGATGTCCACTGTGGGAAGTTTTCGAGGAAATAATTTAACACGAGTTTGTAAGAAAATTTATAATTGATAGGGAATAAACCCAGGCTAATTGTGACCAACGTGTTTTGAACAACTCTTAGTTTTGGGATCCCCCACCCTACATTTTTTCAAAAAGTCTTCCTGATTATGTTGGAGAGTGGTAGCATTTTGGTAAAGGGGTTTTCAGTAAATGCAGCCAAAAGAGTGCTGTAAGAAAAATTGAGGGTTCCCCGCTCTGTATTTACTCAAATTGTCTGTCTACATGTAAAATAATGTAATAATAATATTTAGTGGGCAATTTCTCAACTCATGCCCTCTTTATTTTATGGACTATAATTCTGGCTTTCATAGCTGAGTCATAGGCAATTGTTATTATTTTAGAATACCAACTCTTTTTCCCCTAGTATTCCAAGTAGGAAAACAACGACATCATAAATGCTTATTGTCTGTGATGCTGCTTAATATTCTCAGACCAACAGCAAAACTAGCAGACCTGTTCACTGTTAAAACCTTCATCAATAATGCTAATGCCAGGGATAGATCTGGCATTACCAAATGAGCAACTCTATCACCAAGTCCTCAGACGTGAAAGAACATGGTGTGTTTTTCTAACTGAAGCCATAAGCATAAATTCTTATAACATTTTAGAGGCTTCCAGCCTTAAAGCTTATTCACCTTTCATGCATGCTCAGCTGATGACCTTGACATGGCTATCCTCTTCCAATTCCTTTAAAAAGATAAAATATGTTTATAGAGATAGGGCTACCATTAGTGGACTTCATGCAATTGCATGGGCTGGGAAAGAGATGCGAAGCTTCAGAAGCAGCTTGATGTATTTCTCAGCCGCCACCCACGTGATTTCCTCTGTTTTGGTTGTGTTTCATTTCTTGCATGTTGCTGCTAATCTGAGCACAGTTTAGGACTATGAAAAGGATATACATATGTGTTGTGTGTGTATGTGTGCATGCATGCATATATGAAAGAGCACCAAGCCCCTGGAGAGAAAATTTCTAGAAATGACCATAAAGTGTATATCAAAGCATTTCTCGTGATTAGGGACTTGACTTAATAAGCTTCTCAGCTATCTCGGGCCATGTTGTCTACCTGCATAGGAGTTTTCTGTTTGAAACACCTGTGTGTCTGCCTACTTACTTTGCAAAAATGGTGAAAGAATATGTGCAGGCTCACACTCTCGAGGGCTCCTCCACAACCACCCACAACGCTGCAAAACAGCTCGTGTGGACTGGAAAGCTCGCTGTGGCCGTGGGCACGCTTCCCCTAGGACCTCAGATCTTCTGCACTCTTTTGTGCTTTGCATAACATTGTAAGATTAAGAACACATGCTCACTATACAAGTCAGTGACGGCTTCATTGGTACTTTAATAGATGGGAGTTCTCGTAAGTGGAATTTGTTTCATATGGTATAAAAGTGAGGTGGGGATACATCTTCTTGCCTGTTCTCTGTTTGCTCCAAGGCAGGTTACTAGTGTTGAGAGAGTTGGATTAGATTGTCTCCATTCCTACCAAAACCACATCATACTTCATGGCACATCAAATACAGATACATTCTTTGCCACACCTAAACACTAAATAATACTTAAGCAGCCAAATTAAAATGTTAGATTGTCTGTCATTGTTATTGCCAGTATTTACCAGTTAATTGTTCAACTTCCCTTTTGCTTTTACTGTATAGACCAGGAGTTCAAGTCCTGACGAGGGGCTAAAATATTCCAGATGAGGCATGAAAGGAACAGGTGAGAATTATTTTAAGATAAGCTCATGTTTCCAGAAGTTTAAAAAATAATGACTGTCAGTGACCAAAGGAGCATTCCAGCACTTGGCCTGTGACATAGTAAGTGTTCAATAAATGTTTACAAAGCAGCAGTTCTCAACCTATGGGTTGCGACCCCTTTGGGGGTCGAACGACCCTTTCACAGGGGTCGCCTAAGACCACCGGAAAACACGTATCAGGTATTTACATTATGATTCATAACAGCAGCAAAATTATAGTTATGAAGTAGCAACGAAAATAATGTTATGGGGGTCACCACCACATGAGGGACTGTATTAAAGGGTCACGGCATTAGGAAGGTTGAGACCACTGTTATAAAGGAAAATGTATTTCCCTGGAGTTTTATCTCTTTAGTGATGTTGGGACACAATGTCATTTCGTAAAACCCACTGTATAAACCTGCTAAGGGATGCCTTTCTTTAACTGTGCGGGCTTAAGCCAGGTCTGCTACTACAAAGCAAGACAAACAATCCAACCGTTTTCTACTGATTCTGGGCAGTGCTAACAGCAGAGTCCAACAATTTAATAATCAAATTGCACTGGACAAAAGGACACAGGGTTGGTATGTTCCACACAGACACTGAGTTGAATACTTATGAGTCTCCTTTCTGTGATCAAAGCTCCGCTCCTTTCCCACTGTTAGCTGCGAAGTAAGAGTTCCTGGGGAAGCTGGGTTGATCTACAGGCTCATGTGGAAGGACTACCACACTCATGTGGTCCTGTCTTCCTCAGTACACACTCATCCTCTCCTTATAAATACTCGTATGTCTGTGTCCCTAACCATTTATCCAGAGACTGTTTTGCATTTTATATGGTATTTTGTAGGACACCTTTCATTTTATTGGTATTGGTATTTTAATATTTAATTGATTATTTATTTAATATTTAATAATGATTATAGGGGCAATAGTAATTATATAATGATGGTCCACTTTGAATTTGATAGCCATATAATGTTTTAAATGTCCTTCAAATAACAATTTTACCTTTTAAAATACCAACCTGTATGTGTTTACAACTGATATACAAATAAGAAGGAATACTGGGTGGTGAACATATAGTATAACAGGTAGACGATGCACTGTAGAATTGTACACCTGGAACCTATGTAATTCTTGCTAACCAATGTCACCCCAATAAGTCTAACAATAAAAAAATTTAAAAAAAGACATCAGAACTTGACACAATCTATATTATTACTACTAGCATGATTAAAAAGCTGTATCTTGGATATAAGATACCAAAAACCAAGGCCTTAACTTTGATAACTTTTCTTATTCTATCTTGGCTTAAATTATAATGCTAATAACGCTACTATATAACGCAACGATTAAATGGAGTGTACAACGATCAGAATGCGCGTGAAGGGCCAATCACAATCACACATTTTCTAAGGAAAAGTTTGTGTCAGAAGTTGTTCACGTATGCTTTTGTTAAATCTTCTGTTTTAAATGAAATACTGGGAATATTGTTTTTGCACCCAATTGTTTATCCAGATATGCTCAAAAAAACGTCTTTACGGAAGCAGCATGACTGACGGATAACGAAAACTTGCCTCAGAGAAGCGATCCGGAACGGTCGCCGGGGGCCCCCGTTATGAGACGTATGTGTATTTCTGTGCTCTCGGCTTTTTTAACCTGTGTGAGGTGACCTCATTTTCCCCTTCTGTGCAAGGTCATCACAAAACTTATAAAACATCAGCAATAAAAGAATACAAAGGAGGACAGACAAAGAAGTGTTTAGGTGCCTATTTTATAATACCACATGGGTTTAAAATAACTTACAATGAAAGGGTCACTTACAAAGGGCACTGCTTAAAATTTAAGCAGACAGTAATGGAAAGTGACAGACCTCAAACAATTTAAGTCTTTCACAGCTGAGTGAATTCACAGTGACAGGAGGACAACAAGGGCGTGCTAACTTACCTCTGTAGGACTTTGGCGATGGCTTCATAGGCTCTCGCCAGGCTGAGGTCATCGCTCAGGTCGGTAGAGATTTTACTGTACGTGTTAAGGACCTATCAGGAAGAGAAATCCACAGGAAACACAGAGTACGGCCAGAGTCACTGATGCTTCATTTCAAAGCAGAAAAGATTAAAATTCATAGTTGGTGTTAATGTCTCCACCAAATATTTTTTCGTGTATTAAAAATTCATGTTGGTTTGGTTTATTTTTATCTATAGTCTAATTTGTTTCACAGAAATCTCTTTAAGCCATGACAGTGAGGTATCACGTTTGTGAAAATAACTCTTTTCCTGTACAATCCCAAATCTTCCAATTTATAACAACTTAGGTGCGAATAAATAATTGAATGGCTTGCAACATTATTTGAAAACATGGGACTATTATCTAAGGTAATATAAGGCAGATTATAATATTCTACAATAGTAGCTTAAATACCACTTTTCTTTCTATAAATAGCTGTTTGAAAGGCATGAATTGAGGTGCAGGCAATTTCCTAATCCATCATTTTATTAGACACCTATCTCACAGTTTGTACACATATTCAGTATACACTAAAAGATTTCTTACAAAGTACTTCATTACCAACAATCTCTTCAATAATCGAAAAATTATGATTGCCACAGCCAAAAGTATGGTATTAATTTAACACTGACATCATCTGTATGGTGTAATTTTCTTTTTTTATTCTGTTTTCCTTTCAATGGACAGGAGGAGGAAACTACGTGAAACAGAATCCTGATTTTTTTCTTCTTCTTTGATTGTTACTTGACCCAACCTATTACACACATGAGGACACAGGAAATCTCCAAAGACCTCTGTGGAGATCCTCTGTGCCCATTTTCTAAGAGAGAATTAGTGCAAGTCATCTGACAGAGTTGGGAGGCAGTCGGTGAGAGGGAGGACATAAGTTCGTGCTATGTGCTACAGCCAGGGTTGACATTCATCTTTACTTCTGTAAAGTTAATATTTGGAAGATAACTTCCATGAGGCCATGGTGATACCTCATAAAAACTGGGTTTTGTATGGTTTCCGACTGAGTGCTTGGCATATGCTGATAACAAAACTTACTTACTGATACATATTGACCCAGTGTTTTAATTCCCCCGAAAAAAAGGTCCAATTTTTTAAATTCTTATTTGAAACCTTTTAATAAGCCTTGTAGAAGCCTGAGAATATTTCTCTCACTTGGTCTTGCACAACTGACAACCACTAGATTTAGTCACATGAGACAACATATGAGGGCTGCCTGGAATAAATTCAGCCATAAACGCCTCTATTTTTCATATTACATGGCTGGATACTTTGAGAGCAGCCCTTGTAGACCTTTCTTAGTTAAGGGGCAGAACCTCTGAATTTGGGGAATTTATAAGACACATTATTGAATCCAAATATTAAAATTTAGGCAGAGACTTTCTAGTGCTTTTTTGGTCCATGTATTTTTATATGACATTTTAGATCTTTAAGATGCAATATTTTGTGCCAGAAATATTGTTATTGCATGTCTGGTGCTACATTAGACCCTAGAATATCTTAAATGGAAGAGAACATGTTTGCAATTCTCAAGGCATTTACAGTCTAGTGGTACAGAGCTTACAGTCTAGTGGACCCATACAACTGTGTGAATTGGCAATGACTGAGGACAGACTTCTCCAGGGCTTACTCTTTGCTTGTACTGCACTGCTCCCCCATACCCCCCAGCCAGTGCAGACCCTGTAGCAGTACAGTAACATGTGGGGGGCCCAACTTTATCTTAGAGGTGTGATTCTTCAGCCCAAGGATACGAGGGTAGGTGCCTAAGAAATTACAGGTAGATAACTCAGTGTTGTTGGCTTCTATCCCACACCAGTGCACCATGTTTCCAGGGAGCAACAGGGGCAAAAGAATTATCGGCCAGGGGTCTGGTCTTGGCTTCAGACTTGATTCTGCAGATGCTTCCTAGTGGAGCCATGTGTGGTCTATTGGAATGAACACTAACCTTAGAGTAAGAAGACTTGGCTTCAAGTCCTAATTCTTTCATGCCCTACCTATTTGGGTCAGGAAAACTCACTGAGTTTAATTTCCTCGGAAGTAAAAAAGGGAACCCACCCCAAAGAGCAGTGGTGAGGCCACCACAAGGTAACAAAGTGCTGTGTAATCCCCAGGACAGGGGGTCCTTGGCGATCTGTTAACCAGCCATCAGGAATGGCTCCTGGTCAAAGTTTCCCTCCTCAAAGCAAAGGCAACACATTTTATTTGTGACTTGAGAGTTTCCATAGCTCCTCAAACACTTTAGCTACAAACAGGAAACACATGGGCAGTAGGAAGAGTATTGATCATTATTGGTCCCAAAGGGAAATAGCCAATTACATGAAATCCACATTGAGAACTTTGATAAGTGCAGTAGAGGAGCTTATGTAAATCAAAGATGGGGCCTGTTCCTCTGCTCCTGGTGGGAGAGAGGAAACTCAAGACAGGTGAAATCACAAGGAGAATACAAGGCAAAACCCAGCAGATGGGTGAATTGTGTAGTTCAACCCGAAAAGATAGGAAGAACATGATTTTAAAAAAATAGAAGATATTGGAAAAATAATGTGAGATTGAATTCCGTAGAAAATAAAGATGCTTTATATTGATCTTCTAGTAAGTAAGCTACCTTACCTGCTTCTTAGAGTCAGCAAGGTATAATTTAAAAATTAATAAACATCGATCAACTAGAATCCTTAGGAAAAGACTGGAACCATTTTTACAAAGAATACTTCAAGTGAGAAAACACAGTGAGCAAATCTGAGGGATCCACTGTGCTTGCCTGACCGTCCCTGTGGCATGTAACGTGTTGGAAGCAAATCTATGGTCTGGAAGGTTAAAAATCTATCATCACAGATCGAAGAGGAGAGAGTAAAGAATCTCAGGTGCAAAATATTTTGATAAATTGCAAGTTCATTATATATCTTTAAATTTTATGGGCAATGAACCTAATCAACCTTTATCAAAAGAGAAGAGGAGAACACTGGTTAAGCATGTTACCATGCAAATTTCAACACACACCAAACTGCACATGATAACAAGGTTACTGAATTGAAGAAGTCAGTTCACATATCTCATAAAGACTGAGTGTTACACAGCTGTTTGATCAAATTGCTCCAACAATTTCAGAGAATTATGGAGATGAAAGTTTGAAAACCATTTCACTAGAGGTATTAAAGACAGTGGATTTTATCTTCTTACTAGAATGAAATTTATTTACTTGAAAAGACATTTTCAAATAAAATCTAAGTTCTTAAAATGAGATAATTTCTATTGTCACCTAAAGACAAAATTAATAGAATACTTAACATAAAAATGAGGATGTGCAAACGAAGAATGCTGGCAATATGCTACATATCCTTTGAAAAATTGTATGCTGTAAAATCAAATTTTAAGGATCATTAATTTCTTTTGCTGCAATAGACTTCAAGAGAGTATTGGATGTAAGTCAAGATGGTCACCTGTCAACAAAGTGAGTGGCATACACACACACACACACACACAC
>PVJL010000455.1:361238-377435 GCA_004026885.1 Lyroderma lyra | reverse complement strand
TACTGCGATTACTCTCTTATAGTCCTTTCATTTTAGACAACATTAAAACGGGGGGAAAAAAGCAATCATGGCCTTTATATTTGATTTCACAACTGAAACTTACTTTAAACCACATTGCTGACTGTCACTCCCGGCCTGATTTTTCCAAATTACATGAAATTGTCTCCCCACACCTCTGCCAAGCAAGCTGCTGTAAGAAAACACTGTCCCAGTTCACTTTTTAAGAACCTAATACTTAAAGATAATTGTAGATTTATATGAAATTGTGAGAAATAACACAGAAAACTCAGCCTTCTCCAATGATAACATCTTGCATAACTATAGCATCTTATCGTAATCAGGGAATTGAGGCTGATAGGATCCTCCCACCTTACTCAGATTTCACCAGCTTTACATGCACTCGTGTGTGTGTGTGTGTGTGTGTGTGTGTGTGTGTGTGTGTTACTTTCAGACTGTTTACTCACATGTATAGCCATGTAACCACCACTACAGTCCAGACACAGTAAAGTTCTACCACTACGATGACCTCTCATGCTATCTTTTCTTGGTTCATGCTTAATATGTTTGCTGCTTAGAATAGAAAAAAGAGCATGACAGAGAAAAAAACATTTTTTCTCTTTTCTTTGGGTGAAATATAGGTCTGCCTTGGGAAAAAGTTCTGAAAGAATTGGCACCTTCCCTCTTTGCTTTTGGAACACCTCTCCTACCTGTGTATTTGTATTTTCTCAAGGAAATTCCTTCAGCTAAGTGATACAACAGTAGTTGATTAAACCAATTCAACCTTAGGTATAAAGGACTCAAAGATCATTAACTGTGCCAGAAGAAGTTGCGGCTTTAAAAAGAAGATGCTTGCTAGCCCCAAATAATTTCTTCTGCAATGTTTTATGAAGTGTGACAAAGTGAAATAAAACAATTCAGCGTGTGGCAGGATAATCTGGGGCAAAGGTTATTAAAAAAAGGCCAGCCTTATCTTTAATTTTGACATCATGGTATACTAAAAGCAGGTACTGATTTTTGTAACCTGTTGTTTTCTGGGGGGGAATCTATACTTCTGTACCTTCAGGCTTTCTAGAAGCTCCACATGCTTTTCCAGAATGTTCCTTATCACAGTAGCATGGAGGAAATGATAAAAGGGAAGACAGGACTGTGCAGCACAGATAGGAAATCAGGCATTTGTAGACACTGATACCTGCAAAGGTAACTACATGCCACTTTCATTTCCTCTAATTATTACTTTGTTTATAATGCTCAACCTTCCGAACCAATGTATTATGCAAAGAATTCCTCTAGTACATTTCATTAGATAATTAGATGTAACTGCAAGATAAAATCATATGTATGTAAAAAGTATATAATTTCCATTCAAATATATATAATCTGTATGTATGTACATTTATCTGTGCTCTTAAAGACCTTGCGATTTAAGGCAGTAAGACATTGAAATGATATAGTGCTGTAAGTCCGCATAAAGGGATAAAGTTTAGTCCAAAGACATTAATTCATCTGATACCAAGCGTCCATGATGGGCCAAGCCGTGTTCTGGGTGCCAGGGCTACGGCAGCAAATAGTGCAAGTCCCTGCCCCCACACCGTGCTCAGATGGTGGGGAGACAATCTGTACGTAAATCAAAGGAGCAAATTCACACAGTCATAAGAACAATGAAGAAAATACAACTGGGAAAGGTTTCAAAAAGAGGACGCCTGAATTTTAAAGGAATGATGGGAATTGGGTCGGTAGGAGGAGGGCAGCTTGAGCAAAAGTTTTGAGACGGGAATGGACGATACGGCGAGAAAAAAGGCTTTACCGGTACACGTGGACGCGACAGGGTCCAATGTGAGAGCTGCTTTACAGTTCATGCATAGAAGGTCAGTGTAGCAACGAGGACTGAGCAGTGTTATTAAGTGACCGACTTGCAAGATGCAATTTACCTTTTTACTCATAAAGAACTGGATTCCTGTTTTAAAGCTAAGTCAGGTCATTCACTTTCATCCCTTTACTGTACATGCACGTAAAAGTGATCTTTTACAGGACTGTTTTTGGTTTGTTTGCTTGTTTTTACTCAGTTTTTGTCTTTCTAGACAACTCAATGTGTTTGGTTAAAATACGCCACTTTCAAGATGGGGCAGTTGGCTGCTTGTTTCCCATTATTCCAAGGTTCCAAAATTTCACACGGAGTTGCTCCTGAGCCTAGGGTAGGAAGAAGTTCTTTCTCCCTCTGGCCTAGCACAGAGCACACACAACTCCAGCTCACACTGACCGGTGGGCTGAAGTGTAAGCGGGCCCCCGTGCTACCGCTCTGACTGGTTACCCCATTCACCAGTGTTCCATAGGGCAACAACCTTCAGAAACTACCACAGAAAACAAGTTCTACCATCCAGGCCATTCGACATGGAGATTTTGTAATTTTGAAAAAATTTCAGTGGACTCTAGTCCTGCTTTTACTTCGTATTTTTGGCATTTCCCCCTATACGCGGTACATTCCTTTCTCCATGTCCCACTCCCCCACTGTTCTCTTTCGTAGCTAATTCAACATTTGAAATCTGCAGGGACTCCGACCCTGAGGGCTGAGACCAGGCGTTCGAAGGGACTCACAGGCACTTAAACCAATCTCCCTCTGGGCGTTCAGATTCTCCCCCAACACCAGAGGCTTTCGGGCTGAGTGGCGTGTGCCAAGTGACCCAATGCCACCGAGTTTGCTCCCTTAGGGAGAAAATGGAAAAGAATAGAGTCTACCTTGAAGAGATGCTGGAAGGTTCCATAAGATGAGGCATTTAAAAGGACCTACGATGGTCCTCCTAAATGCAGAGTCCTCTGTGATGGTACACGTCAAATGCTCATGGAACCAGCCCTGATGCTGAGCTACCTGCCGAGATGGCATCATTCATTTTTTATAAATCTTACTAAAAATTGAACAGTAAAGAAGAATAAGTCTGAAACTTATATGAGTGTGTGTGCATTTTATCTGTCCTTCCTCTGCAACCCAAATTATTTTCCTATAAGAGCCTAAAACACAGCTGTGTACAGGATACATTTACTAGTTAAATAAGGGCAGAAAGCACATATGCTAAATACGAAAATACTTTTCATTTTATTTTAAAAAAGTACTTACTAAGGATCTGAATGAAACAACTGCTTAATTTTTCCGCAAGTACTTATTTAACCTATTGGTTCTCAAATGGGGGAGATGTTGCTCTGCAGAGGATATTCGGCAACGACAGAAGACATTTCAGGTTTGCATAATTCGGAGAGGTGCAAGTAGAAGTTGGGGACGCTGCTTAATACCTTAAAATCCACACGGATAGCCTCTATCGCAAAGCATCATCCAGCTACAAATGTGAATAGTGCTTTTACTGAGAAACCCTGATCTAGACTTCACTTGAACAATATTCATGATTGGAAATTATCCCCTTGTGAGTCTAGCCATTCAGTCGTTGGAGAATTACTTGAGAAAGCTATTGGTTAAGGCCAAGCCAAGTCTGTAACTTCTGTGTACTAGTCAGGGTTGTGCTTTGTGGGCCAACACAGATAAGTGTCCCTCTTCCATAGGACAGTTCTTCCAATCCTGAAGGATGATTGCTTTCCCTCCCCCAATCCCCCAGACTTATAGAAACATCCAGGATGCTCTGAAACACTGAGAATGTAACAGTTTAGTTACGCTGGAACATTTTATCTCTAGTTTTGTTTGTAAGTCTAAGAGTTCTAGAAGAGTTTAAATATACCTATCTGGAACAAAATATGTCTGTCAAACCATTAAGGCATCTCCTGGATTTGTCTGTAAATAAAGTTGGGGGGCCATTGCCTCAGGTGCATGCTATGGTTACTTACCTGTTTCTTCCTTGCCCACCCTAAAAAGGCAGCACAACTAAAATTTTGTTACACTTCCCCTACGCAAACTCCAACTTGTGCCACTTCATAACGAAAGCTTGGCACCGCGCTCAATACAGTGCATTACAATGAGTAGAAAAGGCCAATGATACAGCTTTATTCTTGTGCAATAAGAACTATAGAGATAAAAAAAATCAAGTTGCCATCTTGAGCTTGAAATCATTGTCAACTCTTATCGGAAATACATTTATTCTGATTCCTGGCAATCTAACCCCCTTTAGCCATTTCACAGTTGGTGAGCAGAAAGGATGTTTCTGCCTCATTTACAGTGTCTGAACGTGGTTCAGACAATCAGCTGCAACATTAGTCAAAGAAATCAATGGCTAACGATTTCTGACAAGCACGGCAGTAACAGGCTGAGGACCAGACTGGGCAGCAGTAGCATTCGGAGCCTTTTACTGGACCCAGCAATAGGAAGATGATTAAAACGGAGCAAACACAACTGGTCTCATGTCACTCAAAGGCTCTCAGGTGCTTTCTGCAAGGGCATAGGACCGGACATGAAATAAATACAATAATCCTTTTCTACAAATATGTTACACTGAATGAACACTGATTAATAAGCAAGTGTGTAGTTCCGTACATTTCAATGCACTAGATGAGTTAAATATTTTGCATTCTGCTATCACTGTATTCTTAAGTTAGGAGTAGTCTAGCCATACTATTTTATTGATCATTTGGAGCACGTAGTCTTTCTCTTTGGAATGCATTACTGATTGTTTGGACTGTCTGTTACACACGATTTACATCTCACCCAACACATAAAGTGAAGGCCATATGGTCCAGTGCAGGAAGGACTGGGCGTTAAAAGACGTGATGTGAGTTCTAGTTTCTCTTCTGCCATGAGCTCAGGGTGTGATTTTGGAGAGGTCACTTGGTTGTCTTGAGCTTTAGCCTCCCAGTCTGGAAGATAATGGGGTGAAACCAAATGATCTAGAATTTCCTCTTTCAAAAAAATATGACTTTGATTTTAGGACTCTACACTGATATGTTTAATAATTTAAGTCACACTCCAATTGTTTTCAATCATCTATCTTTGGTTTTAAAATCCTGATAAATTTACTTTATGTTTAAAAAAATTTTTAATGGGTCATTTCATTCAAATGAAATTTAATATTCATGCTTCCCTCTTACTTGAAAAATCTTGTATCATCATAATGAACTGCTTTGTTAAAAAAAATGTCCTTACAATGGAGTATGTGACAGCAAAGAAAGCAGACTACAATGCCTTTGGTTCATTAAATAGCAACTGTTACAAATGCAATGTTGAGATGTTCAGTGCTCCTCAAAATCAGCAACTATTTCTTTTATAGCCTGAAGTTTTTAAGAATTTGATAAAAATTCAAGATTATCCTTAAATTTTATAAACTGAATTAGAGTTGCTATTTAGTCTCTCAATGCTAGGAGTTTACATTGTATTTTCAAAGCTATAAGGATAGAAATATATCTCAAAAACTTCCCAGGTATCTTCTCTCACCTAAAACTCTCTCTTTACACATCCAATATACGGATGACTCTCAAACCCCAAAATGGTGAGCTAAAATCCCACCTACAGTTAAAAAAAATTGTCCTCAATTTTTTAAATTGGAACATGTTATTGAAAACTACCTAAGTCATTATAGTTTTGTACTATGTTAATGAGGGATGTATTTATGAAAAACTTTTATCCGAATTCTCAGTTGTTATTTTTCTATACCGCAAACCCAAAAGCATGGAAATATTTATCCTGTACGGCCCAACCATAGCATGAGTTAGATTTACATCTCCTTCAAATGAGGATTTCCCTGCCCTTAATCTTCTGCGAGGGAAGTCCACTGGGGACTTTGGTTTATGTTTTGCTAGGAGGCCCAGGACCAAAACCAAGTCAGTCCAGTAATCCGTGAGGTGGCCTCATATAAAGAGTTCTGCTCGATGGAAGGTGACAGTGGTTAGTTAGTCCAGTCACATTCTCTTAGGTGATTCAGACCCACTGAGCAGTTAGCAACCGCACAAGTGAGAGCTGCTCCAAGGTAAACGGACACCGAGAGAGTGATGGAGCCACGTCAGCACAGTGACTCAGACTGCCTGCTGCCGCCGGGGGCCTGATGAGAAAACTCATGTTTTGGCCACTGTGAGCAAGGTGACAACGCACTGTAGAATCGTATGCCTGAAACCTATGTAATCCTTGCGAACAGGTGTCACCCCAATGAGTCTAACAATAAAAATGAATTAAAAAATTAAAAAATAAATAAATTAGTTAATTAAAAAAAAAACAACTCGGCCCCTTCCTCTTCCAGGAGGCCTCCAGGTCCTCGGAGTCCTTCATTCCGGGAGGCCCGGCTGCCTGCGGGTCCTGGGTCTTACTGCCGGGTGGTCTCTGTCACTGTCACAGGAATCTTTACGACCAATCCCTTTATGTGAGCTAATCTGAATGATGCTCCTTCTTGCAGCCAAAGAAGAAAAGCAGAAGTCCTGAGAGAGAAAGGGGCTGTAGAGTTCAGTGGCAAATAAACAACCGCCAGTCTTCCCCTTGCGTGTTTATCAGTGAGAGACCGTGCAGGGGCTTCTCTTCGTGGCGACGGGCAGGAGGGACTGGGACCGTGAGTAAAGGCTTCATTATCAGAAACGGTTTGAGGGAAAAAGTTTGTGCATTATTTTTTAACTAAGAAATTCTAAATCTCCACTCGGTTATGTTTATATGGTAATGAAAGTGAGTGTCACAAATAATTCCATTAAACTGGAGGTAACATTACCCACGACTTCAGTCCCCCCTTATTTATGGAGACCAAAGACGGTGGTGGCAAACTCAATCAAATGAAGTGCCTGTCAGGTCTGATGTGACAGAACATGTGCTGTCACTCACTTCGCCGGTGTAGAAACGTCAACACCTACGCCTCGCCGGGAGGAGCGGGACTCTGGGAACTGCACTCCGGCCGCACACGCCTTTCACGCTCAGGAGCGAGCCCAGCTCTCTCCACCTCCTCGGCCCTCTGCCTGCAGTGCTCTGAGTTCACACCCGACTCCTGCAGTGCTTGTGCACACACATACACTCACGCACACACTCACGCACACACTCATACACTTAAACACACTCACACACTCACGCACACACTCATACACTTAAACATACTCACACACTCACACACACGCACACACTCATACACTTAAACACACTCACACACACTCACGCACACACTCACACATACACACACTCACACACACTCTCATATACTCACACGCACACCCCCATGCACACTCACAGACACACACACTCACGCGCACACACACACTCACGCACACTCACACAGACACACACTCTCACCTACATGAACACACGCACTCTCACGCACACCCTCACGCACTCTCACGCACACCCTCACGCACACTCACGCACACACTCACGCGCACTCACATGCACACACACCACTTTATTGTGCCAGTCCACCACGTCCCACAGCGTCACATGTACCTACTTACTAATGTTTGTCTCCATCCAGTTGGATCAGAAGAGCCACGAGGACAGGAACCATACCTGTTCTGCTCTCCACTGCACCCAAAGCTCCTCGTCCTTCTTTTTATTGTTAAATTTATTGGGGTGACATTGGTTAGTAAAAATTACCTAGGTTCCAGGTGTACAGTGCTACAGTGCATCGTCTATGTGTTACGTGTTCACCACCCAGAGTCAGTTCTCCTTCCATCACCTTGTACGTCCCTGCTCCTCGTCTCCTGTTAACGCTGAGGATTGTGCAATGAACGGCAGGGCCCTTGCAGAGTACTGGTAGTGAAGTGTCTGCAGAAACATAACTGTGGGTATGATGAGCGCTTGTATTACATAATATCATATAATAATTATTACATATGTAACTTTAATTGGCCTAAAGTAAACAAGCTCATATAAATTGCTATATAATATTAATATGTATTATTTATATAATATATAGTATAGCTTATTATATATCATTTATATCACATATTATAATGTTTTGCGTTACAGCTCACTTGATAAAGGAAAAAAATGGCACTTTATAACAATGGTAAATGGAAAGGATGGGAAAATTTTCAGTTCACAGCCAGTCCTGGAGAGCGCAAGTATCAGAAAGCAAGCTAACTTCCTAAAGGAGGAACTGAATGACAGTTCAAAACGACGTGAGGACCCTCATCGAAACGTGTGCCTGCTTCGTCTGGTCACGTTCTCAAGCAGACTCCTTCTCCCCATTCCAAGTCGGGGCGGCCAAGACGCTCCGTGAGGGCAGGCAGGGCAGAGGTGACGTTTTGTTAATTAGTCGTGGTGTCTGAGGAATAATCCTTCCTATCTGCGGAGGGAATGGAAAACATTTTTTTCCCTCTTTCTTTTAATCTAGAATGATGAGAGACAAATACAGTTTCTACTTTCACAAGTAACCAGTTAGGGCAGAGAAGCCGGCAGTGAAAAGTCACTCGCTCGGTGACAAACCAAGTTCCTCAGCTTTCCCCAAAGTGGCCACTTATCGACCTTCCGCCATGTGACCACTTTGAACAAAACCGTGTCTGGCTCCATGGGGTGGGGGTGGGGCGAAGCAAGGGGTGTTCTACGTTCGTGCGTGACTACCTAGACGGTTTTAATAAACACGTGACAATTCCTCTGCTTCTTCACGAACCAATTACCACGGGGAGATTTGTCTTTCCCCTGGCAGTAAAGCCGTCATCTATTCATAATCCCTTTCTCTAGATTTCTTCCTCATTTAAGGCAAGTTCCAATAAAATTTCATTTCAGTCCTCCCTTCTCGGAAATCCTCGAAAGCCTTGGAGAACAGGCCGAGCGCATTGTCTCCGCACAATCTGACGCCCTCTCCCCCGCAGGCCATTGTTCTCGTAAACTCCGTCAAACCTAATTCAGATCCACGGTGTAATGCTCTCCTATCAGCCTGTGCGAACAAGTGTCTTTAAAATAAAACACGGGAGAGAAGTCTCCCTGCGAATGCCTGCACACAGAGGAAGCTTTATCTATTACCCTTTCACCGTGATAAAAGAGACAAGAAAACAATTTATGAGTCATTTCCATTCTGACAGACGCAACAATGACTGGAAATGCGGTGCCTGCCAAGAGCTTTTAGCAAGCAGGTTATAACAACTAGTAATAAGTGTAAATAATAAATGGCCGGAATCTTAGGGGAAACAGTGGCAATACCCAACAATTTTTGGTCCTCCTGATGGGGCTCTGCTACACTTGGAATTCCCGGCCTTCCCAGTGGAGCTTTGGCCTGATGATAAACAACAGTTTAGTACTTTATCTAATCCCAGCCAGGAGGTGAGCTCAACAGCAAGCTTTTGCAGATGTTCACATCCAATAATCTATCCATAATTGATGAAACAGGGAGGTCAGATGTAATGCCTGCTACTATTCCAGCAACAAATAAATGGTTATTGACAAAACAAGCCAGTGTGGCTCAGAGTGCGGAGCAGTGACAGGCGTGCGACGGTGCTGAGCAGAGGCAGGGAGGGCTACGCGATTCCTCAGCCAGCCGTGTGGCAGGAGGGCCACACGGACACACACGCAGGTGGAGGTGACTTGGGAAGGAAAAAGGGAGGTGGCTGAAGTACAAAAGAACACGAAGACGGGCTGAGGAGGAGAAGAAAAGGACGCGTGAGCTCTGGGCAAGGCTGGGTGAGTACAGGCGCCTGGACAGCCCCCAAATGCCTTTGAGTGCGCGCACTGCGGGCCAGATGTCTGGCTGCTTCTATCACCAGTGCGTCTGCACGCAGACAGCTGGCTGGAAGCTGCGCAGCCCAGGTGACCGAACACCTGAGCGGATGCGCAGGACGCTTCGGTGCCCAACTCCCACTGAGGGACGTCCGTCAGTATTCTGTTTAACGTTGTGGATTCCTTTTCTTTTTTTCTTATATATTAAAAAACATACACTATGATGACTGTGCATGCAATTTTAAGAATATTTTTAAGATAAGCTAAAGATGCAAAATTGCGAAGCTAGAAAATTTCTTAAGACTGAGACTAATCCTGAAATACATGCTGCTTAAAACCAAATTTATAGCAAAATAATGTGAGCGGAAAGCAAAGTTTTCTTTAATAATAAAAAAGAAACACTGCACTCTGTTCACCTCAACCTAGGCAAAGAATATAATAAATGCATTAATCAATTATACTTTTATTGACTGAATAAAATTCAAAATAGTTAAACCTAAAAAAAAAAAAAGGTGAAATCTTATACTTGTGTTCCAGGAATAAAAAATAATGTTTTTCCCCACAGTTTACTATGTAATATTATAAAATGAAAAATGGTGGAATGAAATTGTAGCTATTATTGCTAAAGGTAGTCATAAAGAGGCTTGGGACAGAGGTATTTTAAATATTAATATTCCTAAAATCACTTAAATCAATTTAACACACTTTAGTGGTTTATTTATAAGTGTAATTTATTCTATAGTTTGAAATCAACGCCTTTGATCAGCTGTGAAATAACAGATGAGCTGAAAATAAAATAGCAAAACAGACTGCTGCTCCCATTCTTACAGTAGCTTTAGGTTTTATGGCGTAAAGTAGAAAATTCCCATTGTGTCTGGTGTTTCCGGATTACCGAGCAATACCTGGAACTGGAGCAGTACAGAGCCCAGAAGGCACGGGGGAGACCGCTTCCGTAATAACTTGCTTCCTGGGCTCCGCCGTCCTGGGCTGGCGCCCCCTCGTTGAGCCATCCCTGCCCTGCTCAGGTGCCCCGACCACCTCCGCCCCCGACCTGCCAGGTGGAAGCGCGACATCACCTCAGTTTGCGTGGATGAGATTCTGACCTTAACCTTAAAGAGACCAGGCTCTTGTCGTGTCTCTAGAGACCAAGCCGCCACCAGGTGTCCCTTGGAGCTGTGTCACAGTCTTGTTCTTCTTAATTGAAATTCTGTCTTGGTATCTGGGTGGGTCCCCTATCTAAGTCTGGAGACCACGTTGCTGCCATCCATACGCCCACAGCAGGCGCCCCACTCCTGCGTCCCAGCCCCCGCGGCTCGGGGCTTGTCACTTGCCCACGCGGTTACCAGCACTACTGAGCAGGGACAGCCCGGGTAAGTATGCCACATTACGGTACGTTTCATCTTCACAGGGCCCTTGGAGACACTTGTTATTTCCATCGTACAAATGAGGAAAGTGAACGGCAGAGAAGCTGAGTAACTTGCTCCGGACACACAGTCCTAGAGTTGGCGTAGGAGAAAGGACTTGACCTGGGTTTCCTGAATTCTGAGTCCTGCTTGTTTTGCCCTTAGGCACTGTGATGTGCCCGCTGCTGGGTCACCTGAGCATCGCTGTGCTGACCTAGACCTTCAACTTACAGCTCACTGCGTGCTGTCCCTTCCCAGCAGCAAATTCTCTACTCATCTGTAGGCGTATCACCTGCAGCTCCACACCTGACGTTCTAGATGTTGACTTCACGTTTGCCTGGTCACAGTTTTGCTTATTGCCAGTAGCTATTTTTTGATCACATGACCTAATTACAATAGTTGATACTGAGTGTTTATTCCGCCATTCCTCTGCCTGCAGTGACCCCTTCCCACGCAGGACCAAGTGCCTGGCTCTCCGACGGCCCACGAGGCCTCCATGAACCCAAACCTCATCTCTGTGGCTCGGCTTCCGCCGCTCTGCTCTCTGTGCTTCTCCTCAGTCCCACCGGCCCCGAGCCTCTCAGGCACATGGGTGCCTTAGGCTTTGGCCCTGACCATGACCTCTGCTTGGAAGGTGCTTCCCTCAAACACGTGCATGGCTAACTCCCTCATCTGCTTCAAGTTTATCCGCAAATGTCGGCTTCTCAACAAGGCCTGCTCTGGTCACCCACGTAAAAGCCACACCCGCACCCCACCACTTGCTTTGCCCCTCCTGAATCATTCCTCTGTTGTATTTCTTACAGTGCTCACTATGGTCTAACATACTAATTCACTTGTTTAGTAGGTTTAATCTTCATTACCTGTCCTCCAATTGGATGGAATCTCTGGGAAGACAAAGATCTCTATGTTTTGCTATTGATGAACAAGGGCTGTCCGGAAGAAGTCCAGCCATAAATGCCACTATTTTTCACATTACGTGGCTGGATACTTTCCAGACAGCCCTTGTATTCCAACTACAGAGCAGGGCTCGGCAATAGGTGCTCCAAAACCATGTACTGGATAAATAAGTTACACGTTGTTCTTAAGACTACACATATTAACCAACTTAATCTTCCTAACACTCCAGGAGTAGGTATTAATATTTATTCTTACCTGTTTGTAAAGGCGAAGAAACTTAGGCACACAGGGACGGAGCCAGTGGACCAAGGTCATACAGTGGTAAGTAATCAAGAAAAGCCTCGAACCCAGGCCGGCTGATTTCAGAGACAGTGCTCTTACCTGGCCCCCTCTCTCTACAACCCCAGTGCCAAGACGGTGCCTGACGGTGCCTCCAGGTAGGCTGGGCTCCAAGGTCTGGCCTCTTGGTACCACCTGTCCTATTGCCAACCAGTATTACCACAATGGTGTCCGCAACAATGTCATTCAGGAAACCGATCAAGGTTTAATGACTCGTCCAAGGTCAAAGACCTTGGTGACAAAACCAGAACCAGAACCCAGGATGTCTGACTCCCAATCTGGTGGACTTTCAGGTACTTTTAAAAGCAATGTTGAAGATCATAATGATTGCCTGGATAACATTTTTCCATTCCTGTATAATCTATTAAAACAAACAATTAAAAAATTTGGCTTTGCAACCTCGTGACGAGTATTAACATTTATTTACATAATATTTTAAAAGAAATGTTTATTTTTATAATATCTATGGTATTATAAACATATAAAATGAACATAATAAACAGCCACTCTGCTGTAAGCTAATATAAGCTCATAGGGAAAATAAATATGTTTAATTAAATTTAGGAAAAATGTATAGTTAAATCATTTACAGTACAATAATAAGGACCCATCAACTATTATCTCTTTACTATTCTACTGGAATTTTTATCAGCATGCTACATGAATGAGTAGCATCTTCATTTTACATAGCAGGATGCTGAGAGATTTATCTATGATCCGGTAAATCGGTGGTGGCAGGAGGAATAGCATAATCTTTGCACTAATCCAGCAAACCACACTTTTACTATTCTTTAATATTCACCAGAATTTATTGAGAGAGTCCAGTGTGCCAGATATAATCCTAAGTACTTTCCTCATATTAACCCCATTAATCCTCACAACCACCCAGAAGTTAGGTCCAAGATAATCCTCATGTTGACGATCAGGAAAGTTAGGCACAAGGACGTTAGTCACTCACCCAAGGCCACAGGACTACAAGGCAAGACCACAATTTGGAGCCGGGTGAGGTGACTGCAGGGGCCATGCTCTAACCACTACACTGACTGTGACCATGGTGAAGATGGTAACAGAGAGAACTGCAATCTATGGGAAGGATCCTATCTCCTGCTCCCTATTTCCATTTATCCAAAAATTATGAACATTCTGCCCTACCAGATTGCTCTACTGAGAATCGAACCAACAGGGCTATTTATGCTCATTCCCTTGCATTTACTAAGAGTTGCAGTAGATAGCAAATTTGCATCAGGAGCAAGAAGAAATGGGGATTGTAGGAACAATGTATTGAACACACTCATTTCATGCACAAAAAATTCTATTACTTTTTCTTTTTAAATATGCATTAATTCTAGAACTGCACAGATTCTGTTGTCAGCAAAACATCCAGAGGAAACGAGGCAAATTCAGCTAAACAGTTAAGTCATAACTAATGAAGACTCCATGCTACCCATTATCTAAGCCAGTAGAGGGTAAGAGAAATGGGAATGAGACTCGAGAAGTGAGAATTTCGGACGTTTCTTTCTCTGGAGAAGCTACAAAGCAGTGGGATGCCACTTGCCACACCTATTTTCTGTGTCCTCTCGCCCTCTTCCCCAAACTCTGTCCTGACTCTGAACTGGCCCAACAGCAGAAGTGATTTTTTTTTTCTTTCTTGTCTTTTCTTTTGTTTCAAGTGTAAGTCAATAGTAATTTCTGGACAAGAATAACAATGTTATTTCTACCAATCAGTAGTTCATTGAGCAGAACAGATAAGAATGTTAAAAAAAGTTTATGTGGGAGATTTGTAATGAGACAACAAATGAGTTTAAAACCATCTGACAGCGCCAACACTTGCAACGGCATTAGCCTTAGGAGCACGGCTCTGCACTTGCTACTTTGTGACTGTGGGCAGGTTATTTGACCTAAGCCTCAGCCTCTTCATCTGTGAGATGGGAGTAAGAGTGAATAGCAACTACTACTATCTACCTCTTAGGGTTCTTGTGACTACTAAATGAGACGAGCATGTAAATAATAAGGTTGGTGCAACTCTAGACACAGAGCACACAAAGACACATTAGTTGCTATTGTTGCTCTAGTTAGGGCTCAGCTGGTTTCATGGGACAAAAACAAACCGTCCAGCCCATGAATAACTTAGGCACGAGGGGAACCAGGGGCTCAGATGCCACGAGGACCTGCTCTGCCCATTTCCCACTGCGGTGTCGGCGTGTGAGCTCTGTTCTCCCAGCCCGCAGGGCTCCGTGGCTCTGAGAGCTCCCAGGCTACCTCCCTCCCACCAGGAGGACTGGCCCTGACGTGAACAAACAGAATTGTCAGGTAAGCAGTCTGACTAGCTTTGCTTGCTCAGGGAACTTCTCCTAGAGATTTGCTGGGGAGAGAAGTAGTGGTGGTGGTACTACCTGTGACCCCAAGGTTAGGGACGAGACCACAGCCAGCAGGAAGGTGACAGTTGAGACTGGTGCAGTGTCCTCCACACTGCTGTTAAGAACACACTGCTCTGCACAGCTGCTTCTCCTGTGGCTCCTGCCTTGCACGTATCAGGACCGTTACACCTAGGACTACACAAGCAAGTGCTTCAGACTCACCTGGCCCCACCCTGTCTCCGTACTTCCATCTTCCCAGCCGGGAAAATAGGAAACTTACAACGTGTCTGTCCACGTGTGAGCGGAGTTCATCCCTCATCGGACATAGTTCAGAGGAGCCCTGCAACGGCTCTCCCCTCCCCGACTCCCACTTCCCATCTGTCCCACACTCAATGGCCAGGCTGTCCTCTCAAACGGCTTCCTGCCCCGCTGAGCTGCTGGAGGATCTCCGCCCACCACCGTGCCCTTCGGCCTGCGCCCCAGCAGCCCCGCTCCCCCAACACTCCCATCCAGCATGACTAGAAGACACTCTCCGCCCTGCCAGGCCTTCACTCGTGCTGCGTCCTCTCCACGGAGGGGGCAGCTCCCATTTGCCTTGCAAGGCTCCAGTCCAGTGCCATCGCCTCAGTCTCCAAAGGAGACGAAGCTGCCCTGCTGCTTCTCCAGCTCTCGGTCCCTGTCACGAGCACGGTACACGTCCGTGTCAGACGTCTATTTCCCCTGCAGACGATGCAAGCCTGCAGCACAGTGAGAATCTTCTAGAGCATAAAGAAACTGCCCGGACCGGGTATTCAACAACGTGTACCAAACTGAGGTTTAAAACAAACCACGGTCCGCCATCAGCGCAGTTACTACCATGAACTTGGGCCAGATTGACTCAGGACACCAAAGTGTGTGGGGCTGTAGCTTTCTCCCTTCTTTCCGGTTTTTGCTTTGTAGTTTATATGATTATCTTTTCACTTATCTTTAAATGCCCTTTATTACTTGTTAAGCATTTAATACATTTCTTTCATGTGTTGGATTGAGATGAGCAGCTGAAATGACTAACTGCTATTATCAATCCTACGTTGAAGATTTTTACTACGTACAGACTATATAAAACCTACTGAAAACATTAACTGAAATCTCTAAATTTTAATGGCATGGAAAGAAACAATAGTTTACTTTTTAAAATACAAAATCAATATACAGCACATCCTTGAATAATGTTTCAGTCAACATCATTTTATAATAATGTTGACGAGATGCCATAGGAACTTAACTCTCAATTAGCTTATGGTAAAAATTGGTTTTCACAGTTTTGCTTAAAATCCTAGAGCCTACAGACTTACTGGATGTTAACTGTACAAAGTTTTGAGAATACAGATTCATTACTCTGCCTAAAACAGAAAAGGAAAGTCATCCATTATTCTACCTTGCACAGCTAACCACTGAAAATAATTTTGTGTTTTTGCTATTTTCACGTGTACATGTGTCTTGTAGGCACATGTTTGTACGTATGTAAACATAAGTACGGTCATAACGTACATTGTTCTGTACCCTGATTTTCTGCTTAATATTTTGATAAGACTTTAATTGTTAAAAATATTTACTTATTATGTCTTTTTTTTTTTTTTTTTTTTTTTTTTTTTTTTTTTTTTTTTTTTTTTTTTTTTTT
>PVJL010000455.1:0-361138 GCA_004026885.1 Lyroderma lyra | reverse complement strand
TAACCCAGGCCGCAGTGCTGACAGCGCCAGCGCCGAAGCCTTAAGCCACTGCACCATCAGGGAACTCCCTATGTCACTTTTATGGTCTACATTATATCGTATTATGTCATAGGACACTCAACAATGCTTAATCAAATTGCTATTGTACACTTACTTTGCTTCTGAATTTTCACCATTATAATAGCTTGTATACTGTTACAGCTAAATCTCTGTATGTATTAATAAGCATGCAAACAATGTATTATAGCTGAATAGGTGTACACATGAATAATTACTTCCTTCAGATAAATTCTCAAATGAGTAATTCCTGAGTCAAAAGATAGACAAAATTGTGAATCTTAAAAGAGCACAAAGCTACCGCTTACTGGATGCTTACTGTCAGGCACATTACTATTTTATCCCACTTTGTTCTCACAGCAGCTTCCTCACCCCATCTCACAGGCATGGAAAAGGAAGCTTAGAGAAGGCAAGTGATCTGCACAGGTGGAGCTGCCTCTGTCGGCGCCCCTCCTGCAAATTCTGCTGACGCCAACACCTGGAACTTTCCGTCCAATGGCTGCGCTCACGGTACACCGGAATTGCCAGGGAATTTGTGTCCTTCGAAGCAGCTCTCAACCAAGAGATGGGAATTGGTGGATAAATACAGCATCTCCCTTGTCCCTTGACTGGAGTAATGGATGGGCTGCTACCCTGTTCCCCAGGGTTTCAGCAGGACTGAGCTCCATTTGGCCACAGTGGTCACCGGCTGGTGGAAACTCTCCCAAATAAATTGCTTGTGTTCAAAGCCACATCTTGAAGTTTCCTACTGGTGAAAGCCAAACCACGACGTCAAAGCTGTTAGTCTAATAGTCCAAAACTGGTCACCTATCTTGGCCCAAGTTTTTACAGAAAGTCAAAGAATGCCTTATAAGATTTGCAAAAAATATCAGAAAACGCGTATTTGAGCAAGAACCATGAGACACATTCAGGCTGCAAGGAGAAGTAATTTGCGATTAAGTTATCTGATTTGTTTTGAAACCCTAACACACAGACTCTAGTTAGCCACACTCTTGAGAGCAGGACACGCTTCTATGACTGGTCCGGGCGTGCCCCTCGGTTGCTCTTAATACCTTTTTCTCCTCCCTCCTCCTTCGCCCTCACAGGCCCTCCCCAATGTGCCCCTGAGAGTTTGTGAGGGGGACTGGCCCTCCACGGGCCAATCACCCCCTGAATCTCCCCACCCGTCCTTCCCTATACCAGCTTCCCCTCCCAGCCACCCTTCCCCTTGTCTCACACCTTTGCCAGCCTTGAACACTACTTGACTTTCTAATTTTCTGCCTTGGAGTCATGCTTTTATGTAAAAGAATGTTAACTTTCTGTCTTGAAAGGCTCACAAGTGAAACACACTTACACAAGCAACTCCTGATTATTCTCCATTGCCTTCCTTCTCTTCCCCTGACTATCCCTAGCTCTATCATCACTACCATGTAGAAAAAAAGGATGTAGGTCAATAGAGGACACCTCATGGAAAAAAATTAAGATTTAATCTTAAACAAGTGCAGTTTATTAGTTATTAACTAAACCTGTGTTTGTTTATTAAGGGAGAAAGTCAAATTTACTGGGTAAAATGGATTTTTTTTTTTTCTTTTTGGTATGTGGGTAGCTCCCTGACTGGGAATCGAACCCAGGCCACAGCGCTAACAGCGCCAACGCCGAAGCCTTAAGCCACTACTCCATCAGGGAACTCCCTAAAATGGATTTTTAAGTACACAGATTGTGTACAGTATTAATGTCATTTTTTCAAAATCTATTGCATGTTATTTTTATTGAGCACTGATTATACGGAGTAAGCTCTATAGCCAATGTAACTGTTAAATGAAGATTAAGTAATTGCCTACACTACAAATACATTTGAGAACATTTTGGACAAGTTTTGAGATGTTGAATCACACATTTCTTTCTGAAGTCACCTTTCTGTGGCAGAGAAAAATGTATGATTTGGCTCCATCTAGAACGACGTGTAATGCGCGGAGCCCCATGAGGACCTCTGGTTCTTGCAGGCGGCGTCTAGATCAGTGGGTGCCCAGAGCCGCGCTGTTGCCTCTGGGTCTGTCACACAGCTGGTGTTCCAATGGGCTATGCAGGCTGCCTCATGGCTCCAGAGAACATTTTCACACGCTAGGCCTTGAACTTCAGGGAGAATACATACATTATGTGCCATATGTCACATTTATTCAGCATAGATGATCAGTCCTCAATTTTCAGAGTCTCGAAGTTCTTCAGGATGAACATTCTTTTTAGAATGAGCCAAATAAAAATAACTATCCCTTATTTTCACTCAAAATGAGTATCAGAAATTTTTGGACTATTTTCTTAAAAAGTGCATGACTGAAAACAAAAATATCAGCAACTTTGTAAAGAGCTACTATAGTTGTACTTTCTTTTTATGATGAATAATAATAATCACCATGAAGTTTTGGTTAAAGTGGTATTCTAGATCTCAAGGCAATGTGGAACCAGCTTTCACATAAAAAAGTACATTTTATTACTAGAATATCAGTGTTCATATTAATTTAGGCCATGAACTTTCTTTCCTGACATAAAACATCTCTTCATTTCTGTGAAAGTCCACATCTTGTAAATTTTTGCCTTACAGATCACTATTTTAAAAAAATACGGAGTTTTATTTTTTCTTGACTTTTAAAATTATCTATAACCTTTTGTCCTTTAAATGACAAACACTGTAATTTATATGATAAATACCATAATGTATTCATTGAAAAAGAAAAACATGCACGCTATTTCTAAGCTGTAACATTGTAAAGAAAGAACCATTGGGAAAATTAAATAGGAAAACGGTTTAAAGAGAGTAACCTCCACATTAATGAGGAAGTTAAAAAAACATTCAATTTACTAAGATTCTAGTCTGCACACAGTCTTTGCTCCAGGTATTTACATTTAATTATTACTGTAAGGTTATCTGTATTCATGTTTTAGAAAGGTCATGACTTTAAATACGAAGATAATAGTAGCAAAATTATTAGTAAAACATTTTACATTTTCATAATCTCCAAATTATTAAAACACATTTTTTATGAACTACTTAAGATGCTATTTTACAAGTCAGGCTAACTGTTCAAAAGGGCTTTAAATAAGATCAGATAGGGAATACATGCTTATACCATGCCTTACATTACTGCTTCATCGTTTTGAGTAATATAATTCTATGCAGTTTGGAAATAAATCCAGTTTTTAAAATTAGAAAGTATGACTAGTTTCTTCTTATAAAGATGCTTTTTCTAATCCTATCACCTTTCTTTTGCTTGTCAGATCATCGATATTTCGAACATTTCTCTACTTTGCAAAATGTATGGAATGAGAAGGGAGTGGGCGCTGTTTGTATGCTGGTGGGAGTGTGTGTGCAGAGGGGGAAAGTGCTAAATAGAAAGAGGTCAGCGTGACAGCCACCGGGGGAAGCGGGACCTGTAACAGCTGCTCCTCACAGATCCTCTGGGAGACTGCCTGAGGTGGGTCACGGGAAGCAGATGAAAACTGGACCTGAGTGACTGCTGAGACCCTTGAGCTCAGCACGGTCAGAAGGTGCGGACGCGCTGCCCAGCACCAGGAGGCGAGCTGGCCGCACGCTTTGCAGAAGGAGCACCAGCGTCCCCGGGGAGAAGGAACTGTGGTCGCCTCTGTGCCAGCGTCTGAGCTCCTCTCCGACAGCGAGACCGTTGACCAAGGGCAGAAGGGTCAGTTTAGGAAATGAGTTATCGCGGGCAGGAGAAGACAACTTCTGCTTAATGGGTAGTGAATAAAGAACTCCGACCTTTAAATAAATAACTGCCGTGTTGTTCTACTCAAGGAAAAGTTAGTCATAAATGAATAATAAAAAGTTTTCCAGAAAATGTTGGCTTATCATATTTTCATTATAAACATATGTGTCGATCCTAAGATAAATTTAAGCATTATGTAATTTACATATGATAAACTGAGTAAATTACAGTTGGAAAAACGTAAGTATGAACCAGCATCGTTGTCACTATTCAGTGCTCATTACGTCCTAGCTTATAGCAATTGACGGGGTCTTCCCTCTGAAAAGTGTTTGCAAAACGTCAACGCGCCGTGCTGGTGAGCAGCCAGCCCGGCCTGCGGCCCGCGGGACTGACATCCGCGTCTTCTCGCTTCATGTCTCACGTGCTCTTCCTCCAGCTTAGTTACCTCCCATAGAAAGCGTGTACCTCAAAACTGACCATCAGTTCAAATATTTGACCACTTAACAATTATAGACCTACTGCTATGTACACTTGAACTGTATTACAAAAACCAAAGATTTTCTTTGTCACGTAATACAGTTCCTAAATAAACTCCTACTTCCAACACCTTTGACTACATTGACTTTCACCTATTCTCTGTGGTTCCCACAGAGCCAAAGAAGCCAGGAAAGGGTGGACGTGCACATGCAGAGAAGCACTTGCCCTGCAGACAAACTGACGTAGACTGTATACCCGTACGCGTATATTAGCAGGCATGGCCCACCAGAAAGAATTATCACATCATCACGTACAGCAAACACACAGAACTTTGTAGAGCTGAGTATCTGAAACAATGCACAAAGGAAGATAGAGCCTCAGACAGCTTCTTTCTTCATCCCTCCTTTGCCTTGGTTTCTATACTTCCTTCCCCTTTCTGCCCTCTTACTGTTTTTTCGTTCATTCTCTTTTCTTCTCACAGGTAGTTTTCAAGAATCGGTTACACACCACGTAACGGTACCTGCTGCCTTGCCTCTCCCTGCTTCTGCACTAATCCTGGCAGGGCCCACTTGGCATTCTTCCTTCCTCCCCAAACCAGCCCCACCCCACTGGGCTGTATTATGCAGATCAGACTTACCATTTGGTAGGGGGGAGAGTTGGGGATGAAGGCGTAGAAGTGTGCCTGCTGAAAAGAGTCCCAATTCCTGGCCCTGTGAGACAGAGGAGGGGGTAAGGGGAGGGGAGCAATGAACACATGTGAGTGGGATACAGGAGGAAGCTTCTGGGTTTAGGGAGGGGCGTGACGACATAGGCTTCGGAATGTCTAGAGACAGACAAACTGAAAAAAATTTAATGGGAGGAGAGAGGATTTTAAAAAATAATGCTACTTTGAGTTAAGAACTGCATCTCTTTTACTTTTTTTTTTGAGGACAAGTAAGTAAATTGAAATTTCTTTCTGGATTTCTTTTCCCTCTTAAGATGACACCATCCCCAGGGTGAGCCCCAGTGAGCTCCGGTTCGTTCGGGTTGCTTCGTGGTTTCAATAGCAGGTAAAAGTCTTCACTTACAAAGTGACCAAAAGGAAAACGTGTTTTAGGAACGTGACTGTGGAACTGCCAAGGCATCTGTGTATCAACTAGAGTAACATTTGGGTTAAGAGCCCACTGGGCTCAAGGACGGAGTGACTTTTAAGAGAGAAGGTAACATACTGAACAGAGAAAGGCAGTAAAAAGAGCAGTTGTGAGAATCGTCTCCCCCAGACGTGGTCAGCTAACATTACAGATCACAAACCCCGTTCTCTGTTAGAAACGCCCTCATATACAAGGGCCTTATCTTCGTTTCTATCTAGTGAGTTGAAAGAATAAATACAACTTATTACAATTAATAATTAATTACGATTATTTAGTAAAATCCTAAGAATGTACAATTTTACAAATATAATTTATATACTTTATCAACAATCCATGATATATTATTTATTTGCATTTCTGTATGTGATGCTGCTGACGACACTAGAGATTCAGGGTAACCACATATTTACATACGTGTATATATGTGTATGTATGTATATGTATATGTATATGTGTGTGTATATATATATATGCTAACACCAATATTAGAAACGTTCTAAGCTATTACCTAGATCTGACATATATGCTAATGTAGAAATACCTACTGTTTTGTATATGAAATAATTAAGTAATAGTACATGTGATGAATCTTATACTACAAAAACAAATGAACTATCAATAGGGTGAATTTTGATTTCATAGTATAATTTTTGATAGGCTACATTATTACTAAATAATAGGAAGCAAACAATGTACTCAAGCTTGAGTGAAGGTAGCATTCCTAAAACCGGTAAGTGGAATAAAGTATTAGAGAAGAAGAAAATTCCTACATAAAAACAATGTGTAAAGGAGGCCCTTCTTTTTTTAAAAATAACTTCACAGTTGTAATATTTGATGGTGGAAGCTTGTCCAACTTTTCACAAAGCCTTAAGTGTGATTTTTTGTAAAATATTTTTCTCTTTGGAAACTTAGGACTTTGTAAGATACATTTACCTTCTAAATTTCAGAATTTACTCTGCTTGAAACATTTGCAGGTCTAAACTGACGATGGCCATAGGGAATTACCATTTCTTTTCTCAGTACCTGACACAGGCAGGAAGCTTCCTTCTTCTTAAATGTCAGGGTCTCCACGACCTCCTGCACAGGCTATTAGAGTAACTTCGCTTCTCTTCACCAAGTACCTTTACTTCATTAGCAGGTATTTCACCTCTAAATAATTCCATTATTATTATTATTATTATTATTATTATTATTATTTAGTTTAGCTCTATTCTGTCACTGAGTAAAGAATTCTTTATCAGCAAGGAACAGATGACCAAACTTTATTCATATACTTGTCACTATGTTCTTTTATTACACCTATTTATCGTTTATTATTAAACTAAAACCTTTGAACTAAGATACATTTGTAATAATCTCAAATTGTCTTCTGTTTCAGATCATCAGAACTATTAATTAGGAACTTTTACTTGTGACAGGTTTCTCTAGGCCAAGTTTCTTAGAGAAAATCTTGTAAAACTCTTTAGATAGATGAACAACATTTTTGGACGGGAGAAACTCGTGAGAGGCGGAGGCTGAGTCTAGAGGCAAAGATGCTAAAGATGTGAAGATATTCCAAATTATAAACTTAAATTACAAGTGAAGACATAACAAGCGCACATGGAATCGATGAAAATTAAAGCTAGACACTCTAAGAACCGGGAAGGAAAATGCTAAATCTGACCACAGGCTGCCTCGTGCCGGCCCCCACAGGGCACAGCTGGCTTCTGGGCACTCTCCCTCTTCCCGGCCACACTGTGACAGAAATGCCATCAGTGCTTAAACCAGTGGGGACAGTGTTGATACTGTTGCACAGCAGGGGAAAGTCAGATAAAAAAGGATTTCAACAGAACGTTTTCTTCTACGTTAAATTTTTACTTTGTGATTAGATAACTGGGCAGATATCTAATCAATCAAGGAATCAATTCTACTTATGAATGGATCCTGTAAGCCTTTATAACACACTCACTAAGGAGCACTGTGTCCTGCTGTGGGTGTCTAACCAGAGGCAGAGCCGTCGATGGAGGGGGACGGCAGCTGGAGAGACGCGGCGTGCTTTGCAAATAAGGAAAGAGCACTTACATAACACAACCGCCTTTACCAGGCCCAGAAACAAAAAAGCCAAAGGAGGTGCAAACGCAAGTCGCAAGAATGTCCTTTTATCTCTGAAAAGAAGCAGGGGAAAGTGGCTGAAGTAAGATTTTAGAGAGAATGAAAAGACATGGCCTTCAATATGAACTCAGAGCAAGGTGTCAGGTTTTGGGGGCATCAGCTTTCAGTACAAGAGGGAAAGCAGGCTGCCCCTTAACATCGGCCGGGCCAGATCTCGGTGCCCTGAACCAGGTCCAACCGCTGTGTCCACGCTCCACCCCAGTCACACCCCGGCCCCAACTTCCCATTTCTTGATGATTCCTCGGTGCCTGTCCCCCGCCTCCTGTTTTACAGCTATGCATGTCTTCTTGACTTTGCTCTTGACATCTTGTGTCCAGACCCCACAACAGACCCTTCATTGGCCTTGCAGTGCCGCCCATGGTTTTGGCCTAATCTTATGCTTGGCTCCTACAAGTCCTCAGTTCTGGGTGAACTGTTTCCAAAAGGCAACAATGTTCTGCCACAAGCAAGCCCTGGGTTCTGAAGACAGCTCCTGACTCCCCACCTGCAAGGGCACCCTTCCACAGTGCACGCCGCAGTGAGCCCGGGGGCTGGCAATGGCCTGCCTGGGTCCCCAGGGCCTCCACCCTTGCTGAAGAACTCAGTGAGGAGAGTTAACTAACCCTGGTTCTAACCCAGGTACTTGCCGGGGTAGGGGGGCGGGGGTTGAGTTCTTACTGGAAATACCTGCAAGGAGCTCTCTCACTGCAATCCAAAGGCTGGTTGAGGAGGCAGAAGGAGTTAGCATAGTTTGCTCTTTCAGACATGCCCAGTGTCCCTAGCTTATATGCCATCAGGTCATCTATTCTTGCTTGTCCTCTACTTCCAAGTATACTCAGCTTAACTCTCTCTGTTCCTCCTTCACCCAGCTTGGCCTTAGGCCTATTTCATTTGTCACTGTCAACTCTCTCCAGAAAATCTCCTCCATTCCACAGCCTCAATATCTGAAAGCTACACATTTATACATGATCAAATTTATACGGGATCTCTGATCTAGGTTTCCTTCTGTGCTCCAGACCCACAAAAGCCATGGTCTATGTGATCTCTCCTCGGGTTATCTTAAAATCTCAAATTCAACATATTCAAAACTGACCTCTCCATTTCCCCAAGCCTGGGTATCCCTTAGCATTTTCTCAGTGAATGACACCAGCATCCATCCAGCTCCACAGCGGGAACCTAGGGCCAATCTGGACACCTCTCCCCCCTCTTCTCCTATACTGAGTTCATTACCAGGTTCAGGACCACTGAATCTACCTCTCTCTGTCTTCACTGCTACTAACGCCCAGAGACTTAGGTCAGGGTAAGAATAATAAAAGTTAGTAATTATCAAAGCTTTATTCTATACCAGGCACACATTCTTTCAAAGCTTTATGTAAATGATCTCTTCTAACAACCCTATGCATTAGTTTCTGAGAACTGATACAACAAATTACATTCATTATTAAACTCTGCTATAGCACTTGGTGTTATCTTGCGAAATTATAGATCAGATACAGTGCATCACATGAGACCTGTCATATAGAAAGGGCTCAATAAATAGTTGTGAATGAATTAATGAGATCATGTCAGTATCCTCATCGAAAGTCATCAAAATTCCGCTTAAAAAATGAGCTTCACACTCCCCAACAAAGCATTCAAGACCCTCCATCCCTTTATAAGATTAAGAGAACAATCTTGGAATGACACAGCCTTTCCAAGAATGTTTAGAAGTCATGCAAGGGGAGATTGATAAATTTGGCCACATATATATCTAGAAGTTCAGTATAGAAAAATTTCATAAAGGAGGTAAAAAGAAAACTATGGCAGGCAAAAATATTCACGACACATATTGCACTTATGCCCAATTTCCTAAAGATATACAAGGGCTGTCCAGAAAGTATCCAGCCATGTAATATGAAAAATAGATGCATTTATGGCTGAATTTTTTTCTGGACAGCCCTTGTAAATAACTCCTGAGGAAAGAGGAACATTCATTTGTTGTTGTAGGAATGTAAACTGGTGAAGTTTCTTTGAAGAATATTTTAGTAATAAAAATAAAAACATAAATTCATCTCCACTCTGCATTTCCACCTCTAGGAATTTATAGATCATCTCTCAGCTATTCACTGCAATAAAAACAGATTGGAAATAACTTAAATGCCCACCAATAGGAGATAGTTCAATCCATTACAGTATAACTGTATCATGGGACACCATGAGGCCCTTTTAAATGAGGCATGCCTATATGCATTAACATATAAGAGGTTAAGTCATTTGTAAACAACAAAAAGGACATATACTCATGTGTAGCATTATGCTCTTTGCATATATGTGAATACTGGAAAGATGAACCAGAAAATTGTAACTGTATCTGCCTTTAAGAAAGCTGTGATACTGAGTACAGGGGTGGGTGGAAGATTTATTTTTCACTATAAACTCGTGCTTGCATTGCCCGAGAGAGAGAGAGAGAGAGAGAGAGAGAGAGAGAGAGAGAGATGCTAGTTTTCACTCAATTTTCCAACCTGATCTCACACTGTACCTTACAATGCACCAGACAATTCATTGCCTTCAAACACACTGAGGATGTTCCTGTTGAGTATGTGAGTGTCTAATGTTCTATCATCCTCAACTCCAATGCTTTCTGCCTGTACAAATCTGGCTTCTCAAAAGCTCTTTTGTGCAACTTCCCTGATTTAGTGTTGGAAACAACCGTGCTATCTCTGCACTCTGAGAACCTCTGTTGATCCTGCTGTGAATTATAGTTTTGTTGCAGATTGCTCACCCTCACTAAATTAGCTCTGAGAGGGAAGTGTGCATCTCGTTGGCCTCTGTGTTTCCCAAAGTACCTGGAACTTGACTTTACTGAATGCACGTTGTTAACTGGAAAGCATTCATCAGAAGAGCCATCTAGGAAAATCTGTTTCCTATGATGACCCAATTTTAAGGGTAATGGAGAAAAATATCTAGTCCAAATACAGAAATCCTACTTAGCATAAATATCTAAAAGAGCAAATAAGAGATCCTCAAAGCTGAAAATAAAGTCAATACAAATATCAAATAGGATTATTACAAGGGATGTATATTAAATGAAAGCGAAAGCTACAGGAAAAGAAGAATGAAAGAAAAATCATTTCAGTTATAATACAGAAAAGACAGCTCTTGACATTTTTTTGCTTGTGTTTTAGCCAAACACACCAGACCTGGTCCTAACACAGACAAGCACTGAACGGTATCCTGAAGCAGGCTACTTCTCGGATTGGGACCAACAGCGCCCCCCGCCCCCTTAGCTGCCCTGTCCCTCACCACCCCACCACACGTACTGAAGGTCCACGGCAACACCATTCACTCTATTGCCCGATGACCACAACCTTTTTAAAGCAGTTCCCCAAATGGAATTCTAAATCTACCGTATTTTTTTCCTATAAATACTTACCTTTTGCTGTCATTTAAGCCCATTTCTTCTTGTCCTTGGTGACGATAGGAATGTAGAAGGTCACATTACTCTATATATTTAACTTTCATATAACCTAAAACACTTTATGGTAAATGACTATATACTACCTCCTAATTAAACAATAAAACCAATTTTTTTCTGCCTATAGAATATTGCGGTCATGCTTTAGTCTCTATAAATAGGGATACTGACATCAGGCCCATTTCTGTTGGCCTTATAACAACATACAATAAAATCAAATAAATGTAATAAAATAAAGATTAAAAGTGGCAATCATTAAATGTTTACTTCAACTCACTGTTAATGCTGTTTCATACTCCTCAGCAGCCAAGTGTGCTAGGCCCAAGTAATAGGAAGCTTCTCCTTCCATCTTTCTGTCATTTCCTAAAGTGAAAATGCAGAAATGTTACCATGGCTATAAAGAAATTGATTTATTACAACAAACAGAATCTATGCTTTTTAAGACAGCAGAAAGTTATTATAACAAAATATACATATTTGTCAATAACCCTGACACTTAACTGTGTAGTCATAAAGAAAGGCTGATGTTAATACAATTTATCTGGGTCACACATGTTCGAGTACGTGAGCAATGTAATTATGAGGAGTTACCCTCTGCACAGACAGCCCAGTGTTATCATTTGGAGATTCGCATGTAATTTCTAAACTGGTCCACCATGACATCCATCATGTCATCTCATAAGCATATAATTTATTTACATTTAATATAACAACATATAAATCTAATATACTTACAAAAATCATTAAAAGGTTCTTATATTTAAAAACAATACTAGCCTCTATTTTTCGGAGTCATTGGCTTGCAATGTTACCTAACTCCTGGGTAACGCAAATGCTGACCAATCCACCCTCGATTTTGAAATTTAAAAAGTGAGTATCCTTAGATTTCTGCACTCTGCATTCCCACCATGATGGATTTCAGCAGGAGCTAGCAATTCTCTGTGCTGCACTCTCCCCACTCAGTGAATTACCCCTTGTGAAGTATGGCTCAAAGAAAACAGGATGGCAAATGCCAGTGACAGATTTTATTTCCTTCTCCAGTAATTTCACCAATAGCAGAGAATTATACCCCTAAGATCTCACGTCAGCAGGGCTGATGGTGCCCACGATCCAGTCTGGGGAATTTTAACTCTTCAGATTCAGCGGGGCACTCACTTTTTCTCTGGTGTAGGGTTATGGGTGCTGGGCTAGGGGCGGGACGACGGCAGGGAAAGATGGGCTAGAAGAAAGGCTAGAAAAGAAAGCTGCCCCTTGAGTGATTAGCAGTTGGTTACATGTAATTTGTACTTGGTGTGTTAAATGGTGTAACTGTGTTAAAGCCCTAATGAGAGCATGTGCCGATACATTATCATCATTCACATCTAATTTTATGTAAAGGGCAGCCCAGAAAAGAGGAGGAGGGAGAAAAATCTACCCTTGTTGATAGATTTTGAGGAGCTAATTTAAACAGTTGGGTCACACCAAATATTACTTTTAAAACAGTATTTAGCATGAGAACTTCTCCTGATTACTAGCTGAAACGAAGTTAAGATAAAGTGAGAGCAATAAAATAATGGAGGAAAATGTCAGCACTATTAAAGTTGAGTGACACATATACCAAAGGGAAAGAAAAGGTAAAGTACTATTTTGTTTGTGTAGTTTGAGTGGGTTAAATTAATATTGGTTTTGCTATCCCAAATTTGTCATCTGCTTTTCCCAATAGAGCAAATACATCTACAAGTTAATGTACTTTAGTTCAACAGCATAACTTCTATCTTTTTTCTTCCCGAAAAACTACTTTATTAATAAATTACTATTAATGTATGATAATAAAATACTCCTGCATTTCACAGAGTAAAACTTATGAGTATATGCTACAAATTTTTCTTTATGTTTTATATATACGTAAATGATAAAGAATATTAAGGCTATGATCAGCTCTCACAAAAGCATTTTTACTGCTCTAACACCAGAGGGTCTTACTGCAGATTCTGATGCCGTAGGTCTGTGGGTGAGGCCTGAGATTCTGCTTTTCTCAGAAACTTCTGGTGATGCTGTTGCTGTCAATCCAAAGGCCACACTTTGACGGGCAAGGGTCTACATATATTGAGTTCTATTTTCTTCTTATTCCTAACTATTTATCATATTTTCCCTATTACCTGACAATGGGGAATTTAGAAACAATAAAAGGTCTCTCAGATTGTAAGAATAATACAACCTTACACACACACACACACACACACACACACACACACTTAACTTTTGCAAATGACCTTACCTACTCATTATGGGTTCACTGTTTTATAACACTACTCACAGAAGGTTGTAATTTTGGAGATAAAGCTTTCAAGAAACTAATGGATTTCTTATTGTCAGCACTAAGGCACCTCTGTTTTACAGTGAAATCCAAAAGTATATTGATGGCATTTGTCTTTGCATTTCATAGGAAATAATCACCCAAACACTTGACGACTTTTATGCCACTCCTGGGAGAAGCAGTGTCTGCCCATTAAAGGAAGCAATGCGAGAGTGTTCGTTTCCACCTACCTTCTTTGGCTATTTCAGAAGCTTTTATTAGAATTCTGATGGCCTGTTTGTAATCTTTGTTTTCCAGCATTTTGTCTGAGAGTAATCTGTAAATCCTCAGGAGGCCCTCGCAGGCCAACAAGTTGAGAAAGCAGCCTGTCTCATCCTTCCATATCCGCCCTTGCGTCAATTGATGGAATGCTTCATAATGCTCAGCAGCTTCTAGAAGCTGACCTGAAGAATAAAAGCCATTCATAAACATAAACCACAGGCCAGGACATATTTTTCAAAATTGGTGCGTACATCTTACATTTTACTGTTAAGTGGGGGAACCATGAAATATGGTCAAGGGCTTCTAAGGCTGGAGGAATTAAGCTGCGATAGGAGCCATCTCCACGTGGACCTTGGAGTCAGCACCGGCTTTGGATGGACACCTGCTAGAGGGCAGTACTTCGGCTAACAGAAACTGACCAGGATTATGTGTGGTTAGAGACAGTGAGGAATGCCAGTAATCACTGTTAATAACAGCCATATTTAACATTATATAGGGAAAGCACTGTGCTATGTGCTCCATATGCAATTCTCCTTTAATCTTTGAAAGTGTCCTGTGGAACAGGGATTGTTATTATTCCATTTGACAGAAGAGAAAGTGAGGGCGAGGACGTTGCCCAGGACGGTGTGTCCGGTGGGTTCGTAGAGCCAGGCAGTCGATTCCAGAGCCCCTGTGCCCCACTGTCCAGCATGCTTTCCCAACAGACAGCGTTCTCCATGCTGAAGAAGAATTCGAGGAGTGTGGGAGAGGATACATCAGTTCCAAATTTCACACCCAAGTATTACAGAACTTTAAACTACTTCTCCAAGTTTGGCTGAAATTTTCCAAGCAGGTATTTATATACTCTGCTCGTTTAGCCTTGAGGAATTAAACAGTAACTTAACTGCCTTTCTGGATTATATTTTATGATACAGTCCAAAATACATCTTCTCAAAGCCAAACCCTAAGTGAGCTTTAGTCATTATTCCTTTAAATATGGAGCAAACCCATTTCTGGAAGAGAAGGTTGCAGCCCCACGCTGTGGGTTGTGTTTTACTTGTGAATTGCCTCATGGAAATGCTCACAGTATCCGGTGATGGAAATACTCCTTCATGGTACAAGAGTCACCTAATCAGAATTGCCGGAAAAGCACTTCTATTTAGGCATTCCTACAGTAGTGGCTCAGAGTGAGTGCAGGCTCCCAGTAGACAGCCTTTACTCCTTTTGTTGTTTAGCCTTAGGCTAATTAATTCATTAAATTCTGTGGCTGAGTTTAATTCTTCTGCAAAATAGGATTGTAGTGTAACTATTCAAGGTGTTAGTGTGAGAAATAAATTGACACATGTTCAATACCTGACGTAGAGTATGTGCTTAATAAACAGCTGCTGTTATCAGTTGGCATAAAATCCAACAGATCAATTGAAATTACAGCCACAAATTTTCCTGCAAAAAAGATAACTGAGTCCTTACAGCAATATTGTAATGGCTGACTAATTTAACCTCCACAGGTCATGGCAGGCTCAGTACATTAATAGTTCCTCGACTAGGATCCATGGCATATTACAGGTTGGATATTATAGCCTACACGCCGTGACTACAGCATATAATTGTCCCCTATTTTTGCAGTGAATTGTTACCAACATTAGTATTAAGTAATAAAGAATAGACACATAAAGAAGAATACTATTTACACAGAAACACAACAGAGGTGGATAATCAGCAAGTAATCTGTACAAAAATTCATTAAAGGTTTTGAACTGTGCAGAAGGAGGGCGAATCAGCCAAGTCACAGAGGGGGGAACGTGTACTGTGGAGATGTTTATAAATTTGTATTATGAAATTTCCACATGATAAATGACTATAAAGCCATAAACATGATTTTATATGAGAATATTTCATTACATGGGATCGTGTTTATAATAAAGAAAATATTGGAACATATCAGAACACATTTACAAAACATTGCGGTTATATGCATGATGGATAGTTTCTTTTCTGCTTTTCTTTCTGATTATTGACATTTTCTAATGTTTCTATCACCAAAATATGTTGATTTTGTAATAACAAATATACAAGAGAAGCTGTTTTTAAAATAATGCTTAATCCTTTTTTATTGTGATATAAATACTCAAGGTTGAAGTTCACTGCTCTAATCTATCATTATGTTTAACTGACAATTTTTTTTTTACCTTCCACAAAAAAGGGCATAGTTTGTCATCTCTCTCCTATAGCACCTCTCACCAGAAACACCTTTCTCTAAATACCCATGACCCTCATTTTTAAAAAAAACTCGAATGGAGCAGTGACATGTATGTGCGTTATGTTTCCTCTGTTAACTATATTTCTGCCTGTAAAGTGTAGCTCTGCATCCCTGGGAAGATATATACAAGAATTCTTTTTTTTTTCTATCCGGCATCCAGTTATTCATAAAGTACAGATATATATTTCTCCTTGGCCATGTGAGTAGGAAAGAGTGGCTACAGGGAACTGTGAGTAAAGCAGATAGTTCCAGAAAAAATTGGGATTGTAGGGAGACTAGGAAAGCCCTTAACGGCATCCATGGTCACACACAGAAACCAGATGAAAAGCAGGCGCAAAGTTATGCCACGAAATCACAGACTCACCAAGACTCCCAGGAGGAAAGCCAGGAGAAGCAGCTCTGGATAACCCGAATAATGACAACAAGAATGCAAATGAGGCATAATGAGGTAAATAAAAAGTAAGAACTGATAGCCATGTCCAAGGTTGGATGTACCTGTAGGCAGAAAGGGGAGTAGGTGGTGGGAGGTGCGGGTAGAAAGCGGGGAAAGGATGGGGAGAGAATGGGGAGGGGGGGAAGGTGGGGGAAGAGACCAGAAAAGGTGGGGAATGTATCTTTGTATTCCATAAAAGCCAGACTTCCTTCCGTGTTACTGATGCCATTGGGCATATTGGTTGTCTAAGCAGGAATGAAGTTAGGGGAGGTTTGGGGGACATTGGTGACAGTTGGTCATGACAGAAGGTGGCCTTGGAATGATTGGAAAATACTTCTCTTTTTTTTTCAGTTGAGTTTGAGTTTTGCTAGGGCTTTGGAGCTGGTATCAGTGTAACACGTAGCTCGTGATTATGGGCCAAGTCTCAACACTGAGGTGTCTACTTGAGATCTCCCACGAGGAAGGATCATGATCCAAGATGCTCAGGTAGGAGAGAACAGGGGTCTGTTCTGCGCTAGGTGCTAGTTAAAATGCAAGGTGTTTCCCACGCACATTATCTAATTTAACCTTCAAAAAACTGGTGAAATAAATATTACTTTTACACTAAAGATGAAGCTGAGGTTCACAAAAGTTGAGTGACTCAAATAGCTAAAAAGTGATGTTTAGGATTTAAACCCAAGATCACTGAGGACCCATATAGCTTTGTTGCACCACATCAGGTCAACAAACCAAGTCAGGAATTTTAGGTGGAGGAAGTTACATTCTCTGGACATAAGTCTCTCAAGTTAAAAGCAGTGCTGAAATTATGCATTTTCTATAACTCTGTGACACTGCTCAGGCAATTACAGGTAACCTCTAACATGAAAGCACACACATACAGATATCTGTCCTGATGTCCTTCCAATGGGCCTCTCTGGAGGAGTCTGACGTGCAACCAGCCATGTGGCCCGCATCTAAATTCCCTACTTCCCCTGAAGCATGGGGTGACATCTGTGGGGGCACCTGGAATTTCTCAGGTGTCCCTGACTTAGTCACCTGTAGTCATATTTACCTACTCACACTTTCACTTCCCTTTCCTTAACCACTTTGCCACAGATGAGGTCACTGGGGATTCTGATCAGCACTATTTTAAATGGAGGTACCTACACAGAGGAAGTGGAGTTTCTCAGTCCTTCTCAGTTGTAGGGATTTGTTTTTTAAATTATTTGGAGGTAAATAGGGCAGTAAACAAGTGAACAAGGATTTAATACAAATGACCATAAGCACACAAACAACGTGGCTACAATCTCTAAAGATTGGTCAGAATTGGAAAACACTTATTATAAAATAGTATAATATTTGATTTGAATATATTAAAATATATGTCCATAGTATAAAGGGACCATAGTCATTTACATATGCAAGTATTTCCCTTTAAGCATGATTAACAATGATACGATTTCCATCTGATTTATATTTCCAACTGTAAATAGGACTTTAAAGATTTTATTACTTTCCGAGTAAAGACTCTGATATCAAGACTAGATATTTATTAAGACATAATGCATCCTGTTTTTAAATTTTAATACACCTGAGAGAAATATCACAATAGGTTATCAGTATAGTGATAAGTATGACAAAGCTAAATGTAAATATAAATATAAATAAATAGCATGAGCCAGATTTTCCCAGTTGGCTTTTATAATCTTTCCAGAGCGTTCATAAAGAGTCTACCTTTCGCAATCAAATAAACTTTAACCAGGGAAGATATCTAGATGTCACCATCGATCTGGTTGAAGGACAAGTATCTAGGTAACTGTCCTTTTCTGGAGTATCAAGTGCAGACCTTATTTCCCACTGAGGAAGAGGACAGAGAGAATGATTGTACCAAGGCATCACAAACATAAAAGTTAACTGAAAACAGGGCAGAAAAAAAGAAGGCCTCAGGAATATTCACAGATGTCAAAGGTCTCCAGAGGGGCTGTGAGCGCTGCCCTGTTGCACCAGGAATAGCAGCAAATCTTCGCGATCGCTATGAGCGACGAGAATCACAGGAGTAACTGTGATAAGGAAGACGCTACCCATGGCTCACCTAAGAGCCTGGGACACGTGGCCCCACGCCCAGAGAGCCCACTCATACGTCAAGTGACTCAGGGAAGCGAACGGAGGCAGAACGTTTGGTTGGAGGGATGGGAGATGGTCTTCGACCAACAGCCTCAGCAGTCAGTCCCCCTCCGTAGCATGAGGCAGTACAGAAAGCACATCTTAGGAGACGCACCGTGAACAGCTGCGTAAAGAGAGAGCCAGGTATGGACAGAAGGAGGCCAAGGCCTCGGGTCTGTTTGCTTTTTTCACAATTATAGGACATCTACATATAAAAAAGAGGTTGGCATGCCTTTATAGTTTTTCACATAAAGAAAAGTGCACTTTTAAAATAAAACTACTAGAAAGGAGTTTCACTTTACGTAAAGCACACACAAACAAGAAACCCATCCATTTATTTAACAACACAAACAAAACCCAAACAATGTTATAAACTGCAGAATTGCTTGGTAGGATGTTAAGACAAACACCATGGAGAGAAAATGAGATTTTATATATTTGGGGGTTTCCAAATTGTTGCTTGCCCTTCTTCCCTGCCCAACATCTCCGAAAGTTTATAGATATTTGTTGTATCACAACAGATGTCTAGAACAAATATTAAGCAAAGGAGAATGTATATGATCTCTCCCATTTTAGTTTTTTTTTTTTTTTAAAGTAGAAAGATTGACTAGATATTAACACAAATGGGTTTAAATGTGAAGCTGCCATAAAAGCAGGAACATAAATGTAATTCTCCCAGCCGCTATTTTGATGCACATTTTTGATTCCATGAATATTTTATGAAATGGCCCAAACTAAAGCCATATAACATTCCTGCATTACTGATGCTTGCGCCCGTAAGCGACGAACATTAGAGGCATGATTGAGTGCATTAAAATGAACTCATTCAGCAGTGCATTGATTACTTGAAGGGGGAGGGAAAAGAAAAAGGAAAAAAAAAGTTGCTCCATTTAAGAAAACAGCGCACAAATCTAAAGTTTGCAATATAATAAGGGCAAACGCAAGTTTGAAGAACACAATATTTCATAAATAAAGTGTGCCTCTGTCTGGAGCTGACATTCATTAGGCAAGTTGTTAATTATGTCCAAAGATAGCTCCTGGTTTCGTTCAGGTAATTTAAAATGTCACAATCTCTAAGATGCACAGACTGGCCTGCTTTAGTTCCATGCATCAGCAGTTCTGAAAGTAGCTAATTATTTTCTTTTCTATCAACTTGTACATTTGCCAGTAAAAATAATGCCACAGAAATAATTGTATGAAAATAATTTGACAGGTCCATAAGGCCTATTTCTTCAGCAGCACTGGTTATAAGTCCTCAGCATATTAAGTCCTAAATCGTGCACATTTGTGGAGGAATTTAGGAAAATATTCCACTTTAGTTTAAAACAACAACCTAAAGCTTTGTGTACATTATATTACATTTTAGTCTGGAGTTACTGGTCATCTCTGGTGTTAAGTTACTAGTCTGTACAACGTAGACATAAAATCTGCTAGAAGTAATATTGAACTGTAGCAAGAAGAGAAAAATGTTACTGCCCTTTTATAAAAATGAAAGACATTGCTTTCCATTTCAGTTTAACTGCATGAACAATTTATATTATCTTTAGGTTTTACATTCAACTGTGATCATTATAATGGCACTGTGCATGCAGAAATAGTTAAGGGCCTGTCACACTTGCCAGCAGAAACGATCACTTTCAAGGGTTTCTCTCTTTTCAGAGGAGATTTGTTCTGTACCATAACCCACTGTACACCACTGCAAAACGCAACGCTGCAAAACAAAGGTTTTGTTCTGTAGCTCAATAGCATCCCTAATAAACCGGGGAGAAAGTGTACCCATAACTTTTGTAGCTACTTTGGGATACTTAGAAGACATTTAAGTTGCTATTTAAGAAGTGAAGTCCTTTCCTCACCATTTTGAGCAAAGATTTCAGATGAACATTACAGGAATGGAACCACATTTTGTGAAAGAGTGTGGGTCACAGGAGCAGGCATGGAGAGACCCCGGGAAGCCAGGTGTGGGAGCAACTCACCTAGGGCTTTCTCACTGATGTTGGCGATGCTGGTGAGTGAATTTTTGAAATCCAGAAGATTTGGCCAGATTTCTAAAATATTCTTGTTATTAATGGCTGTTTGTGATTTTAGGTGCCTGAATTGTGGTGATAGAAATGGTGTACAAGGTTGACTCTTTTGTTTTATAATAGACTTCAGACAGTTGGTTTCTCTCCAAGTGTTGCAATGTCTAAGGATCTTTAGGTAGCTTTGCTCTTAAATGTTCATAATTGGAAGTACTGGAATTACTCATTTTTTTAAAAATGCAAAACACTTATATAATGTATAAATAATAGGAAATTATACTAGCCTTATAAAGCATGTAGAGCTAATAGAGTTTACTATTTTCTTCATATAATGAATTGTTGTACTTTAATGGTGTCTACCTCATCTTCAAACACTAAGTAAAATGTGTTGATGAGCGTAAAAGTACGGGGAGAAGTAAAGTCAATATTGACATTAGATCAACTAATGAATTATATTGTTCTGGACTTAATCAATAATCTCATTCTTACTTGAGTTACATATTGCTCATGATTTTAAATAAACCATGTTCTGATTATGTGTATATGTTTACTTGAGCAAAGACATGGGTTTGGAAGCAGCTACACCAAACTATCAGTATTGATTAACTTAGGGCAGGTGGAGGTGAGTGAGGGGAGTTCTAATGTTTCCCCTGTACATCGTGGTTTTGAATGACACTAAATATGCATTATTTTGGATGTTATAAAAAGCTAACAAACTGAAAATAATCCATTAAGGTGAGTACAGAGGGAAAAAATAGCGTTAGTTGAGCACTTACCATGTGCCAAGCACAATAGTAGCTGACAAATATATATATATATTTGTTAGTATCCACATTTTAGAGATGAGGAAAATGAGCCTCAGGGGTCCCTCTTGCCTAAATTTACACACTCAGTAGGTGGCAGAGTTGATGCCCCCAAAACTATGGGGATTTACTTCCTGAAGGTGACCCTTTTTAAAGAAACTGTGTCCAATGTTTGACTCAAGGGCAGAGGCCAAGGTCTGAACCTCAACATGGTAATATGATTGGACCACTTGCGTCCTTTCTTGCAGGACTCTGAAACAAGGATAACACCACAAACTTCAGGGAGTGACTGCAAGGGGCCTTCAAAAGCCATGTCCCACCACACCGAGTGCCTGGTAACTTTCATGCCATGCCATCCATTATTTCCCCAGGTTTGCCCCTTGGGGCGAGTCTGGATGGGCCTGTTGTGTGGAACGCTTTCAAGCCTCAATATTACAGGATGGTGTCACTCATACAGATCAAGAGCCATTTGAGGGACTAGCTGGAAACAGTGCACTTCACCCCACCCTCCTCCAGCACCCTCCACTCTCGGTCAGCGGCAGCGCTGAAGAGAAATTTCTGGGGCAGGGCCTCTCCTCGGAGGATCAGAGGAAACACCGCCTCCGGGGCAGTGAGTTCCGTGTGGCAAGAACCGTAGGCCCAGGGCAGCTATTCAAGGCCTCCTCACAAAGCTTTGAAAAAGAAAAACTTGCCGCAGAGCAGACACCTCTGAATGAGGCTTCCTCTCCGAACGGCTCGTTAAGCAGTAAATAATTAAAACGCCCTGGAAAAGACAGGTAAAATACAAGCAGCTATGTCAGTAACACAGACATGAAAGAGAAGGAGAAGAAAATGAATTGAAAAAAAAAAGGCAATGGAATAATTCATTTGAAGCTCTAATAAAGTTTCATTTGCAGTCTTGTTTAAAGATATATCAGACTTTAGGGATGTAACCTAATTACATTTTTATTCTAAGTTCCATTCGAAGATCTTGGACTTTGATTCTTTAACACAGATCAAACATGGAATAATTTTCTTGTGGCTATCAATACTTTAAAAGGATCTCTTGATTAAATACTATAAGGTCTTATGAACATGTACACATAGTAGATGGAGAATAAACTGACATGCCCCGAAAAGTGACAATTAATTTATACAGGAAAAGCAATGATAATTCATTTAACTTATGAAAAAAACTTTTTAATATTAAATTCACTCTTATTCAAATGTGAGGTGATCGGTTTCTCACACGGACCTAGTCAGATGCATCTTAGAAAATGTATACTAGCGCCCACTTTCTAAATCCGTTCTTGGAGTTTACTCTGAAAATGAAGCGCCGGACGTGTAACGGGAAGCCTTGCAACCTGGCAGAGGTGAAAGGGGAGACGCTGGCCTCGGGGACAGGTGCGTGTGCCGGAGTGATCGAGGCTCGGGCTGAGACACCTTCACTTCACACTGTTACTGGGAAACCAGAACGGACTAACGCCTTTGCTCCTCCAGGAACCTTTTTGACAAAGTTTCCTCCAGAGAGACTTCTAAGATGCAAATTTAGAAGCAGTTTAAAAGTGGGGGGAACGAAGCCAGTAGAACTTATTTTTTAACTATTAAGAGGGTAAGATGTTCCCAGGGAACTCGCACAGTGGTACCTGCGGTGTGAGCAGGCAGGGAAAGGACACTGGGACTTAAAGACCCCCGCAGGAAAGTCTATGGAGAGTTTTTCGGTCACGCTTCAGCAGCAGCCACTGGGAGGTTTCGCTAGAATTGTTGTTGCTTTTTCCGCTCTCAAAATAGTCACCGTGCCCAGCAGCGGAATCTATGTTCAGGATAAACACTGAATGAGATGCCCTTTGTTGGGTCTAGTCTTGTTTGCCCTTGCAACATTCTGTATGTAATAGAGGCTTCAGTGCTATAAATTTTAAGATACGACAGCAATGTAAATAGAAAGTCGTCACTTAAAATAAAAAATAACCATACTATGCTTGTCAAAATCTATTAATAGCAAATAAAGATCTTATTGTCTCACCATTGTTTGGTGCATGAATAAAATATTAGGTTTAGAAAGACAAAAGAAAATTTTAATGTTCACTGTATTTAGGGTGACCAATTTATTAATACCTAGGTTTGCCGAGGACTTTTCTGGTTCAAACACTTAAACTCTCAAGTCCTGGGAACTCCCTTAGTCCTGGCAAACCCAGATGAATAGTCACCCTAACATTGACCAAAATACAAAAGAATTTTGAAAATATAATTAAGTAAAACACAAAACTTATATTTAGCAAAAGTACAATGCCATATACAGTTTATTTATTTAAGGGCAAAAATATTATATCAGCATGAATGAAATGCTGGAAATAATCTTAAAAATTACGGTCAGGTATCATTCTACTTTTTTTTCTATCTTCATGTGTAATTTTTACACAGTTGTAAGCAAATAATATAATTTTTCTGCTTATGTAAATTATTTTATTAGAACCATTTTCCATATTTCTAGAAGTGAAATTAATAAAGGTATACAGAAAAATTTTCGGTTGCTATGCATTACAGTATTTCTTTCCAAAACAATTAAATGATTCAAATTATCACCAGCAATACACATAAGTATTATTTTAAGGAACGATAATTGCTTTTTGAGGGCATTTTAATAAGTGCTAAATGATATCTCACAATGTACTCAAATTGATTTTTAGAGAAGTTGGTTATTTTCCAATATATTCATTACATATCATAGTTCCTCATTGGCAAATTGTCTCTTTCTCTCCTTTCTCCATTAAATTACAGTCATCTTAACATTTTCCTTACCGACTCATATATACTTTACAAAGAATATAGCTACTCACTCTTCCTTATATATGCTGCATGTAAAGTTGTTTTTTTCCTTTCTCCAACCCCCTGCCCCAAGTCTGCATACTGATGCTGTTTCTTCTGCTATAGTGCCTGGTACCCAGCCTACTCGCCTCACCAGTCTGTATGCTGTCTCAATCTTCCTCTGCTTCTAGTTCTCCGGTTCTAGGTTACCCCTTACCCCACCCACAATTACTGAAAAGTCTAATTCACACACACATTTTGACACATGCCCAAAAGCCTCATTATAGAGCACCCTGACCTGCTTCCCCATTCACTCAGTTTGCTCATGTTTTTCTCCTCCATATTGCTCTCCATATTTGGAAGGCCCTCTATACTGTATTAGCCTTTGTGGATTTACATTTCTTAGAGAACCATGCTTTATATGCATCATCTATAGAGGCTAAGATGGCCATGGAGATTACGTCATGAGGGGCTCATGTCCCCAGTCCCTACTGATGGAACGAGATTCTCCCTGAGCACTGACTGCATGCGAATCTCAGGTGGGGCAGGGCTGGGGAAGGACCAGGAACGCAAACAGTTGGGCAAGTTGGCCAATGACAGAGGACCCAAAAAAGAAGATACAATTTTTTTTTCATTTATAATTTTGTCAGGATTAGTTTTATTTCGGAGGCTTTTCTTATCATAATTTTAACCCTACCAGATCTGAAGCCCTAAACCTAACTGTCCCCTATACCTGGGCTCCTGAACATTAAAGAGAAAAAACCCACATGATATAGAAAAATGTTAGTTCCATGCAAACAAGTGGTTAGAATAAGATGGAACTTGGAGACATTGTTTTCACGTACGAGGCAAAGTACCAAAAATTAGGTCCAGCGGTCTAGCGGCAGGTTCGGAAATGACCGAAAAGTCAGTACAGCGGTCTGGGAGGGTTAATACCAATAAATCAAAGAAAACTAAACCCAGAAGCTCAACTTTGTGAGAACTCTGCTGAGCAAATGTTTCTATAGGACACAGGTGTCAGGAAGTGGGAAGAACACTGAACCAAAGAGCTGAAAACACAGGGTCCAGTGTTGGTTCTGACGTGCTTTAGTTGTCGTTTAACCTCTCAGAGTCCTATTTTCTGCAAATCTGAAATGGGGAATAATATCACCTACCTCATGGCTGAGTGAAAGCACCTCATGTATCACATACTACACCTGTGTGACTGCCATGATGTAAATTGTAGATGCATCTGATTTGCTTAAGTCTATCTAAATGCTACTGTTAAACCAGTTTGAAGAACCGTGCACCTATATGGTAATTGACATGACACAGAGGGGAGAAGGGAGCTGACAGGGACATGGAGCTCTGGATTCAAGTCTTGCACCGGCTACTAATAAACCATGTGGCCATGGCCAACGTGTGTAATTACTGTGTTTCAGCTTCCTCATCTAGTAAATCACAGTCTGGACTAGACAACGTCTAAGATCCAACATGGCTCTAAAATTTACGCATCTAAAAGAATTGAACAACATCAATTCCCAACCCAGTTTTAAATAATTGAGAACTATTTCACAATTCACTAAATCCATGCCCACCTGTTATTCCACAGAAAGCAGTTTCTCCTGACCCTTAGTGCCACCCGGATAGTATCTCTTCTTGAACATCAAGTTTTAAGAATCATGAACGTTGTGAAAAATTAATCACCAGAGAACAATTCTTCTCTTCTTCTGTTGCCTACCCAAGCTGCTACCTTTCAAAGCGTTCCCTCATTGGTATGCAGGAGCCGACCATCCAAATGGAACAAAAGGGGCGAGCAGAAAAGGCCTTCAAGCTCTCGGAACCAAGAAAATATGTACCTACTGAGTACCTACTGCACCGCAGGGAGGAAGGCCTCTCCTTTCCATATGTGCTTAATGTTCTGAATAAAAAGATAGGAAAATCCTAAACAAAAGTGCAGCAGGTGGTTTTTGCTTTTTAATCAAAACCACAAGCCCAAAGAAGAATAGTTTAAAAAAGGATTTTCCTCAACAGCCTTGTAGGTTTGCATCCTATATGAATATGCAGACATTTAGGGAGCGCATGGAAGGCCTTGGCCGTGGAGCAGAGATGACAGGACTGAGATGGAATGTCAGAAGCTCAAAGGGGGAGAGGGGAGGGGAAGGGGGAGGGAAGGCAGGGGAGGGCGGCGGCGGGCTGAGGAGGTGAGGGGCTCCCCGACACGGATCTCCTCACGGCTGTTGCTCCTGGCCTGCTGCGCAGGTCTCCCTGAGGGCTTCCTTCCATTTCACTTGGGGATTCAGTGCAATTGCAGCCTGTCGACCTGATACTGAGCTTTAACAGTATTGTGCCTCTGCCCACCTCCTCTAAATGGTCACACACCTTGGGACCTTCCAGAGCATGCGACAACAAGAGGCAGCATTTACACAGGCCTACGTGCCAAGCAGAACACCAGGCACGCCACTTCATCAGAACACCAGCTCATTTCGTCATCAAACACAATTCTCTGAAGTGCTGGAATTGATTTTTTCTTTTCTTAAATAATGAAGAGTGGCACAAAGAGGTTAATTTTAGGGTCCATCTCTGCTTTTCAGAAACTGCCATTCTTCTTTCCCTAATAAGGAAGGAAGTTGGCAGAGTTTTTAAGGACTGACCTTTCAATAGCCATTTAAGCAGCCTGGAAGTCAGAGCTGGAAGTGAGCTGAGAGCCAAGGGCAACCACTCACTTTCAGGACAAGGAAAGCAAGCTTCACAATGACAGGACTTAACTAAAGCAGATTCACACAATTAACTAGCAAATGGAAGTGTCAAAAGAGAAGCTAAGTTTATTGCCCAATCTAACAGTTTTTCCTCTGCTAGACTTCATCTCTAACTTGATGCTCAAATGCCACATTAGGTTAAGTATCTAAACCAAGACAGTCATTCAGCATCTACCACCTGTCACTAATTGAACCCCTGTGTGTGAATATGCAGGTTTCCAATCCACATCCTGATTTCAGCTTTTGCCTCATGTTTCTAACACCCTAGATTTGAGCTCCCCTTGCTATCTTAAAGCCAATCAATAATTCACATTCCCCCCCACTTTTCTACTTCATTAATAATGTGACCAGACCTATAATAGTTCTTTAATCATCGCCATTATTTCTTAACAACTGGGAAAACCTTGTCCTTTTCAATGTCTTTCAATTCAATGGAATTTTTAAAATTAGCTAGTTTCCCCCCAATTAAAAAGTAACATGCACGAGGTGACCAATTCTAGCAGTGTGAAAGGGCACCTAATGCGGAGTACGTTGCCCTCCGTCCCACGTCACCAGCGTGTGTCTCCAGAGGCCGCTTCAGTTGAGATTTTGTGTATTTGATGGGTTTTAAATCCTTTCAACAGCACTTACATTCTCTATTAATTTTTAATAAAATGAAAGAGAAAATAAAATACCACACTAAAAACTGATATATTCTTTACATTTATTCTAGTTATTAGGGCTGTTTTTCTAATAAACTAGCGAATACTATTCCATCACAAATAAGAAATTACTACAAAATTTCTATCAATTTTGATGTGGCATCTTTGATTATATTAAAATCTTTGATGAGATTATTGTATTTTAACCTTTTTTTGAGAACTAAATACCATGATAAGAAACTTCATTTCAAATGCTGAAAAATAAAAATATTCACTCAATGAAGTCATGCTTATAATGAAAGTAAAAAGCCAAAACTCTAGGAAAGTATGCTTTATATGGGATATTAAGGAGTTTAAAAATGGTATTTTAGATAGCATTCAGTTGATCACCACCCCACCGTGAATGTTCTATCTGTAAGAGTTTCAAATGAAGGAACATTATCCTTAATATGTCAGCTCCACCATTACTATATTTCCTTTCTGCCCCCTGAAATAACAATTCTTTCTTCAGTTAAGGAAAATCACTGACACCGTGTCGACTATTGTATTAGTTTCCCGAAGCTGCCATAACAATACCACAAACCGGGTGGCGTACATAGTGGAATTTATCCCCCACAGTTCTAGAGGCTGGGAGTCTGAGCTCCAGGCTCCGCTGGGCTGGCTCCTTCGGAGGGCGGCGAGGGCCTGTCTGTGCCTCCCTCCTGGCTTCTGGTGCCTTCAGGCACCCCCTGGCTTCTAGATGGTATGCTCCCTGTCTTCACATCATCTTCCTTTTGTACAAGTCCATCTCTGTGCCCCATCTCCCCCTTTTTATGAGATTACAAGCCATAACAGATTAGGGCTCACCCTAATGAATGCATCTTATCCTAAACATCTGCAAAGACTCTTTCAATGAGGTCCCATTTACAGGAACTGGACATTAAGACTTCATCATCTTTTGGGGATCCCCAATTCAACCCATAACAAATATGACTGGAATTTTTTTTCAAATGAGGAAACAACAAGTACCAGCAATGTGGACAGCAGTTACCCTCTCTTAGCAGTGTGGTTCCTAACAGCTATCAATGCCAACACTGGAGAAGCAAAGCAAAGCAGGGCGGCACATGCGACTCCATGACCAAGCAGAGAAACAATTCAAGCCAAAGACATAGTTACAGGTGAGGTGCACCTGGGAGCCCAAGTCCATGGCAAATCTGAGGTCAAGGCAGGAAAGAGACAAGGCAGTGAGGACAGGCCCCAGAGGCTTCACTGTAGGAAGATGTCATATGAAAAAAAATAAGACCTTGTGTTTATGGCTGTGCCTCCGACTAGCTTAATGCCCAGACTGATGAACAGGGAAAATGGCCTTCCCCTCACACACAGGGCTCTGGCTTTGTGGAGTTCTATCAGCCGCTGGGAAAGCTGTTGTAAGATTAATGCTATGTGTTCCTTGCATTTTCTACACCTCTCAATTAGAAGCAGTCTATTTAGCACTGGTATTTAAAGACAAGCAGAGTGGACAGTGTGCCCTTGGCTCTTTTCATTGGCCAGGGGGAGCTGGTAGAATCCCCTGCTTCTACCTAGGGGACAGTTGTAGGAAGAGCACCTCACTCAATTCCAGGGCCCAGCAGGCATTCTTCCAGGACAGAAATTGGACTGTCCTGTACTTACTGGCTCTCTTCTACTTTAATCAGTTCTTGGAAACATCTTGAAAACATGAGGGCACAGCTCCTTTTGAAGCTTAGAGTCTTGCTCAAGGCCCTAGCTTTGTCTCAGCTCTTATAAGATAGGACTTCTATGTCCATAATCTCTTTATGTTAACAACCTTCTTCATGCAGAACTTAAAGACTTAAAAGGTAAGGGTCAACTTGTCCAGTTCTGATCTCCTTTAGTCTGGTTTCCTAGAAAATAAGATGGACTCAAAAAAGTTCCAAGGAGACCGGTTAGGCTCAGTCAATCGTGACCTTTTGCAAAGGCTTGGCCACTAGTCTCTCTCTCCTGACAGGGGAGAGGTTGGTGCTCCCCAAACCATGAATGGCTGTGTGGCACATCTTGCTGCGTGCATGCTATATCCCATGGCTACAACCACAGGCAGAGACCTCAGCTCCCAAGCCTCCCCCTGCCCTGCTCATCATGCAGGGGAGGGACTGTGCAACCTTGGAGTATGAATACTAGACTGGCAGGATGGGGCTCATCTGCAGGCTCCACCATGTCATATTGCTATTGTGCCTGGCCCTGATCCCGCCAGGACTTGGACGATACCTCCCTAAACATACAGCATGCAATGGAGGGGCAGTGGGAAACCGGCACACCTGCTACTGCATCCGTTCCTGGGAGTTCTCTCAGAGCGGAGGCTCCAGCAGGCTTGCTGTGAGTGCTGCTGACTGGCTACCTTGTTAGAGCAGCAGTTGTCCCAGCAAACTGGGCATCTGGCCAGGCCTCCGCCATGGCCTTCTGGAAGCAAGTCAGGAGACAGGAGATAGATTAAAGACCAACACTGGAGTGGGGACAGTCTGCTGGTGTGGTGTGACCAGCCTTCAGGATGGCCAGTTCGTGACTGAGAGTCATTCCACTGTGTCTTTACAATGCCACCCTACTATAGGTGCCTTCCAGTCCCTGGAAACCCACACCAAGACACCCTATTTAGAATCTGTCAATGTCAGCAATAATTCTAAGACCTGACTGAGCAAGCCAACCTGGATAACTAACTGCCTTTCTTCAGAAGTGCCCCAGTCATTGGGAGAAACTGGGACCAATGCCGTAGTTCTGGGTTAGCTAATGTCACAGGTGATGGCTTTCTGAACTCGATGATAAGCAGGTCCAAAGCTGTTCCTACAATGGTCTTCCCCTGCCTGTCTTCAGTGAATGTGCTCAGTATCCCAGGGCTGTCACCCAACAGTGACTGCCAATCATCCTCCTGATTTTCCATAGGCAAGTCTGGACTCAAAGCCCATGAGGGTTGGAATAGAATAGGCTGCTAACAGAGTAAGAGATGATACAAGCCATCCCCTGGAACTGGGGAGGAGTGACAGGACAAAAAAGCCGACAGAAATGAAGGGTTAACTTGTGCAAGACGGATCCTTTCGGGGTAGTCTTTCCATGAAAACCAGCTGGACCTCAGTGGTAAGTTCAATAATTTGGTTAAAAGCAAGGTTTGGACCCAGGTTCTAAATCCTTGGAAGAAGAGAGGGCAAGGTGCTGATATTTGCTCAACTATAATTGCCGATGTGGCCAACCCAGCTTGAGTTTGCCAGCACCCCGCAAAGTTGCAGCTGCAAGGCTTAAACCCCAGTCCCTTGGTCATTCCGGGGAAAGGGCTGGAGCTGTGCCCACTACTGATGCTGACCTGGCAGGAAAGGGCTGAAGTTAAGGTTCTATTAATATCCTAGCCCCAGATCATGCCACAGCAGGAGCCAGTGCTTCCCTAAACATGTCTCCCGACATCTGGCCCCACTAGACCTCTGTATGCTGCTCTAGAACGAATGGGTACATCTCCTACTAACTAATCCAGTGTCTGCGAGCTTTCTCCAGTGCTCCACAGATGTGGCGTGAATGCTCTTTGCCTCTTTGTCCTGTTTGCATGGTAAGATTTTACAAATCAGTCACAATTCTGACCTAAGATACAGCCACTGATTTGCTACAAGTATTTTTCAGTCTATGACCAATGCCTGCTACTCCAGCTATAGTCAAGATACATGACCTGAAGAATGAGATTGCCAGCCCTTAAGTCAATGGAATCCAGGCCACACTGCATACAAAGCCCCATTTTTAGTGGCAGTGGGGATTAGAAGTTGTCTGCTGTTCTTGACTCTGTCCAGAGGGCTCTGGGTGAGGCTCTGGCCACATATGTGCCAGTGGGCTGGATAGTGGCCTGGACTGCACCCAAGTGTCCGGTCCCTGTGACTTCTGCTCATTTTCATTTGCTCTGTAGTTCCCTGAGGGTCCTGGAGCCATGCCCTGGACCACAGCCTGCTTGGTTGGGCCCTGACAACCTGCCTTTTGCCATCTGCTGGCTGGTCTGCTTTAACCCGAATGGGCACCCCTGAAATGAGGATGCTGCCACCTGCCCCTGAGCACAGCTGCCGCCTAGCTGTTGCTGTGGAGCCTCCATTAGCTTGTCTAGACCAATCAGATCAGATATGTGGAAACCACACCACTGTCACCTCAGGGGGTACCTTACAGCCAGGTGAGTCCCCAGTTTACTCCAGCCACATAATCTTGATAGTCCTACTTGACCTCCTCCTGAAAATTCTACCCTAGATTACAGAAGTTGCACAGATAATTTTCATCATTGCTAGGTACATCGAATACTCAAAGGCAATCTCCAGAATTTTCATCAACACCAACTCAGTCATTTTATCCATTAGGCAATAACGTCATGGTCCTTAGGGCCTATGAACTGATGAAGGGCATAGAAAAGTAATACACATCTGACAAAAAGTAGTTGCTAAACAAAACAATACAACTTAACTTAAAAAAAGTTTCATAGTCAAAACATCCTATTTACTATGCATTTTATTATGCTTCATGGTGGGACATCTACATTTGAGCAACCTAATGTATCCCTACCCTGACCACATTCCCCAAATTCATTCTTACTCTTGGCCACTAAAATGACATGGGCAACCATAATGCTATGGTTACTCATCACAGGATTAGGGGGCACTTCAGTATTTGTTGAATGAGTGAATGGATAAATGAAAGAAACAATGAATAAATTCTCCAATAAAAACACATTGAGAGATTTTTTTTTTAAATCAGAAGAAAGAAATCAGCAATTACTGGTGAATGGATATTGAGTTTCAATTTTGCAAGATGAGAAAGTTCTGGAGACTGGCTACATAACGATGTGAATGCATATATTTAGCACCACTAAACTGTACACTTAGAAATAGTTAAGATGGTAAATTTTATTATGCAGAATGTTTTATAACAATGCAAAATTTTAGAAAATAAAACCAAATATTAAAAATCTAAAATAAAACTTTTAGAAAAATTCAGAATATATCTGTGATAGTGATCTGAATCAAACTTGGGGCCACTCTTAAATTTTTATCACTGTAGCCCCAACTTCTTCATTCCTTACTTTCCAATATTATTTCTTATTTCTGTTGTGACGGCTTTATTGGGAACAGTCATAGTTTTATTATTTGATTTGTTATCATAGGTGACAGAATTTGAGGGCTTCAATTATACAAAGAAAATGGAAGCAATTTTTATTTTATGCAATTGGGGTTCCTACAGTAGAGAACAAGAAGTGCTATATTATGTTGTAATACATAATTTTCAGGAATCTTCAGAATTGGCTCTTCAGGAAAGTAGAGCAGTCCTTTGGCTGCATAGAGCAGTGGCCCTGCACAGGCTGTGAAGCTGCCTGACAAGTTAATACCAGCTCCCCCAGGGACCAGCTGAACCTCTTTGCTCCCAGTTTCCTTATCCTCAAAATGAAGATAATCTTTAAAAGCTAAAAAAAAAGTATTTTCCTTCTATAAAATGGGTAATTTTTAAAAGCTTAAGAATTTTACTTTGAATTTTACTTACACAAGAACTTATTTTTACCCATCAAAAAATATAACTCTCCTTTTAATCATAGTTTAGAAGTTAAAAAAAAACTTCTTAAATTATAGTAAGTAATGTCCCTCAAGTGCATAATTGTATAATGACCTATGATTCCCCACATTAAAAAATAACCACTGTTAATCTGGTATAAGGTACATACCAAATATATTTTACATTGTGTTTTGTATCTTATTTTTCTATTTAATGTATCATGAGCATTTTTTCAAATCAATACGTATTTGGGGTTTCCTATACAATTTAGAACAGAATCTGAAGTCCTCACCTTGGCCTACAAGCCCCAGTGTGATCCCCAGACTCCTGCTCTAATCATAGCTCCTCTCATTCCACTCCCAAGCTTGCTCACTGAGCTCCAGACATGCTGGTCTTGGGCGTGGCTCAGCGGGCACACGCCTCAGGGCCGGCCTTTGCACTTACAATGCCCTCTCTGTAGAACCTCTTCCTCCAGGTTTTCACAAGGCTTACTCCACACTTCATTCATGCCTCCCCTTCTAACAGGTGAACACCTTATGCCAAGCAGCAACCACTCTCTTTCCCTTTTCCCTGTTTTGTTTTGTCACCATAGCACTTCCACTACTTCGTGCATTACTGTTAGCGGTTAAGGCCTGTTTTTCCTAGTACAATGCAAGTGCCATGAGGGCCAGGGTTGTGTCTGTCTTGTTCACTGTTTTATCCACAAGAACCAGATTCTAAACAAATACGTGTGAATGAACAAATGAATGAATTTTGCTCTAATTTGTAATTTCATAACTGCTCAGAATGCTGTAGCAAAAATGTTGCTTAGTGTATTTAACTAATCCTCTATTTTGAGATACTGTAAAACATGGACATACTTAAATACATTCCCATAAATACTCTGAGATAGTTCCTTCAGGGCTGTCCGTGCAGCAGCTTCCTAAACATCCCCTCTTCCTCCTCCTCTTCCTCCTCCTCCCACAGGGCGTGTCTCAGCCAGACCTGCTCATGTATCACGCCACGTTCCTGTGCTTATCCTGAATGAGCAGAAGCATAAGCCCAAACTCTGAACGCGGGCATGTCCTTATTTTGCCTTTGCACTCCTAGTTCCCACCACTGCTCAGAAGTACATGTTCCACTTTATGAACAGTTTGATCCTCCTATCAGTGCCTCTCATCCATTAGCACACGTGTAGCTCCCTCTTACCGAATATATTCCTGTTTCTTTACCTGCCTAAAGTATATACATCTTCCCACCTTCCACCCGTCTCTACTGATTCCATCATGCTGGGCTTGAATCTGCTCTGTATAATCTCTCACTTCCTGAGTTTTTTGAACTTTCCTGTTATTCCCTGTATCTATCATCCAAGATGACCCTGGGCCATCTGCCACGTTCTAGCACCCACTATGCTGTAGATGACAACGTGCAGTTGTCCTGAAACACCCTATTCCCCTTTCTCAAAGTCCTAGCAGTCCTAGCCACAGAGTAATAAGTATTTTTTTGTTTAACTGATTTGTCAAAGTCAAAATTGAGACAGCTTTTTGAGGCAAGAAAGAGGATTATTTATGATAAAATATTTTTGTCATTCCATATATTTTCTTTGCATATTATCATCTACCCAGTATTCTTACATAAATAATTTTGATTCTTAAATTTCTACTGGCCATCCTTATAAAACCACCATACGAAACGTGTTTCTGACCATTTTTTGTTGTTTGGGGCTCTGGCTTGTCTTCAGATAACATTATTAGCTATGAAGTTATTTTTAAAAGGAAGACTTCCTTCAGAACTTAGTATAAAATCACAATGGGGTTGTCTCTGAGTTACACAGATATTTTTTGGTTTTTATGTAGGGATCATGGGGCACTAAGGAAATCACAAAGTGTACCTTCCCTTTTTCCCGGTTTCTGGCGTGAGAAAGCAAGTGAAAGTGAACAAAGAGCGCTCTAAGACAGGAAAGCATTTCACACGGGTGCGGCAGGTACCGGGATGAAAGGTGTGTGTGGAGGGGTGCTGCAAGATGCGTTCTCTCTGTGCTGCTGCTGCTGGGAACTCTAGACCGAGCACGTGGGCAGAGGTAAGACTGCAAGCAACACTGAAAGTAAGTCCAGAAATCACAGGCCTTTGCTTTTAAATCTCAATTACGTTCACTTTTATACTAAAGCCTCAGGTCTTGTTATCGACCCCCACGTGCCTCCTGGTTGCCTGGATGCTGGATGATCCGAAGCATCCAAGGCAGCCTGGCCAATGGCCACTCACCATCTTCCTCGAACAGAAGTCCCATGAGCCGATGCGCCTCGGCTTCTTTCTTGCCGCCGTCAAATTTGATCATTTGAGCAACATGAAAACATCGTTCATAGAAGTGGTTCCTTACCCACTTGTCTTCAGAATTATTGAAGTGACAGGCCAGAGCATACAAGTTATTATAGACATCTTCAAAGTATTCTTCAAAAAGAGAAAAACATCATAAGCTGCATTAGAAAAATGTCTCATGATGCATCCCTTCCAATGGCAAGCCAATTTATTTTCTATTTTTCCTTAAAAGCTTGTTTAACTATTTTAAAAATCAAAATGCAAAAATTAAATTAATATATTTTAACTATTAAAGTAGTTACATTAATTAAAGGATTTGCACATGAGAAAAGCAACAAAAAATCTTTCCGAAAACTGAGAACATGTTAGAAATGGACACCCTCTTGGTCGAAACACTAGACCAGACTTTATATGAGACAAAAGACAGGTAATATCTACAACCAATGTGTTCAGTTCTTCCAGAAGAAATGAGAATGTGGCATCATCAAATACTTTTCCCACTGAAGATTGAAAAAGTTTTAGAGATTCCAGAGAAAGCGATGCTTCTTAACGATGGAAAAAAGACAATGGAAATGAAGAGAGCAGAGAGCGTAGGAAAACGGCAAGGTGTTTTTACTCAGAAGGAAACACGACCACGAGCCTCACAAGAAATGACGGTCAGGATGACCCGATAAATTCCGTACACTTTCTAGCAATGTTGCCAGCCAGAAAATTACCAGCAATGTTAAAGAAGAGTGAATTTCTATGATTCTGTTTTCTATCAGTACCTTTTTCTGCTAAAAAGGTATTAATATTAGTCATCTTTCTCAGTTGTTAGTTTATTAAGCCCGCCTTTCCCCCTAAAGTGGCATCCTACCTATTTGTACTCAAGAAAGTGTTTTAATACATTGTGAATCAGTCTTAGAAATCCACTGCAGTCAATCATAAACTTGAACAAAAATGTATCTGTACTAATAAATTGTGCCTCGGTCCTGTAAACTTCACTCTATTGGTGAATATGAACAAATTCATAATTTTTAGATTTTTTTTTACATTTGTAAATACGTGGTAGCCTCTGGATTACCTTTCCAAGGATTTTTTTTATAACAATCGTTATTTTCCCCTGATACTAACTGTTGACTACTACCAGAAGAGTCAACCCATATATTCCTGAAAGGATTACAATTACAAAATATGTTTACACATTGCCCACTAGTATTCCTATAAGATTAAAATAAAAAAGCTTACAAAAATTGAAATTAGGTTGACCATAAGAGAGGGGAACTTTCAAGAACTGTACATAAGTCACTCCAATGTTTCAAAAGAAATTTCAAAAACTTAAGTCATTCCTTTACACGTACAAGGTTGGACAATTAATTTCGTGAACTCATTCTAGAAAAAATGCTACACACCTCATTGCTGAATATCATGGTCACCTCTGAAGCACTCCCCTCGGGAAGCTGTGCACCGACGCCGGAGCCTAGACCACCCTTCAGAGCACTTTTGGAACCCTTTTTCTGGAACGGCCATGACCATAGAACTGTTGTCGTTGGCAAGATTATGACACCTTCCATGTCGTTGGTGCAGTGCCGCCAGTGTAAGACACGGTGGCAAGTTCACAAACTTAATTGTTAGATTTTGGGGACAATGACAATTCTGATGGCCATTCTAGAAAAGGAGTTCCAGAATTGCTTTGAAGGGTAGACTAGGCGCTGGTGTCGGTGCACAGCTTCCCACGGGGAGTCCTTCGAAGGCGACCGCAGTGATATTCAGCAGTGAGTTAGGTAGCACTTTTTCCGGGACGAGTTCACAAAATTAATTGCCTGACCTCGTACTGTGCCAAAATTTCATAGGAAATTAAGATTTATCTCAAAATAGGTTTCATACCTAAAACCTAAAGTAAATCAAAACAAAACAAAAAGGACTCCCTATGTTTGAAGGGCTATTCACGATAGGCAACAGCTTAGGCGAAAAGTGTGGCATAACCTGAGTTACTCACTTAAGAAAACAAATACTCTCATTTCAAAACTGACTTGTCCTGTGCTTTATCTTTCCATTCTGAACCTTGTATCTAATGTGAATAGAACATTAAAATCCTTTTTATTATATTTTGTATTATTTGTCATATTTAATGATTAGAGTTATTTTTGAAAGCCTGTAAGTAAAATACTTATCTTCCATTTAAAAAAGTTATATAAAGAGCTTTTAAAAAATATATGTAAAGCAGAAATAATTTTTCTATTTTTTAGTAATTAAAACTTAATAGAAAAAACATTTCCAACATTTCATAAACAAAGTTTTTTTTTTTTAGGATGAGTTTTATAAGCTATCAAGATTCCATATTTAAAGACAACTTGTCATCTAAGCTATTTTTCTATGGAAAAAAATGGAGTATTTTTCAGAGTGTTAAGTATAAAGGAATATATCCAAGCTTTTAATCTTTGTACAATCCAAAAATATGGTCCATACCCTTTACATTGTAAGCAGCTTTATTCTCTGCTTGTAGACTATTTCCTTAAATTGTTAGGGGGTATATTTGTAAGATGGAAATCAATTTTAGTGTTGGTTTATTATTTATTAATAGATCAATATCCAATACACTACCTGAAAAGGCGATTCCATGATAAATAAATTTGAGACACAATCTTGCTAATTTTCCTCTTTTGGGGAACCATATAACATACACTGACATTATAAAGGCTCTGATATGTCCTACAATAAACCAACCCACTTAACATTAATGTTAATTCACATGGTGTTTCTCGAACTTATTTGCCAGACAATTATTTCTGTTTTGTTTTACATATAGCTTATAAACATCCTGTGGGACTCTACTTGAGTGGACTATACTTGGGGTATCTCAAATAAATGTTACGAGAAAAAAACTGCTGCTTAACCCTTGACAATAAATTAAAGTCAAGTGTAAATAATGTTTGAATTATCTATTGATTCGGTTACCCATTACCATTATTGTCATCTCTTCCCTAGCCCCACGGGGCACAAGGCCAGAATCACAATGTTACAGATGGTACAGAGATGATTCACAACAATGGATAATATAAGAAGCACTACCAGGGACAAAGAAACACTTTAACAAATGGAAAATAATTAAAAAAGAAACGACTGGTTTACTTTAAACATTTCGTTGCTATAAAACCGAAAATGATGTTTTGTAAAATAATTTAAATAACTCTTGGTTCCTGCTCTGTAAGTCTCAAGAGACAGAACTGACCAGAGATGACGATTGTTTGTGCCACAGCTCTGATTAAATGAACTTCACGGTAACCTCAGAGTGACGGTCTTTCCAATGAGAGGCAATGAGAATGCTCAGATCCGCTCCTTCAGGATAATTGTCTCAGATCTCATAACCTTATGGGACAGAATCTTGAGACACTATTAACAGATTTCTATATTCTAGATGAAGAGTGTGTGTGAGCCGTGTGTGTTAGAATTAGTTTAGGATTAATTCAAGCCAGTATGAGTGAATGTGCATCTATCCCCTATCCCATTTTATCATTTCCAGGGACATTCTTAACTCAAATTACAATTTTCCCCCAATAAAGTTCATGTGCTAAATGTGAAAAAAAAAATATACAAATTTTTAAAAAGAACAGCCAAATGTTTACATGTCCTTCAATTGAACTATTTTCAATACTAATTTTGCAATAATTATTCGCAATAATTTTAATTTTCTATATTTCAAACAGGCAAAAGCCAATACATTTTGAAGGAGATAACCCTACAGAAGAGTGATTCTGATCAAGAGGTAATTTAATTCCATTTAAAAACTGCGATCTTCATTACCATGAATATGAGAGACCCACTCAGTAAAAAATATTTATTTTCATTACTTATACCACATGTATGAGACATTGGCTATTAGAAAAATTTGACTCTGCTAAGTTTTGGAATTGGAGAAACATTTTTATTTATGTGTATAGTTACTTTCCTTTAATAAAAGGTGATAAAATGTTTTCTACCTTAAAAAATAGACTACTTAGTATTTTGCTTTCTTTATAATTACAAAATGCAAGTTTCTCATATTTATAACATTTTTGATAAGTAATGCATTTGGCTCATGTTTATTCTACTCAAAGCCTCTATTAAAAATATTTAGTGAATATGATCACTGAACCTAAAAAAATGACAACTGGGCAAATTTTCTCTTGATAAGTTTCAGTGAAATATTACGTCAGACTTTGGTACTGATACTAGAATGTAGGTTTTTTTACAATAGCATTTTTTTCATTTATAATGGTCAATTGGTTGAGAAATTATATGTAAATCACATTTTAAAATTGACCAAAGGACTTTGTTTTTAAAGTCAATCCTGCAGTTAAATACTTTTTCATAATATAAATAATCACCTATTTACACACACACACACACACACACACACACACACACACACACCCTAGTTTACTTATATGGTGGTGGTAGGATTTTTGTATATCTCATGTTTTAAGTGAGGTCACAACCTGATGGGACATACGTCTTGACTCTACTGTAGAGGCTGAAAGACTTCTGCTACCTTCCTGAAGTCTCGTTTCCATGTCCTCACCGTGTCGCCTAGTACACTATTAATGTGTTCCTGCAGGGAGTCCTGACGTGACATGCACACAACAGCATGCTCGGGCGGAGTTTCTCTTTTTGACTCCTATAGTATTTTTACGCAAAAATTTGAAGAAAAGAGTAATTTACAACATCAAATTTATCTGTCAAATTCTAGGATTTCCTTTATTTCTTTGATTATATAAAATGACAAATTTCTAATATGTAACTAAGAAGTACTTACGACATCAATTATCACTATACTATAGTAGAGATCAAAATATTTTCTTCAATATTTGAAACATATAGACTTTCTGGAAAATTTGAGGATTCAAAAAAAGGAATTTGTTAGAAATGATGTGATAGCACATATAAAGTTAACAGTGTTATTTATAGTTGTGAATAGCAGGCCATTCATATCTTCTCACAATTCACTAATAAAAATTCCCTGATTAAAATCTGTAGCCCTTATTGATAAAAAATCTTCAAATTTCATTATGTAAATACCAGAAAATCAGCATAATTTTCAAGTTATAGTACTCCTGAAAGTATCTCCTCAGTGAAAGTCACTATTTAGATTATATAGGAAGAAAAGCTATGGAAAAATTTATAATTAATGATACAGAAGGTTTGATACCTTGGAAGGTTCAGGAGATGTTATTAGGTGCTATTCATTGTTTTCCCTGGTTTAGAATGACATCACCAGGCTGCCCCTGTGATTCCCTGTCATTTACCCCATAAAGATGCTTCGTTGACTAGGTTGAACTGTGCTAAGTTGTCTTAATGTTTCAAATTCAAACATGAAACGATCTGGAACTTGCCCTCGGGCACCCGCTGTTCTGGCTCCTGCAGCATAGCTGCCTGCAGTCCCTACACTTACCTTCCCTTTCAGCCACCTCGGCTCTGGTCAGGTAGTGGTAGAAGTGATCCAGTTTATCAGGCTGCTCCTCCAGGGGCTTCTGCAACCAGAAGATGGACCTTACCCTAGCAGCCTCCCTCAGGGAGTCCCACTTCTCCATCAACGCGAAGAGCTCAGTAAAGGACTTATGATAACCATCTCGCAGCATGTCCACACAGATCGTCTTTTTGTAGGAGTTCCGGTAACTGGGAATAAGAATTAGAACGCCCAAAGTGTTATTTGAATGCTTGAAGTTGGTGCAGTGTTTTTATTTCATAATAATGAAAGGTTGAATCATGCTGGTCTTGTTTTTTCCTCAGTGAAGGCACTGAGTTTTTTGCCTCAAAAACTTATAATTGAACAATTTCAGTTTAATGAAAGATGCCAGGAACTCTCTAAATACAGTAATTTTAATGAAATTATATTATGAATATATCAGTTGCAAAGCTGAACTCCCTTCGCTAAGGACAAATAAATTATTTGATTCATGTCTCAGTCTGTTTGGGCTGCTATAACAAAAAGTTAACAACTGAGTAGCTTATAAACAAAAGAAATACATTGCTCATAATTCTGGGGGCTAGAAATTCAAGATCAAGGAGTAAGTTAGTGTGATAACCTTCTTGTCAGGGCTCACTTCCTGGTTCAGAGCGGCACCTTCTAGCTGAGTCTTCACATAGTGGAAGGGGCTCTCTGGAGCCTCTTTGTAAGGTGCTAACTCCATTTATGAGGACTCTACTCATGCCCTAAGCACCTCCCAAAGGCTCACTTGCTAACACTTTTGGGGATTAACATAGCAACTGACAACATCTAAAAATACTTGAAACACTGGCCTCTCAACAAAAACAAATGACCAATAAGCCAAGCAAAAATTAAAGATCTCGCTACTAGCAGACAATGCACTCTATATTACATGGTTTCACTGTAGGTTATGGAGGTTCATTCATTTGCTCATGCAGAATATGTGTGTAAAAATTTATTACTAAATACATTTAAAATTATTTTCAGTTAAGATTACATTAATGATTTGTTAAATTAATATTTCACTACTAACTTAATAAATCATATGTAGGAATATAAAGTCACAAATGAATATTCCATTTATTTATTCAGAAAATAACTACCTAAGTTTCCTGCTAAGTGCCAGGTACCGTTCTAGATTAGATAGGTTCAATGGTCTTTTAAAGTCTGTATTCTAGTGCAGAACACAACCAGCAAATAATAAATAATTTCAGATGAGGAAAATTACCATACAGGAAAATAGATAGGATTATGAGATAACAGCTGTGTGGTGGCTATTATTCCACTAAATGAGCAACTAAAGGTCAAATGATATAGCTTTATGTTAATTATTTTAATTATTTTTATAAAAATAGGAGACAAATATTTAGAACAACTGACATGATTTGATACTACTTGCAATAAAAATATCAGGGTGGAGAGGAAACAACCTGGAACTAGATGCCAACACCTGAGACTGAGCCAGAACTCCCAGGTCTATGAATTCTCCCTGGACCTCATTTCTTCTCATCTGTGAAATGTGTATATTAATACTCCCTACCTACATTACAAGATGCTTCCAAGAAACATGTGACATTATATATGGAAAAACGATCTCAGAAATGTGAAGATCTGCAGTACTGGTTCTCAACTCCTGGCCCTGGCTATGCCATAGAGTCACCTATGGAGTTCAACCAACCAACAAAACAAAAAACGCCTGGGTCCCACCTGAACTTCACTCAGGAAGACATACAGATGACCAAGAGACATATGAAAAATTGCTCAACTTCACCAGTTATTAAGGAAATCAAAACCACAAGGTACCACCTCACACCCTTAGAATGGCTGTTATCAACAAGACAAGGAACAGCAAGTGCTGGAGAGGGTATGGAGGAAAAGCAACTCTCTTACATTGCCAGTGGGAAAGCAAATTGGTACAATTGCTATAGAGGACAGTGCAGGGTTTCTCAGAAAATTGGGAATGGAATTACAATATAACCCCTCTTCTGGGGCTGTACCCCCAAAATTTGAAAACCTTAGTCTGCAAACACTTATGTACCCCAATGTTCATATAGCGCTGTTCACGGTAGCCAAGTCATGGAAACAACCAAAGTGCCCTGCGACAGATGACTGGATAAAGAAGCTGTGGTACATAGACACAATGGAACATTACTCAACTGTAAGAAAAGATGAAATATTGCCATTTGCAATAACATGGATGGACCTGGAGATCATCATGCTTAGTGAAATAAGCCAGACAGAAAAAACAAGAACATATGACTTCACTGATATGTGGAATATAAAACTGAAAGCAACAAAGAAATAAAAACACAGTCAATAGTTTAGTGGTTAGCTGAAAGTAGAGGGAGAGAGGGTGAGAGAGGAGAGAGGTAGAGTCAGATACATGGTGATGGAGAGAGAACTGACTCTGGGTGGTGAACACATAATACAACACATAGACGATGCACTGTAGAATTGTACACCTGGAAGCTATGTAATTTTTACTAATCAATATCACCCCCAATAAATTTAACAATAATGATTTTAAAAATGCCTAGGCCTCATTCACCAAGTGTATCAGCTTAGGTGTATAACAAAATACAAAACATGAAGAGTGGTGAGGAGAGGGGTGGTGAGAGAGAAATTTTTTAAAAAGGCAAGACCCACATCATGAAGAGACCTTAAAGTCAAGGTTTGGATGTTTGGACCCGAAACTAGGAGTGAGGTGGAGCCAGTGAACAGACTGAGTCAGCGAAATAACTCAGTGCGACTGCATAACTAATACCAATTTTTTAAATTTCTAGTATGTTTAAAGAAAAGACTATTCTTTACCAAGGAGATTTCAACTGGAATTATACTTTAAAATATATATGTAACTATGCTGATATCTCTATTATATACATGCATGTGTGCATATACATGCAAATGTGTATGTCATTGTTTAAGCCTCAATACTAATATTTGAGAGCAAGAGCCAATATAGTAATTTGCAAAATAGGTTCCTACTTAAACCTTTACAGTTAATGCAAATTATTCCTTTTAATTCGAATAATTTTAATTTATCAAAATGAGCTGATTATCTGAAAATAAAAATGTATGCCAATTTCTATCATTATATTATATTTGGATTTCTCAGGTTTTATATTTTGTAACAGGAAACCACAGCCAAATTTCACTGGCTTTATGGAAAGGAAATTTTTAAAAACACAAATAGAAATATAAAAAGAATACAAATTCATTATTTCATTTGGGTACCCAGTTATTAGTCTTCAGTTTCATTTACACATTACAACAAATATTAGTCTAAATTAAAATATCTTCTTTTTAAATATCAGGAGAAGAAAAAATTCTTCTTGACCTGAAGTCACTACACTGGGTGAAAATTGAGAATTCTGGTAAAATATATGGAGAGATTTGATAATATGGAATTTGAGAAGAGTTCTCCTAACAGAAAAGATGACATTCATAGAAGCACAAGTTGTGACGTTCATGGATATGCTGGATGTCTGTACATCTCTATCCTAGTGAAGATCTTTGCCATTGCAGATACCCGAGGCTGCCTTGGGCTCAGGCATGCAGCTGCAGAAGCAGGGATTTAAGAATAAGATTAAGCAGTCATACATTGCATATGGATTTTATTACTGTTCAAAAGCATTATTCAAGAGAGATTATGCGTAAGTATTCTGAATCTACATAAAAATTTCCCTAAAAAATTCTAAGATAAAAAAAATCTACAGACTGACAGAAAGTAAAACTGAACAATTTGACATACATCCACAGCAGTTGAATGTGTGGAGATGTGGGGCAATGGGGAGATTTCTGTTAAGCAGCCATGGAGATGTGATATCATTTTAAACTTTGCCTTAAACTATTTTGAATAGCAGGCTATTTATAGAACACCTACAATGTGTCAGACACCGTGAAGACGTCATTTCTATTAATAACTCACACAATGACTCTACAAAGTACCACTTCTATTTTTACAGGTTAAAAAACAAACAACAGAAAACAGAAACTGTCTCCAGTGAGACTGTGACCTGGCCTAAGCCATACAAGCTCCTAAGTGGCACAGTGGGAATTTGCACCCAGGTTTCTCAGACTGCAAATTCTGAATTTTTCTACTTTACCACATTGCCTCCTATTAAGTCAAATATTATTAATTTTTCTTCTTTTCCCCACAGTTTTCTGTTTCTTTGCATTGATTGTTTAGGAATTTGATGTAACTGGACAATTACAATGTACTCCCCAGTTTGAAAGCCATTGTTTTTATCCATGCCAATCCATGCTTATGCTGGACTGGAGCAAAGACAGAGGTTACTTTCTGACTCCTAGAGAATCCCCTTCCTTAAAACGAGGGGGCAGGCAATAAGAAGAATCTGGACAAAGTCAGGTAAGGAGGTATGATTCCCACCCGAGAATACAAAGTCTAACGGGGAGAGACGATAAAAGCATAGAAAGCACACACTTCCACAAATATAAAAAACATGAGTAAACGGAATAAATTTATATGACAACTTATTTTGTTCTCTCAGCACTTACAGGTATTTACACTAGTTATTAGATGGACTTTGAAAATCAAAATGCATTGTCGACTATTTTAATACATTTAACATATTTTTTCATGGCACAAACTGAAATACCGTACCAAAGTGAAGCTTCACATTCAGTAAAATATTTCAAAAGCAGTTCAATAGAGAAACATTTAGAAACAAGATCATAAAATTTTTATTTAATCTGACAAAGTTAAACTGAAAAGATATGTACTATCTAATCAAATGTCAAGATAATACTTCTATTCCATTAAATTAATATTTATAAGTCACTAGTGGGTTATCTATGTGTCAGTTATAACAGTCTTACATTCTTATTGTAGGGATAAATGTTATTGGAATCACCTATGGGATAGTTACATTGACTCTCAAATTAATATTCAAAGAGCTTCAGTTAATATAATTTCCATGGAATAAAGTGAGTCACTATTCTTATCCATACTTTTCAATATTGGTAGATATTATGTATTATAGAATGGGGGGGAAAGCCATTTCTTACATATGCATACACACACAGAGATAAAAATCATATAAGTTATTTGGGTATGTTTTATAATTTTTTTGTGAAAAGGACGATTGTCCCCCATAAAGCTAAAATAAAAATACAGCATTTCCCAAGCACATATACAAAGGGAATTAGCAGAAAAAAATCAACTATATTTGAGATGACTTGACTTTAAAAGCATATAGAATGCTTTTATAGTGAAAAATGAAAGAGCATTTTTCTTAATTTCATACATTTAGGTTTTTAACAATGATTAGTCAGTTTTGATTAATACTGATTAAGAACTACAGTATTATCACTCATCATATTTTTGTGTAATAAACATTGGAGAGTTGAGCTTTTTAAAGACTTTTAAGTTATTTTCCATGTACTTCAAAATAACAGCAAGAAAAAGTTTCACTGCACAAGTCTTTTTAAAGGATTTCAATGTGTTGACTGGTCTCTGGGGGCATCTACTGGAAATCTAGCATACTGCAGTCACATCATGTAAATTTGATAATTTTCATTATCCATCTTAATACAGATATTATTTTAATTGATATGCAAATAAGATGACACTCAAAGAAGATAAATGTAAAGTTATGCATGGTATTCTATCTCATCCATCTGGTAACAGCAAAACATGTAGTTGTCTATGAGCTCAGTCAACAAATACTCAACTCTTAAAAATGTAAATAGGGCAGGTGGCATTTATCACAGATGAACAGTTCTCAAACTATTTATTTCTCATGTTTGAAAAATTAGAAATATATTTTAGAGATAAACAGTCACACATTTAATGAGGCATTTTATTTATCCAAATTAAATGTATATAAAAACACTTTTAAAATTATGATTTCTTTAAAATAAATTCATTTTGCATCTCACTAATCATAAGTAACCTGATAATCACTGCTTATATTCTATATGACTTCAAATTCAACTGCTTAGAGGTTAATATCTGAAAAGGTAGAGTTTATTACACTTGGAACAAAAGCAACTTGTATTATAATTAGTCATTACAATTTATGTTAATTAGTCATTAACATAAATATTGTTATTAATTTCCCCTAAACATTTTAGTAGAAACTCCTTAAAGAAAAATTAACATATAATGAAAATAATACAATCATTGTAGCTTATTTATAGTTTGACATATATTTCAATAAACAAAATAACTCATAATAATATTATTGCTGTTATATCACAGACAGCCATTATAACAACTTGATTTTCTTTATGGAATTTATTAATCATATTATTAAGAGAAATAATACTTTTGAAGGTATTTCTACTGTACTATACTTATATTGTACCATAATATATTTTATATACTGCTATAATTTTATCTAAAACCTCCTAATAAAGATTAAAATAACAAACATGCTAGCTTCATTCCCAAAAAACACTACTAGTGCATGTATTAGTTTATACTGTTTCTGAAAATTTCACAGACTCGTTGTCCAAATAAATGATATCACTTTGAATTTTGTAAAATCAACATAAAAATGTCATCTACAAATCAGAATGTAAGTATTAATACAGCAGTAGTTTGGTGTCTAGATTCAGATTCATTTTAGATAGCCAGACACTGATAACTTAAAAATAAATAACTAAAATCTGCTCCTTGAAAGGTTATGGAATAGAATTTTTTGTGATTTTTCTGAACAATTAGAAGTTAACTAATTTGAATTTTTAGAGGATGCTGTTACATATACAAGTTTTGTTCTGTATTTTTGGAAAATACAAATTTTCTTCTGCTAATAATCTAAGTTAGAAAAGCATAGTCACACTTTCAACATTTTAGAAGTATATACACAAATTGAAATGACATTTGGAAAAAAATATTTAATCCAAACCAACCTTTAATTTTTTTTAAATCTAACAATAATAACTAAGAAAGTTTACCACATAACATTTTGTAAATGGAACTATCACTAACACAATTCTTTCAAGAAAAAATAAATTTAAAAATTTCATCAGCAAAGAATTTACTTAATAGCACAATAAGAATTCACTTCAATGTAGATGATTTTATTTTAGGAATATTCATGTAGAGTGGAATAAAGATTATTTCTCAGATTCAATTATGTTAAATTGGTATTTAGCAAAAAGGCAGTAATGTTTGTGAGATCAATAAATATTAATCAATCAAACAGAATTTTTGCTGATGATTGTTAGCTGATATTAGAGGAAAGCTGTGGTTACTTAGTAAATGGTACAGAGTACAGTCCTTACAATAGCTTTAAATTCCCTTAACATAAGGGCATTTTTTTATATGCATACCCTGATAAAAATGACTTACTCAGGTGAATTTCCATTCAATCAAGTATTTGAAGTACAGTGATTGTCATTAGTCAGAAATGAATAAACTATTCATCAGTCAAAATAAATTGTTACCAAAATATTTACTCAAGCAGCTATCGCACATATTTCCTTCACTGAAAGATTTTCTTTACTGAAAAATCTCAAACTTAACTACATTTTTTAAAAAAAAGTTTTTCTTCAGAAGCTTAGTAAAAAAGCACTGGAAGAATTCTTCTTATGAGGCTAATTACATGTACAATCTTTATAAACAGTCTTATTGCTTGCAAACTCCCTGGAGAAATTCAAACCCTTTCACAACATAATGTTTTAAGCCAAAGATTATACACGGAAAGGTGTGAAATGAATGCTATCATTTAAGAACAATTTTCAGTAAAAGTGTTTTCAAGCCAGATGTACCACACTTGAGTCCAAACACCCTTAGCTGAATGAGGCAATTACACTAATACTTGCTCCTCTCTTTCAATTTACAGTGTAAGTTTCCACTACAGGAAAACAATTATACAACCAATTTATATTTAACCAATTAAATATAAGTTGAAAAATAAAGCCTGAAAATAACTCAATCTTAATTTTGGATTGAGTTATAATAACAAAGAAATCTGAATAAGTAATATAATTATGTTATATTCTGCATCCTAATATAATGACAATAAACATAAGAAACAGAGGAGAAAAATAAAAAATGAGCTTCATACTACATGACTACAAACAATAAACTACAAACACATGTAAGCATGATCATGCTAGCTCATGAACTCAATATTTTTGTCTAAATTCATATTTACAAAATTTCTATTATATAAAACTCTGTTTTTAGAAATATAACTCTGTGATTGTTCATCAAATGTTTTGAAATTCTGTTATTTAGGACATTTTGTCTCAAACAATATCATTTAAATTTTGTTCTTTCAGCTCTTTATCTATACATCTTTATAAAGAAAAGAACTACCAATTTTCCATATAAATCGAGTGAACCATCAAACTTTTAATAAAAAGTAAGGCTAGAGAATATAAAGACAAAACTTAGCAAAAACAACAAGTTGGATTAGAAGAGAACTTCAGCTCACGGTGCTCTTTTTTTACTAAAGTATGTCATACATTTTATCTTTGCAAGAGTTTGACGAGTTTTGCAAGTAAAATTCTGTTTCCTCTACACTTGCTAATAGTCATGAGAATCTGTAGTTTGCACCTTCCCATTAAAAATGTATTGTATTTTTTTGAAATTATTCACCCCGCCTTTTATCCAGATCATGTCTTTGAAAGGAGGAAGTAGATAATAAATGGAATAATTCATGATTTCCCATTAAATATGGAACTTTCTTTTGCAGAGTTTAGAAAATGAAGTTCTACATAATGTACAAAAGTTGATTAGAACTTCTTTAACCTTTTCAAGAAAAAAACCTTTCACATTAAACAAGTGCACAAAGAGCTTTCTTTGGGAAAAGTAAACCAATCAATTCTTTACACCTATAGCTTTATCATATATGTTCTAATGTTGCTCCTTCAAAACATATATTCCTTTATAATACTTAAGTAGGTATTAAAATGATGGCAAGAAAAATAGCATACATTGGGCTATAAACATGACAAGTATCTCAGAAAAATATAACTGGTTTAAATTACAAAGGGACATCATGTAAATTAAAAATGAAGGCAAAACATTATTCATGCTTTTTTCAGCAATGCAATGGAAAACAGGGTAATAGTAAATAACTAAACCTCCATTTAGATTTCTCTTATTATGACATTTCTTCTAGTGTGGTAATCATATTTTGTCATGAGAAAAAAATATATATCTTTATGAGCTTCTCCTTACAAACTGTTTGGTACTTCATTAACTATATTCTCTCATCTTTTGCGGGGAGGGGAGATAAAATTTTAAAAACTAAGCCAAATGATTTCAAGGGTCATTCAAGTTCTATCATTCTGTATTTCTTGGATAAGAAATCTGTAGTAAATTTAGCTGAAGAGAAATGTCAAGTTCTGACTCTTATAGGGCAGTAAGTGACCTCATTTCTTTGGGTGTTTAAGTTTCTATTGTAGAATAGTTCATATTTTCACTAAACATATTTTAATTTTTCCCATGTCAAAAAATATATTAAGGATACATTTTTTTCTTTAAAATTTGAATGCTTAAAAGACAGTCACCGTATTGTAAGCCATGTGAAGAAACCATTCACATTGTACGCTCTTTAATTACCATTACAAAGGAGGTGTGTATTGCATATATGAACAATGAGGCCAGGATTTCTCATAGGCTATTTGTACATAATGACCAAACTTCCAGAACATACATTTTGTTTTACATTTAGTAAAAACTAAATTAATAAAAACAAAAAATAAATTGATCATTTTGATTTACATACAGACGTTTGTATATAAATATCTTACTTTCCTGAATGTTGTATTAATTTATTGCAGCTAACTCAAACATTTAAAAAATTCTTATTTATAGCTAAGAGCATAGGTATATCAAATAAAATATGTGCATCAATAAGAACATTGTGCGAACTAATGAAAGTATTTGGGAGAAGATAAAGAAACGAGCCTTAAATTCAAACTTTTAGAAAATACTACAAAATAGATGTAGATAGGCATTATAGTAACTTCTTTGAAACAGAGAACATGTCATTTGTTTCTTTTGTATTTTCATATTATATTGCAAATGCCAACAAAAAGGAAGCTTGTATAACATGATTAACATAAAACAAAATAGAATTCAGGCATTAAAAAAATCAAAGCATTAAAAATCAGGCATTAAAAAAACAAATACCATAAATAGATAAACTTTCTGAGAAATATAGCAGTTAGGAAACAATACAACTGATAACATAGCTTCAAGATATATAAAAATTACAGAATAAAGAGAAATTGATTTTAATGCTTTGTTTTCCCACAAAATTACAAATAAAGTAAAGGTTAAGAAGACTCAAGTAAAAATTGTTCACTTGATTGAAATAACAAGCTCAATCTAATTATTAGATTCTGATAGAGCTTTCCATATAAAACTACCAAGTAAATATAGAATATATAGTTATTTTTCAAAAATACAAAAAAAATTTACAAAAATTGACCATGTACTGGCCACACTAGAAATTTCGTAAACTGATCTCAGATATGGCATATTTACTGAGCACAAGGAAAAAATTCACTTCGCAACCTTGAATCTCTCCTTTTAAAAAAAAGGCCACAAGAAAAAACTATTCATCTACAAAATTAAAAATAGTTTATTCATTGCCTAAAGGGAAAACCACCATAGAAATTTTTATATATTCAGAAATGAAAGAAAAAGAACAAATCATCATGTTCTGGGAAAGAAGTCATCAGGGTACTCAGAAGTAAATTTCTAATTTAAATGTATTTGTTAGAAAACAAAAGCAACTGGTACAAGTGAAGAAACTAGCTTTTGACTCAGGATGCCAGAAAAAATTCCTAACAAAATAAACAAGGACATGAAGTCAAATAAAGACAGGGAAGAAAATATTAAATGTGTAAACTAATAAAATGAAGAAAAAGGTTGACCCATAAAACAAAAGAAATAATTATGATAAAAGACAAATCTTTATATTGTCAAGAGAAACAAAACTAGAAAAGGCATCCAAATAGTACTAGGTATGAAAAAGGAAACAGCTTCTGAGTACAATTAGAGTAATGGCTAACTTTTATTGCATGCTTACCATGTGCTAAGTGCTATTAATACTTTACATATATTATTTAAACTTTACAACTTTTTTATGAGACAGATATGATTCTTTTCATTTTATATATGAGGACACTATGACACAAGTGTCTAATTAGTAAGTTCAGGATCATACACCTTGTAAATAGTGGAGCTGTAATTTCAACTTCCGCAATCTAATTCTAGAGCCTATGTTATTAGCCACCATTGTCTTCACACTACCTCAAAGAGATGGAGAATATTCCTACACATAAAGAAGAGATTTAAATGCGGATCTTTATCATAGCATAAAAATTGACACAAATGGGCACTAACTAAAAAAATACCAAGTTATCAATTATTGAGATTGGCTACAGAACACTTAGAAGACCAATCACAGTAGAAAATCTCTCTTCCCCCTCAGTGTCCTCTTGCCAGAGAAACAAAACTCTGGTTTTACAGGACAGTTCTACCAAACTTTCAATAAGTAAGAAATATTCATGTCATCTGAAATGTTCTAGAACACAGAAAAAGATAAAAAATTATCTCATTCACCGTACATAATCTTAGAAGTATAGCAAAAAATAAATAAATAAAAGAAAGAAAATTATGGATCAATATTATTATTATTTAGATGCAAAAATATCCCCTACAACTCCTAATCATAGAAAGATCTCACAGCAAACTAAAACCATAAAGAAGTAGTAGGGTTTAGCTCAGAAATCCAAGAATGATTCAAAATTAGAAAATCTAGTAACTTTATGATAATCTCAGTAGATACTAGCAATCATTCAGTAAAGTTTCAAATTAATTCATGATTATGAAAAGTAAAAACTAAAATTGAATTCTTTATCTTGGTAATGTGTATTTATATTTTGTGATACATCAGAATTATTTCCACTGAAGTCAGGAATGTGAAGGAACATCTGCCGTCACTGCTATTATTAAACATCATTAACTGTTAACTGGAGGTTCTTACCGATGTGAGACTCAGTACTTTAATGATACTGATTCTCCCAAAATAACGTAAATTCAAGGCAATCCCAATAAAACCTCAATGATATTTTCCTAACTTTTGACAAATTAATTCCAAAATTCAAATGAAAATGTTAAAGTAGAAGAAAAACCTAATCATTTGGAACAAAGAGGGGAACTGTCCTCCAGATGTAAAAATATATTTTAACTTATATTAATGAAATGAATTGCAGCATTGACACAAGAGAAGGCAAATCAATCAATGCAACAGAATAGATATGTACATGTACATTTATACATGCAAAGGAATGTGGTATCTAATAAAAGTGGCATTTCAATTCAGCAGAAAGTTTTGGGGACAATTGATCTACTTACAAATTTTGTTGGTTTTAATTTTTATATTAACATTTTAATTACTATTAATAATTGCATATTAAACATTTTTGGTCTTTCTGGTATGGTTACGTTGGTAGTCCCATAAGCTCCGTGTCAGCCCAAAGCTCCGTGTTTCTTCCAGTTGAAGATAGCTATGTCTCTATGTATGTGTACATCTGTATCTGTATCTGCTCTCACAGCTATCATCACTCGTTCTCTGTTTTCCCTCCTCTCGTTCTCTTGGATAAATATGGAGCCCCTGCACTGATGTTCTGTATCTCATACTTTTTAAAACATTTTCTCTCTCTTTCCTGTTTGTATTCCATGTGTTGCGAGTATCTTTGTCTTTCTCTTCCATCCTTTCTTTTGAATTGCAAAAATTCAGCAACCTTCACCTTAATTTTGAATAATTCTGTTTCTTTAAAAACTTTCATAGCATCAGGTACCTATATCCTTGAGGGATGTAAGATTTTTTTTTTCAATATCTGTAAAGAAACAAATTGGAAATCTTTAAAAGTTCTCCTTTTCCCTATAGAAACTTTATTTCAGCTCAGGTTGAGTGTTCTCTTTGTTTATCTTTTTTTTTCTATTGTTATATATTCTCAAATGTCAGAGTATATTTGTCTATTCATGAAAATGAAGTTCTAGATTTCTTAACATAGGTAGTGTGCTTGGGTTTTCTGCAATGGTTCTCAACTTTCCTAATGCCGCAACCCTTTAATACAGTTCCAAGGGGTCGTGACCCACAGGTTGAGAACCGCTGGTTTAGAGGCTTCATTCTGAGGTGGTTGGGTCAGCAGAGCACAGGCTGGCTGTTCTTGCACCAATGCCAAATGAAAGGGGCTTTGCACAGCACGTGAGCTGCCTGAAATAAAACCTAGCTAAGATAGAGTATTTATGACAAGCTATCTAAATACCCATGTTACTGTTTACTAGATGTGCACAGTTCTATTATGTTGCTTCATTTTGGTTAATTAAGGTCATGTGATAACTTTCTTTTGCAATTTAGTATCAGGAAAAAGCTTGTCTCTCTTGAAGAACTGATTCGTCTCCTTTCATGAGGTAACAAGAATTGTATAGTCCATCACGTCTCCCTTTTTGCCCAGTTTGCCCAGGAGGTCAGAATGAAACTTAATGTTCCCTCCAGGGAACTATATTAATACTAGTGGGGAGCATATCTACATACTTCTCCTTTATTTGCCTTTTATTCTCTATTTATAATCTGATGGCTGTGTAATAAAAAACATTCACTTTAAGTTTCCTCAATCCTTTCTAGAAAGAAAGTAAATAAGCAATAAAGTGTTAGTTCATGTAAGTCAGTGGAGTCTTCAAGGAGAACAGAACACAATCCCTGCTTGCAAAAGACTTTAAATCCAGAGCAGAGTCCTTTCCTTATGGCAATTCACAGCAAGAAAGACATTTTACACTGCAGTTCAGTACATGTACATATGTATTTTACATATGTATATGTGTGTATGAAACAAAGTTTAAAACTGCTAATACTCAAAATGTTCTATTAATCCTCATAACCATTCCATGAGCCAAGCCCTATTATCATTATCCCTATTTTTATTTTCAGATGAGGAAACTGAGACACAGAAAGGTTAACTTGGCCAAAATCAACCAGTGACTTTGTTGGTGAGTGTGAAGCTGGCGCCCAGGGAGTCTGGTTTTAGAACCCGTGCTCCATTTCATTACACCTGGCAGGCTTAGCAAACCACTCTTCTCTATTTTCCTTTATTTTTTTTTAAATGCTGGTCATGATCCCCAAACTGATGGGTCACAACTACTACCCACTAATGGGTCACAATCTATAATCTGTTAAACATTAATCAAGAAGGAACAAAAAGAACCACATGTGCATGATTGTCAGTAGCTATTAAGAGAGTTCAAGCAGGAGCTCTGAACTCTACTATGTGGATGAGGATAAGTCAAAGGAGGCACCAAAGAATAAGAAACAGGCAAAAGCTGGAAGCTGGAAGCTTACCAAGTGCACTAGGTATGGGGGAAGGAGAAGGAAGGGCCTTTCAGACAGGGCACGTGTGCGAGCTATGACGGGACAATGCTCACCACTCACTGATCTCTTTAGCACCTGTGAGCCAAGCAGGGTACAAGTACTGAAGATGCACGTGTGAGCAAAGCAGGCATGGCTCCTGCCCTCTGTAAGCTTATAGTTTAGTAGAGGAAACAAAGTAGCAATGTGGTAAATGCCACTATGGAAGGTGTTTTGTGCATTCTAGGTTTTATAGTCGGTATTATACTAGCAAGTTACCTAATATGATCGAGCCATTTAAGAATGAGTAAGAATTAGCCATGAAATGGTAACCCTTCTATGCCAAGGGAATAGCAATACACTAATGCTGTGAGATGAGAGAATATTGCTTAACGAAGACCTGAGCAAGTTCAGAGACAGAATGGTGAGCAATGGTTAGGAATAGGCCCTGGAACCAGACTGCCTGGGTTCAAATTCTGGCTCTTCTACTTTATTAGCTCTGTTGACCTTGGGCAAGTTACTAAATATCTCTGTGTTTCTATTTCCTTAGCTATAAATAGAACACACGAAGAGTTTTCTACAATTAAATGAATTAATACATATAAGACACTTAGAATGGTATCTCAAACATAGTAAGTGCTCAAATAATATTACTCATTATTATTATTTTGGCACAGAATAAATTTCAGTGTGGCAACTGAAGAGATTAAACAGGCTGGGGTGTTGTTGACCTTAATTAAAAAAATATTAATTGAGTGCCTACTATGTGCTGGATACTGTTACAGGTAGTAGAGACTCAGCAGTGAACCAGACATTCCCCAGTTGAGAAGGAGTCTCTTTTCTTTCCTGCCTATTCCTGTTTGTTATGTAGCCATTTAATTAGCAACTAGCTACTTTAGAAAATTTAATTTATAAACCTCTGTACAGAATATAACTTATTACTTTACAAAGGAACAAAATATTTGAAGAGAAAACAAATGACTTCACAAAAATTATTCAAAAGTAAATAAAATAAATGAAGCAGAGGAAAGAAGGCACACCCGAAGGGGGTGTAACTTTCCATAAAGTGATTAGGAAATGTTATATCTATATTCTATCCTGAGTAAATATCTTCACCTTGCCACATCTATTTTGAGTGCCTGGCCATTGTGCAAATCCAGGTGTTAAATTTGCTTATAACAAGTATACCTCTAGTTTGTAGAAGCACCTTTGGAAACAAATTCAAGATGAAAACCTACGAGTGGCAAAAGGCTATTACTTTAAGTGAGTAAGTATAATAGAATTCAAAATGAGGCAGGAGAGAAAGGCTTTAAAAGATATGAAAATAAATGGGTCTTTGTTTCTTTATAACACAAACTCACTGAATGTGGTAACTGATAGTGCTAATTGCCGCTGTGTCAACAAAGTGACACAGTGAACATCAACTGATGATGCTGAAAGATATTCTGAAAGTAATATCCCAGAGATGGAGAATTTTGAACTAAATCTATTCTTCCACAAAATAGAACTTGATATCTGAAGCAGAAAATAATATTGAGTAGATTAATGTTCTCTGTCCCTTGATGATTTTGTTTATTTGTATCCTCATATACATAGCTAAAGCTGTAAAACCTGCCCCCCAGAAATTTTTATTTGAATCTATAAATGACACTTTTATTACCTAGCTACACAAAGCAATTATGATATGATAATAAGTAATACTCTAGGTCCTTTTAAAAAAAACAATAAAGTATTCTGATAATATAATACAGAAAAAAAGTACAGAAGCACAACATGATCTTCTCTAGTTAAATACTATCAATGCACTATTTAAAGACTTATCTGAGAAAGTCAAATTATACATGTCAAAAGAACTTCCATGCAACAGTCAAAGCAGAGACATGCAACAGTGAACTAAAATTGTTATAACCAAAGAATATTCATAGCAGGATAGCGATTTCATGCTGTTGTTAATCTTACATCTATTCTTTCACTCATTTGTTTATTTAACATCTTACTGAGCTCTGACCACATGCCAGGGCCTGCTTAGGGCCTGGGGATATGGTGGCACACACACACACACACACGCGCGCGCACACACACACACACACACACACACACACACAGACCCACTCCTGTTTTGCGGAGCATCCTTTCTGCTAGGGATGAAGACAACTGACACAGAAACTCCCAACACAAGATGGGGACAAAGTTATAGCAGAAATAGACCCAGATGATTTGACTAGGGGTAAGTGAAGGTGGGAGAAGGGCTACTAAATTATGAGGTCAGGAATGGCAGACTGAGTTGATCTTGTTCAAGGTCACATCTGCATGACAAGGAGTGTCAGCACACTGAGAGGAATAAGTGGTAGGCAGAATGGGAGACAAGGTCAGAGAGGTCAGCAAAGGCCAGATCCGGCCTAGCATGAGGCTGTGAGGAAGCATTTAGTTTACCCTAATGGCAATGGGCAGCTCCTGCTGGGCTCTAAGTGGGGGAGTGTCACAATCTAATTTTTCCCGGCATCACTCCAGCAGCTGAATTCTGAATTCTTCCAGCATAGCTGGAAGAGAAGGCCTAAGGACAACCCACTCCTGAGAGTTTGACAACAGAAAGCCAGCCATCAGAGGAGACTGAGGTAGCACAGAACGTGGCATCCTGGAAGCCACAATTACAGAATGTTCAAGAAGAGAGTGAGCAACTCTACTGAGTGCTGTGAAGACATCAGAGAAGATGAGGACAGGAACGTGACCAGTAGATGTGGTAAATGTGGAGGACATTGGTTACCCTAAACCAAGCTTGTCCAACTGTGGCCCATGGGCTGCATGCGGCCCAGGACGGCGTTGAATGCGGCCCAACACAAATTCGTCAACTTCTGTACATTACAAACATTATGCACAGACCTTTTTTTTTTTTTTAGCTCATCAGCTACCATTAGTGTTAGTGTATTAAATGTGTGTCCCAAGACAATCCTTCTTCCAGTGTGGCCCAGGGAAGCCAAAAGGATGGACACCTCCTCCTTAAACAGAAAGATTTTAGTGAGTTCTGGGGCTAAAACACTAGTAAGCGTCAGTTGAGGCAAGAATCGGGTGTGGAAGTACTGAAAGAGTGTGTCTGGCTGCTGTGAAGGGTAGGGGGAAAGGCGGTAGAAGCTGGACAGGAATAAGAAGTCAAGGGACATCCAGAGCAGACAGTGATCCAGGAGAAATTGCTGACGGAGAGGGAAACGTCTAAGTGCAGGAGGAAGCCTTGGAACAGGTAAGAGGGGATGGTGTGCAGAGCACAAGGAGAGACCTCATCCTTAGACAGCAGCAGGAACTCCACACCCGCTGTGGTAAGAGGGAAGTCAGAGTGTGAGCTTATATCTAAGCAGGCTGCTACACTTTGCGGCAGGTGATGGATGAGTAGTTATTTTGGGACTAGACAAAAAGCATACTCATATTACGGGATATCAAAGCTAGTGTACATCAATTATATGACGAGTAATAGTGGTGACATCTATTACTACCCTGTTTAGAGAGGGATTTGAGAATGTATCTTAGTGCTTTTGACTGACTGAAAATGTGATTCATTCATTTCCTGCTATTACATAATGAGGATCTGTGACGTCCCACTTTGGTCATTTTACAGTGCTTCCAGACAGAGAGGCAAGCTCAAAAGCTCTCTTCCTTGGCAAGTTTCATCTCACCGCCTTCATCTTCTCTGACCTCTCTAGAGCTGCACACTACTCCTCACAGTCCGGGTAGCACTCATTCACTCCAGACCTGCTTCCTGCTGATAGATCTTTCTGTCTCATACAGAGACTAGGAAGGGGCTAAGGATATTACAATAAAATATCATTGCCTTTCCCGCTGTGGAAATCCTCGTATTAGATGTAATACAGGCACTGAAGAAATGCTTGCCGACGGATTCATCCTTTCAGAGTTGAATGGCTAATGAACGGTTGCATGCAGCCATTCCTTGGCTAGCAGAATATGCAGTACTCCTCCCGGCACTGGCTGGGTGCTGCTGGGAGACACTGAAACAATTCATGGACTGTGTCCTTTACGAAGCTCTTCAGTTAGTTTGTCTGGGGCAAGGCCTAGAAAGCGTATCCACCAAAAGCGTAATAGTGAGCTAAGTCCAAGCTATCTTCCTACTAAGGTTTGCAACCACTTTCTTAGGGAAGAAGCTTGGGTCTAATAAAAGTATTCCTGTGCAGGAAGCTTTAAGGAGAAGGCAACACTAAGGACTGAGAGTTACCCAGTGCTAGTGTTCTCTGTAGTGCAATATGGACTTGAAATCAATCTGTAATCTCCTTAGTAAAAAAACAAAAACAAAAACAACTTATTAAGAGAATGCTCATCAGCATAGCCTATTTTGGACTATCTTAGATAAAACTTTTCTTTAGTACAGACTGAAAGCTTAGCAGATTTTAAGTATATGGATTTTCAGCTCGTTAAATTATGTGAAGAATAAAGTTAATTCCAAATTTAAGTCCTAATTCTTAAGCCAATTACAGCAATTTGGATATCATTATATTTAAATCAGAATACAATGTCATTCATATGTATTTTTCTGTTAAGAAATCATTGTATCATCAGGCAATATTAACCTTTAATTTATCCAACAGGTTACCATGGAAAGTTAACAAAATAACAATCAAATAACATTTAACTAAATGTCCCCATATACTACACATGGCAGAGCTCTAAGGAAGAAGGAAGACAGTGATTACTGTTACCATAGAATTTTGTCACTCTATAAAATAAAGTATCTATTAATACAATGAACTATTCCATTTTTTCCTGTCACATGCAAAATGACAAAGATGATATCTAATATAATAAAATGAAATATATCAAGGCTTAGAATTTCAAACTATCTGAAAACCTATACCAAAAACATCATTAGGCATAGTCTTTCGTTGGAATCCCATAGTACTAGACAATGCTAACAGAATCTTTTAAAAATATTTTTTCATAAAATATTGTAATTGAATCATTTAATGAATTTTATAATATGCATGTACATTTATAAGATTTCCATTTTCAATGTTCACATCAAAAGATCTGATGGTAATAGTCACCGAGTCTATAAGAAATATTAAAGCTGTTTAGCTATTATTCTAGGTTTTTATTTATTTCTCACTAACTTACATGGATTTCTACACTGTTTTTACTCATACCATGAATTAGGTTCTAACTAGTGGTAAAGTGTCAAAGTTTACATTGTTAATTAAAAAAAATAAATCCAGACAATTTAAAATTATTTAAAAATTAACCAATAAACTACAATCCATTGATTTCTTTTGTGGGTTCTTGTGGGTGGAGGGAAGATACTATTAATAGTAAGGATTTTTTTAATCACCAGGAAAAAGAGATACATGATTTTTTCTCTTAAAGCTTTTTTCTCCCTCATGGAGGCAACACACATTGAAATGGAGGTCAATAATCAATTAATGGCACAGATAACTAAAATATTGCAAATGTGATTGTATAGTATCTTGGTAAATATGAGAATTCTGAGAGCCATAAAATTTATTAAAGACTTTGATATGTGTAAGATCAATAGACATGACTTATCACTATTTAATAGGAGCTTTAATTTTTAAATGCCATGTTCCAGTGAAGAGGTGTACTATACAGGAAAACGGAAATTTCAATAAAGAATCAAGACAAAAGAAATAAACTTTATATTGAAGTACATTTAAAAGGTTATACTTACGCAGCAACCTCCTCTTTTGACAACCCTTTGAAATTCACCTCCAGATAATGATCTATGTCCTCTTTTCCTTTGATCAGTTGAGACCTAAATGAAATGGAAAGAAATAATAAAGCACTGCCTTATCAAGTTGAAAAGTTACCAAATAGAAATTGCCCTCAGAAGAACAGAAATATTCTGGGCATAATACTACATATAATAAATGTTCAGCAATAGCTATAGGGTTAGGTTATTAATTAATAATTTCAAAATTTTAATTTTCTTCAATGGAAAAACACAAAGAATATTAAACCTAGTGTGTAAACAAATAAAACACCAAACACATGAAAAATAATCTGCATTCTTAAATAAATGGAGCTTTCTCCTTAAAACTTATAAGATCTTCCATTGTACTCACATTGTTTCACAGTATAACTTACTGCTTGGCACAGAATCTTAAACTAGGAACACCTATTGCATACAAATGTATAAAATTTATTTGTTCCAAACATTACCAAATATTATATATATTGAAGTATTCAAATTTGGTTATGAAATAGGGTTTGAGTGTTTTTAAGTCACACATAAAATACAAGTTATTACTAAAAGTTTAAGATGCAAAGTAATTTTAACAAGACTTTGCTGAAAAACACATTACACATGTAGTGCGTCCATTCTTCGCACTCTCTTGCATCTTTAAAATAAAGTGTACTATGAACATGTGATAACCACGGGAGCATGCGACTACACAAATAACCTGATTTTGTTCAGAAGCTAATGGAGAATGTCAATACAAAACTTTTTCTAAAGTGGTTATGATAAAAATGTTTTCTTCAATAAAATAAATACAAGAAAAAGTTTCTTTAAAACTGTTCATATGTTAGTGATGTAAGATTGGATATATTTTTGCAAATGTTGAAAAGAAAATGCAATCTCAATAATGGAAAAAGTAGGCAGAATAAGTTTTTTCAGACTTTCTTAACATTTCACATTTAAAAGTAAATATATATGTATGTGTGTGTGTGTGTGTGTATATATGCACCAGTATATGTATACATACATCTACATACATCTACATATGCTTCAGTAATATATAATTTTATATTTATACTTCATAAATATATATGTAATTATGTGTCTATTAAAAATTTTGTTTTTCAAATTTTTAAAAAATTTATTTGCTATTATAAAAAGAAACCCCAAAACTTTCATGTAGTCTAACTGAATGTATTTATTTTGGTCCAGGGCCTTTGGTCTTTCCCAGAAACACTTAAAAGGAGGCATGATTCTTCTTAGAACGAAGTAGTCTCATAATACTTTGATCATTATGCCTTGCAGGAATTGAAAAGTGGCATATATAAAATTCAAACCTAGACATGCAAATTATTTATATTATTAATATGTACATTAGTAAAAATCAATACAACTATTAACATAAATGCAAATTCTAAATAACCCAAACTTAGTTAATGTTCATAATTATGGCACAATGCACCCGTTTTCTGTCCTGCAGTTTCTCAGCTACAACTCCAGGAGCTCTGCAGCCCCTCACAGGCAGCAGTGGTTCGATGGTGCATCTGCAGTCCCGGGGCTATTTCAGGGGTGAAATCAAGCCTGCAAATCCCCCCCTCATAGGAGGACTGTGTCTTCTTTCTTCCAAAACAGAAATCAGCACTTGGGACCATGTGGATTAGAAGCCATGCACCATGAAAATTTCTGCTTCCTGTTCTCCTCATACATTTCAAGAAGGAAATGTATCTCCAGAGCTTTCTAGGAATCATGATATGATTGAAATAGGATGCAAAATGATCAAATGTGCACTAACTTGCTAAACAGTATATTCTAAACATTTGAATGAGTTTCATCAATCTTTTTGAAACAGCAAATTTGAATATTCTGAATATAACAACATACTTTTGTTTTTAAATGGTTTTATTTCCCCTTGAGACATGCTGTATACATTTCTTACTGCAGGAAATCCATTCTGTAGGAAAAGAAGTGAAAACCAGAGCCACATACCTGGGAATTGTTTTGGAGGAACATGGCAGCTTCTGTCTGGCTAAGGACGCAAGTTTTGGGCGTGTCATTGGTAGTGGGGGCAAGGTGGTCATTTTGGACTACCAAAAACAAACAAAAAAACAGAAATGGTATTTTAAAGAATAAATCTTTCAAAGAACATTTTTAGACATTACTATATCCACAGTCTGTTACCTGAGCTGAGAATGCCTCTGTGTGCAGAGCTAAAGCTCTGTTATTCGGGAATGAAACTCAGTGAGTGGATTCTACAGGTTGCTTCTCTCATTATTCTACATTCTGCCTTTGAGCCAATTTATTACTTGTCTGTATCTTTACCATGAAGGAGATAATCTCATAAATGAGTGGAAAATGCAGCCAATCAGGAGCATTGGTATGAGTTTTGTTTAGAGGCATGGTTGCAATTAAAAAGTGAAGAGTTTTAGGACAGCTATGGATTTCAAATGTTCATGCTTTGCTTTCCTGTTATAATCAATAATTGAAAATTGCAATTTCTTAGAAGCTTTTATCACTTGCAAATAAAGGCTATGCCTTAGAAGTGACAGATGCTAAGAATGTTTCTCAGCAAGGAGAGAGCTGCTATGAGAGACACACAGCTACAAGAGTGTAACAAATCACTTCAAAATGTGGTGGTTCAAAAAAGATTGTTTAAAGCAACCAAGGTTGTATTATCAGCCACACTTTCTGTGGGTCACAAATTACAACCGGACACAATGAAGTTGACTTTTCTCTACTCCACAATGGTTGGGGCCTCTGCGGGGGAGACTCAGAAGGTTGGGGGTAACTCCATGATGGGAAGCAGGAGTCATCTGTAAGCATCTTCACTCATGTATCTGGTAGTTGATGTATTAGGTGGGACCTCAACATGTGGCTTCCTCATGTGGCTTGGGCTTCCTCACAGCATGGCAGTCTTAGACTCTTATTAATGCATGGCAGCTTGGGGCTCCAAAGGCAAGTATCCCAAAGAAAAGCCACAGGGAAGCCGTATCTTCTTTTAGGGCCTGGCCTTAGAAGTCATATAACATCACTTCTGCTGTAATAACAGGCCTGCCCAGATTCAAACTTAGTGCACACAAACCTATCTACTGATAGAACATCAAAATCACATTGAAAGGAAAGAATGGGAGATGGGAGATGTTACTGTGGCCATTTGGGAGACACAATGTGTCACAACAGAGAAGGTAAGTGGACAATAATAAAGATAGGAGTATAAAATCAAGTGATATAAACCTTACCCGGAGAGGAAAGAGTGTGAAAATAATGTCAGTGGACTTGTAATGGATGTTGCAAGGGCTTTTGATGCAAAAGAACCCATGCTTCTACTGTAAAACAGAGAGGCATCCAAAGGGCCAGAGCCTCATGATGTCACCAGCACTGTGTCTACTAGCTCTGACCTCTAACCTGAGCCCCACCAAGCAAGTAGGAAGCTTTCTTTGGTTTTCAAATCACTTACCTCCAGCATTTACTACCTGTGTGACCTAGGGTCAATCTCCATCAATCTGGGCCATGAATATATTCAACAGATATTTATTGAGTTACTACTTGGTGCCAGGCACTGTTCTACGTGCTAAAGATACAGTAGTGAATGAAAAGACAAAGATTTCTGATCTCAAAAATGTACTTATAGGGGTTGATACAAAAATATGTAGAACACCAGATGATGATATGATGTACAGAAAAAAATAAAGCAAGGAACAAGAAAGGACCCAAACGCTTACCAGTAGCAAAGGGATAAATAAGAACATTATTAGGAAATAAAGTCAAAGGAGTTAGGAGAAATGTTGTGTTCTGATGGTATAGGGTCTTGAAAGTGACTGTAAAAACTGTGACTTTTACATTGATTGAGGAAAGAATCCACTGGAGAATGTAGAACAAAGGAGTGACATAAACTTCCACCTTTTAATGGTCACTCTAGCTTTTCCTTTAAACTTAGACTGTAGGGGGAAGAAAGGCAGATGGCAGAAATGCTGGCTGAGAGCTTGCTGAAGGAGGATGGTGATTTAGGTAAAAGTGGAGGTGGAGCCACCTGCAGATGGCTGAGACACCACATTCCTCTGTGCTAAAAAGCCATTGCAGGGGTGGGGGTGAGGGACGTAGTGGTGATGGCGGGGGTGGGGGGAGGGAGAGCAATAAGGCATCTTCTGAAATTCAAGTGTAGCAGTATATAGTCTTGTGTTGCAAAAATAGATTGCTACCCTAGCCTGAAAATAAGTTTTCACATAATTAAAGAGAAAACCCTAATGCAGAACAGTGCATTGTTTTAGATATAATAGAATCTTAACATTACCCAGAGATCGGAGCATGATATGACCCATGAAACATAAAGTCCTGCTATTTTTATATAGCTATAGTTCTAAAGCACACGGTCTAAACACCAAATATTTGTTCTGTCCTCTAAGAACATTAGAAACATATTGTATTATATAATACCTCATGTCTTGATTCTTTTGTAATTGAAAAAACTCTACTTTTCAGTTTAGGCATCATATTAACTAGTTGAGGTCCTTGGATAACTGGAACTTACTAAGTGGCAACATTATGCAGAACACATGGTGGGAAGTTATAATCAACAGAAGGATGGACCTCATGTACACCTTTGAAGGGACACCAAAGCCTTCCTAAGCCCACCTCCCATGAACCTATATCATAGAAGCTGTGGGGATTGTTCAGAGTCCTCCAGTGTTACAGAGAACATCTGTCCCATCTCAGTTTCTGAACCCTGATCAGTCTATGCCTGGTGGATTTTAAAAGGAAGAGAAGAAAATGATGACTGTGCTTGCTTTAGTCTGGGCACTCCATCCTCTGTGAATTAAGACTGTTTTAAGAGCCCCACTTCGCATACCAAGGGCATTGGGGCCGGGTGATTTCTGCATAATTGTGCTCTGAAATGAAGAAACAGAACTTGCAATTTTTCCAAACACTATGAAGATTAGGCCACTTAAGAGACAGGGGGACCAGGCCCCAGCTGCTCTGATCCAGCCAACACAGCCCATCAAGATGTATATAAGCACCTCCAAAAGCTGGGCTATCAGAATGTGATGTTTACTTAGGTTCAATTAGTTTTGCTAGAAAATGTAAACATCTGTGAAATCAGATGCAAATGTTATAAATGGAGAGGCACAAGTCTTTTTTTTTTTTTTTTTTTCCATAAAAATCAACTGTGATTTTTTTTTCTTCAAAACTTGAGTCAATGTTTCCTAGCATTAAAGTTTCAGCTGCCAGTTCCTTCATTTTGCTTTCCTCTGATCTGAGAACATTAGCAGCAGGAGCACCTTTACTCTTAAATTTAGTTTAATGTAAGTACCGCAGGCCCTGCTGGCAAGCCTCAAGGCACCAGCTCTGGAGGGGGGTGGTCAGAGCTGAATGATGAAGTACAAAAAAAGTTATTAACGGCATGTTGGGAAAAATAACCCTCAACCAATCTCTGTTGGAATGCTGGAAGTCAGAGTTGGGGTAGAAGCTGAGCAGGCTCTCTCCCTGCTCTAAACCCCACCCCCTACCTTGCCTAGGCCTGTTGGCAAAGGGCGTTCTGTTCTTTCCAGGACATAAGGGTATTTTATTTTGCACAATAGATAATGTGTGTACTGAAACGCTGCACACATAATATTTCAAATGCATCAAATATTTAAAGAGATCCTGTGAAAAATTATTTTCTTACCTAAGTAATCACTATCTGTTCTAAGTTCAGTCTTACTTATGCTGAATTTTCTTAAAGTAGAAAGTAGCTGTAACTTAGCATATAGAAGCAGCCAAGGAGAAAATAAGTGAGAAAAAAAAAATGCAAGCATGTTTAGGAGACTGTTATTTCTGGCTTAGATTATACCTCCGGAGTGAAGAAAGCCTTTTGTTATTTGTTCCCATGAGTGGTATCATTTTCCCTGTGTGGGCCAGGCATTGCTCCCTCGATGAGCTGAGCGCTGACCGTGGGGAATGGGACTGAGGCCTGAAGCAGAAATGGAGCACATGCTGAATGACGTCACTCCTAACTCAAGGCCACAGAGGAAATCACCCACGGCAGAAGGGCAATGGTTCAGGTTCCGGTGAGTAAAGGAGGAGAGATGAGAAGTGCTGCCCTGGCTGGTCCCCACACAAGCTCGGCCCCAGGAGCTGAGGGCGAAGCAGTCTGGTTGGAGGACCCAGGGGCAGCTCCCCTAGTGCCAGCAAGTGGGCGGTGCAGCACGTGGCACCACCCAGGCGGAGAAGGAGATCAAAGGCTGCCTGAAGCCACTCCACTGTTGGTATTCAGAAGAGATTCGGTGGGTTCTTTGATCTGCTGGTTGGCTCTTGTATCACTTGCATTTAGTCTCTAAATTTGGCCTCCACACGTAAAGACAAATGAGAATGGAGAAATACAGGATGAAAGGTTTGAGAATGCTAGGTCAGGCTGAATGTGTCCCACAGTGTGAGTGTAAGTCTCTGGTCCCCAAGTCAAATTCTTCAAAGAGTAGCCCTCTTACCCACCATCCCCAGAGACACCTTCATCAAGAAATACAAAGGAAGGGAGCGCTGGGTAGACACAGGCTGCTGGAGAGTGACTGTGTCTCAGCCTGACCACCATCTCCAGAACTCAGTCACTGCAGGGTAAAAGCTGAGATGTGAGAAATAAAGCCAATAAACCAGAGCCAGCAAATTGACTACTTGTCACCAAGAGAGTTCAAAATAAATGTGGTTTTACAATCACCAACAAAATCATGTATAAGAATTAGAACTTTTCATATCATCACCACAAGCTCTCTTAATATGAAAGCTTAAAGAAAACTACAAAGAAATATATATATTTACACTCCTGAAAAGAATTTTAAAAGTTCACATAAGGAAGTTTAGTGATCACTAAATCACTAAGTGTTTATCCATGTCAAAATTTTTGGACATGTCTAGCACTCCGTGAGTGAGATAAATTGTTCAATAAAATAAATAGATTTCCTATCAACTGACATTTATTGATGGTTATATCAAAATATAAATCAGGAAAAGTGATCACAGGCCAGGATTCACTTGACTTATATTTGGAGATTACTGCTGAAGGTCTTTCCAGGCTTACTGACTTCAGCCTGATGATAAGGAAGCACAGAATAATAGCAAAGGAGAGAAGAAAAAAAGCTTACAGTTAGTTAATAGAGTAACTTCTCTTCCCTCCCCATGTCATGGAATAATAATTATACAAGAAATACCAAGTACCTACTATGTGCATAGAGGAACTTCTAAAATACCACAAAGAAGAGGCACTATGGAAGAAATGAATCATTAATTCAATGAAATACCAAATACCTGAAATATGTAGCATATGCATTGATATATTCCAATACATGTGAAATTAGGAATACCAATTTGATCTCTCAACCCTACGAGATACGGAGTTATCTTTACCCAAACTGAAGGCATCTCAGTTCCCTTTCTGCTCCCATCTAGTTCCACACAGGCCTAATAATTCATTCCTACGTGTTTATTTTTCCCACTGCAGGGTGAGATGCACGGGGGAACGAGAGCAGCGCTTTTCCCTGAGCCTGTTCTATCCTCTCCTGCAGAAACGGCGAGGGCCTCCGCAGGGGAAGCGTGAGACGCAGTCTACAGCCTGACGGGGACGTCTTCGGGGATCGGGGAAGGCGTCGCCTGGAAGAACGGCAGCGCTCCCAGGAACTGACAGAGTCCTGCCCCGAGCCTTTGCCCAGCGTCACCAACCTCGGGGGACTGACCGTGGGGAACAACTCTGGTTTTCCGTTCCTCCTAGTATGTCCCCAGCGGTGGCCGCCCTCACTTTCCACGGAGACCTGGTGCCGCTGGTGCTGGGACCGAGACGCGAAAGCGTCTCCAGGGATACAGAGAGGGCGGGGCGGGGGGCGGGGCTAGCTCAATCTCGGCTCGGGATTCCTCGGACGCGGGGCGGAGTCTGGAGGCGGAGCCTACTGACGGCCGAGCAGGGCCTCTAGACCCAGCAGGCTTTTCAAGCGGGGTTGCTTTCCGAAGCTAGATCGCTTTCCAAAATTAGTTCACCTAACTCTAGAGCCCCGAATTTGACTTGATGCCACTTTATTCAGCTAGATAAATCATCTATTTCCCTGCTCCCCGGCCGCTGTTGCAGTCAGAAGCATCTTTTCCTTTCCCCACACAAATACCTTTCTCAATTCTGTCTCCAGAAAGGTAATCCAGTTTTGAGTTGTGGTAAGCTAAATACTCAAGGTCTTTTTATAGAATCTCCCTGTGTCACACACACACACACACATATACATACACACACATAAATATATACACATATATATACACATATATATGTGTGTGTGTGTATATATATACACACACACACCACACACACACACTTTCACACACATATATATACACACACACACATTATATATATATATATACACACACACACATATACACACACACATATATATACACACACACATTATATACATACATATATAATGTGTATGTGTATATATGTATGTATATGTATGTATATATATATAAATTTTTTCCTGAAATTCAGGATTTTATGCTGATACTGACGCAATCTCAGCCCATCATTCCATCTTCCTTACAGAAGCTCACTTCCTTGCTCATTGTCTCTCACACACATTCTCAGACACAGGACAACAGAGTGAGGCTTGTTGTTTATTCTCAAATATAGACATGCTAGAAATCGAGGTTTTCGTTCATCGCCTACTGTCACACTGTAGGAAAGAGAGCCAGTGATATTGCTCATATAAGATATTTTCTTAACCATAAATTGATTCTATTTAGAGTACAAGTATAACAACCACAACCATACTTCCATTCCAACATCTAATTTGCTGAAACAAATTATTAAATTAGTTCCCCCAAGTAAGTTTTTACACATTGTGCATTCCATTGATCATTGCGACCACCTGTAACTGAGCACCATTTGGCTCACCACATGAGTAAGGCCCATTCTATTCTCATGAACTCATCTCCAAGTTTTTAGCATCACCTCAACTTAACTCCACTGTGGCCTGTGTGAATTCTGCTGCACTCCTTGCTGCCTTTTAGGCTTAGAAGCAGATCGGCCCTGAATACCTAGAGACAACTTCTTTAGTACTCCCTCAGTTGCACAGGATGCATTTCATCTCCAGAACAAAAGTTTACCAAGAAATCTTTCAGTTATTTTTAGAGTTAAGACAACATACACTAATTTTATTTTTTCCAGTTTTGTTGACGAATAATTGAGAAATGTAATTGTATCACAGGGTCCAGAAGAAGTAATGCCCTTTAGTAAGTAGTTAAAATATTGTTATGTTACAGAATTACATGCTTATGATTTCATAATAAAAGATTTGGTACAGATTACCAGCTCATAAAAAAGGGCATTACTTCTGCCAGACCTTGTACTTAAAGTGTACACAGTGATGATTTGATATACATATACATTGTGAAATGATTACCAAGGTGAAGAATTAAGACATGCATCACCTCAAATATTAACTCTTTTATGTGTGTGTGTGTGGTGAAAACACTTAAGATCTACTCTCTGCACCTTTCAAATATACATTATTTATTAATTCTAGTCATCACGCTGTACATTAGCTCCTCAGAACTCATTCATCTTATAGCTGTTTGTACCTTTGAGCCACTTCTCCCATTTCCTCCTTCCCTCAGCCCTGACAACCATCATTTTAGTCTCTGCTTCTATGAAATCAGCATTTATTATTATAATTATTTTTAGATTCTACATATAAGTGATAGCATATAGTATTTGTCATTATCTGTCAGGCTTATTTCACTTGACATAATGCCTCCAATTTCTTCTCTGTTGTTGCAAATGGCTGGAAATCTTTCTCTTTTGTGGCTGAATAATAGTCATATTTACATACTAATTGCATTTTTTTAATCCATTCATACATTGAAGAACACCTGGCTATATACCCAGGACTGAGAATGCTAGTATTTTTATAGTTCTATTTTTAATTTTTTAAAGGACCTCCATATTGTTTTCCATAATGCTTCTACCAATTTACACTTCCACCAACAGTGTACAATGGTTCCATCTTTACCAAGGAGTCTTTTATACTCCACTGGTCACATAGCCAAAACCAGCCTAGGTTAGTAATCACTAGGTAAAGCAGATATAAATTACCAACCTACATATTTTTAATAAACAAAGTAGAAAAAGCTAGTACAGAGTGCATTAAGGGGAGCTGCAAACTTTAAATGGTACACTATACATCACTAGCTAGTACATTTTAATCTACTTTGGCCAAAGGAGAGTACCATGGCTCCAGGCATCCCTGCAGATAAACAAAAAGCTACCATGGGTCAGCTGCCAGCTAAACCTATCCTTCCCTACCAAAATAGCAAATCAAAAGTAATACTGTATCTCTGGGGGAGTTTCAGATGTGAAATTTCAGGATTGATTAACTCCTTGATTATTTCCATTTAATTCTCTGTGTTTGCTGGGCAAAATAGGTGAAAAATAAGAGGTTAATCAGATGGTAACTCAAATTGTGCTGCTGTTCCTAATAGAGTCTTCCTGCTACAGCAACCTGGTATGCAGCATCTACTACCCCAGCTCTCATATTCTGACTAACAAAAAAAGAAAACAGAAGTAATTTGCTTTTACCTAGCAGGGATAGCAGTGCATTTTTATTTTCCGACTCGGTAATCTGTCAGCTCTGGCTCTTTGCTGCAGGTTAGTTCTCAGGGACCTTGATTATCTTACTAATGCAGAATATCATGCTGAATCACTGTGCTGACAGGTAGTCTAATAAACCTGGAGAGCAAGACATAGCAGACACCCTCCATGCCTTGGTACTATGAACACTTGCCAAAAGGAACAACATACATCTTATGAACATAAAGAAGTCTTTCATTTCAGTGAGGTTTGGGGGTGGCTCAGATGGATAGACAGTCCAATGTAAAGGATAATTTGTTGAAATTTGTACATACAACCAAAATGCTTACATGCATATCTTTGAATTTTGGAAGCGGATCTGAATTATGGCCTCTACTCTTGTCTGCAGCTGTGTCCTGCCTTGAGATAACAACTGCAGTTCTTGTTTTCTAGCCCCAGGATTTGCCTTGACATTGGCTCTTCCCAAGTCTGGTTCACACCTTCACAATGATTCTGAAGGCCTCTGGTATCATTCCAATAAATTAATTTTTCTAAAGTTAGCTACAGTTTATTTTTATTACTTACAACTGAAGAATACTAGTTTACACAATAATCAAGACAGCTTGAGACAAATGAGAATAAAATTTTCATTTGAAAACACAAATTAGTAAGCATTAGTTATAGATAGCATCAGTTTTTCACACTGAACATTTTCGAACAGATACTGACAGTACTGTTGGAGAACCTGCTTCAGGCTGGAGCAGGTTTAGCTCTGGCTCTGCCTTGTAAGCCATACATAGATGTGCAGAATGTCCTCAGTTCTGTTGTAGTGCTTACGTTTCCCTAGCCAATAAACCACAGACGTGGTATTTATTCAGACTTTCTGACTCACTCCAAAGCTCTTGCTCCTAATCATGATGCTCTACTAACTTGGATTAGTTTTGCTGCACAGGAGGGAATGGTCCCTTTGAAGGTAAGAAGGTCTACTTCCGACTCTTCCAATCACATCATTAATACTGACTTTATATTATTCAATTGATTACCACCTACTGACAAATGCAATCATTTTGATCAGCAAGCTATATTTATTACTGAAACGTTGAGTGTCATCCACCCCAACCATCCTGTACCTTTCACCTCATTCATGTGCTGCTTTAATCTTTGCACTTGTCTGCATGGGTGTATCTTTCACTAAGTTCCTCCCTCCAGAAAGAGCAGCATATTCTCAGCACCCTGTCCAGCCTGGATTCCACCATTGGAATCACTGCTGCTTCCTCTTTTTTTTTTTTTTTTTTTTAATTCATTTTTATTGTTAGACTTATTGGGGTGACATCTGTTAGCAAGGATTACATAGGTTTCAGGCATACAATTCCACAGTGCATTGTCAACTTGATGCATAATAAGTTCACCACCTAATGTGACCCCTCTTTCTCTTTCTGGCTTCTAAAACTCCTGGTTTGCGTCTTTCATTGCCCAGGTCGCCCTTTGGCAATCCCAACTCTGGTTGAGCACAGCATTTTACAGTTCATGTAGAAACACATGGCATTAACTGAGTGATGAGAAGGAAAACTTAGAGAAAGCTTATTAAATTTCAAAAAGATAATGACTCCAGAATTTCTGAATATTCTAGCAAGTGATTCTTCCATTTTATTTTATATTTTAATTTAATTTAATTTTTTGCAGCTCCACACCTCCCTCTCTTCTGATCCCAGAACTGCTTTTGAAATGGTAGATGGTTTCTGTGGAAAGAAGAGACTCTTAAAGGTGCAGAAGAATATCTGACTAGGCTCTTTAACTGAATAAGAGTTTATCTTGAATAAAATGAACTTACTTTATGCACCTAATTTTGCATAAAATTGTCAGAAGGCATATTTTTGTAAAAACAGATTCCTGCTGGGTTAATCATTCTTACTGGTTCCCTAACAGAAAAAAAAATTGGGTGTCTCACTTGAAATACATAATAAGCCTAGAAAATTCTCCAAATTACCTCTCCTTTTTTCAAACATTCAGATTGAATGATGAGATGTAGACAGCAGTGCTGTTGAAGATGAAATAAACTACCATTGTAAGCATTCTCAGTAGATAGAGTGCATCCCACAAGTTTTCATTAAACACATAAATTCCAGAAGAGCATATCAGTGTCATATTTCACTGCTCCAACAACATATAGAAGGGAGAATAAAATATTTTCAAGAAATTTGACACCCAAATTTTTTATTTCAGTGTTTCCATTTTTCCCTTCATTACCTTTTGTTCCAGAGGAAAAAGGTGAAAATTGTGATAGAAAATTGAAGATGTTTTCCAATAATTTATTCTTCTAGAATATTGATGAAATTCATGATGAAAATATTTTTCATTTTTTCCCTGTTAGTGCCATCAGAACTATCTAAGCAGATGATTATTTAATAATGTAAAGAGTAATGCATATTGTCAATTCATAAAAAGCTACAGGTACTGAAGAGGGCATGTCAAAGGGCTTGAGCACAGCAAGAGGAAGAAGTCATCAGGTGAGATGGAGAGCTGTGAAAATCAACTCTCATGGGCAGACTAAGCATCTGTAAAAGTAGCTCATGGTGCAAAATTGCTTGTAAAAGTATTGCCTGGGGGACTGAGGACGTGGGATTATAAAGGCCCAATTGTGTGTTTGGAAATTTGTGCCAGTAATCGATTCCACTGAAATATAAGTTGCCCAGAATGGATAATGGCAGCACTGATAAAAACAGCGGAAGGCAGAAGATGAGGCAGAATGTGCCCAGTGTCCTATGGAAGTCTGCAGAGAGGCTGGGGCTGACTCCATTGGCCAATGCCAAGTGTCTAACCAGGGCCAGCCCTAGAGGAATGGAATCCCGCAGGTGATCACAGCCTGGCAGGCTCGTCTGTAAGGACATCGGACTCCTTCCTCGTTCTGTGCTCGCTGTGGAGGTCCTAGGAGTTGCTTTCTACTGTGAGATAAAAAGTTATACCCTAAGTAACAGTCGGGATTTGTTGCCTTGTCAGGTACAGATTTGAACATAAATTGGCAACCTGGTGTATAAACCAGTCTTTCTAGTTGATGTAAATCAGTTTCTCCTTCCTGATTATTTCTTGGCAAACTGGTAAATATTTGTCTTTAAATCTGCAAAGCTGGAAACTAGACATGGAGCTAGTGTTTTCCATCAAAGTCTGCCTTTCCCTGAAATCCGATGCAGCAGCTTACTTCAGTATCTCTATCTCAGGGAACATTACAGCCATTCACTCTATTTTTCCAACTGTGAAAAAACTTAGCAATTACCTAATTAAGATAAAATTTTGTGATTAGAGTCTGCAAAATTCTCACAATTACCTATCGTACCTATACATGAATAGATATAAATATAGATATAGATATAGACATATATTATATAAATCACTCACCTAAATAGGTCATATACATTTAAGAATAAAAATTATCATTGTAGAAATAAAAATTTTTTAAGTTGTATCTTTTAATTTTATAATCCTTTAAATAAAGAATGTATAAATACTTAGAAATTTTAATTCAGACCTCAGTCTTCCAAGTATTATATTTTATACTTTATATTTTTAGAACAAGGTTTTGAGAATTTTTTTCAGATTTTTAGATTGGAATCTAGCAATAATTTAATTCTTCATCCCAAGCAAATTATGAACCATCAGCTGTTTATTCTAATATTACTTTAAAATTTCCCAGTAATACTAGTTATGCTCTTGTATACCACTTCTTAAGTGCTGAAAATATGGTGCTAAAGAAGGCACACAGGTCTCCAGTGTAATGGGCCTTTTGGGCATTACATTCTAGAGGGAAAATTGGAGACAGACAGTAAATAGATATACAAGCTGATTTCAGAGCTGTGAATAAGATAAAACAAGGTATTAAAATGAGAGTGGAGTGTGTGTGTGTGTGTGTGTGTGTGTGTGTGTGTGTTAGGGGTATTTGTTTAGATTGGATCATTAGAGAAGGCTACCATGTGAAAGTGCCATTTGAACTGAAACCTGAATTAATGATTGAATGCTGAAGTCAGGCACCAATCTGGGGAAAGAACATCATAGGTAGATGGAATAGAACAGACGAACTCCAGAGGTGAGACTAGAGTTGGTCTTTTGGCACGTGGCCGACAGACAATTCAGTTGCCTCTGTATGACTGCCTTTTTAGTGTTCACACCATCTCCTTGTGTGTGACTTGCTTCTAACTAATAGAATATGGCAAGAATGATGACCTGTCACTTCTGTGATTAATGTGATATAATTGTAAGACTCTATCTTGCTATCAGAATCACATCTAGTCTTTCTCTCTTTGTGTTATTGGCTTTAAAAAAGCAAGCTACCATGAATCCTATGGCCACCAGGAACCCAATGCTTCCTAGATCCATGCCAGTGGGGAAGCACATGCTTCCTTAGTGAAGAGTCCAATTGAGAATCCAGCCTTGGCCAACTTTTTTACTGTAACCTTCTGAGACCTTAAGCAGAGAATTCAGCTAATTTTAACTCATGGAAACTATAAGTTAATAAATTTGTTGTTCTAAGTTGTTAAGTTTTTAATAATTTGTTAGGGAGCATAGAAAACGAATACATGGCCCACGGTCGGCATATACCTTTGGCTGGCGGGGAGAGGAAAATGTATGGGATGAGGTGGGTGGGTGACTACATGGAATCTTAGGCCGTGGTAAGTATGGTGTAAAAAGGAAAAGAGTCAGGAAATATTTGAATGCAGTTTACCAAACCCTAGACATTTGGATTCAGCAGCTGGAATTGTGGTGATTCCTTTACTGAAATGGAGAAATCTAAGAGAGGTAAAGTTGGGTTTCTCAGGTGGAACAGGAGAAGGTGAGTCCACGGTGCTATGTGAACATGTTAAGTTTGAGATGTCACTGAAATATTCAGGGAAAGGATGACAAGGAAGCCACTGAATGAACAGGTCTGAAACTCAGTATTAGTGCTATTTGAGGGCTGTCTGGAAAGTACCCAGACATGTAACTGTGCTCGTTACATTGATAATGGCTGGATTTTCTTTTCTCAGACAGCCCTTGTATGTTTAGAAATAATTGGAATACTGGTTATAGTAAATACCAGGAATGGGATGAAACCCACTGAGGCAGAAGAGTAACTATATGAACTTTCTTCTGACACTGCTTTGTCAACATAAAAACCAGGAGGCTATTATCATTCTAATCATTGGCATTGATAAAATAATTTTTAATTGTATACTTAGTATTTGCTTGCAAGTTGGAGACTGGGAATGCTGTAAGAGAGTAAAACCAAGGCTGGCTGAAGTCTCCCTGCAGCCTTAGTGGTGCCCAGCTCCTACAAGGGGCAGGCTTTCCTGTTTTCCCCTCTCACTGGCCCTACTTCCATTAGACCCAGCCCTGAACCTGTTCTATCAGTCTACCATCACCCTTTTCCGGCTTTATGCGACCTCTTGCTTCCAGCTTTCAGCCATTAGTTCTACTTGTTTAAATGGCAATTTTAATTTAGTAGTTAGAAATGGCTACTTTCAAAATAAAACTACCTAATGGAATACATTTAAACTATCCTCTCTCTTAGTTGTAATAATGTTAACTTATGACAGCTAGTTTAGTATTATGGTTTATGTTTAAGAAGTCAAATAAATTGATAATGATAAACTAAGGGTCTACAAAGGTGTGTTACTTAAAGGATACAGAGACGACCCCACACTGAGTTTTTACTGTAAAATTTCTCACTTCTCCAGAGTGACTCTTATTTTTCTTTCATGAGTGAGAAAACCTGGAGCTCACCAGTGCCTCAGGCAAGTGAGTTTGAAGGTCTTCTTCGAGACTGAATGAAAGATAATAATCAAAATCTAGGTCACGATACTACTTACTCTACAGAGAATTGTTTAAACTAACGCTTTAAATTTAAGTCAGGACATATTTTAATATATGATTCATACCATGCCTATCAGATATTCTTAATGACTGCACACATTGTAATCTTGTTCTGACTGTTTTACTTTGAGGAATTTTCTAACAACAAGCAGTACAGCCATTAAATTATCATTACAAAGATATCAAACTTCCTTCATGGCATCTACCTACTTCTCAAGACACAGGTGTACTGTGTGGGTCTGAAAGCCTCAGAAACTTCAATACATCTTTTCAGAGAGAGAATGAAAACAAAAGGTTTCTTGTTTAATGAAAAGAAAAGTGTAAAACAGAATGGAAAAAGTGGCAAAACTAAAAGGGGAAGGTGCTTAGTCTGAGCATGACAAGGGAAGTTTACCCTCAGAGAATAGGAGGAAGCACTGATAGCTATTACCAATAGCAGAGACCTGTTAAATTTTGTAATAATTATACAAAACATAAGAAGTGAAAATTGACAATTAAAAAGCAAAATTTTATAAGATGGTGAACAATTGGCTGGGAATACAAATAATTACCCACAGTGAAAACTTTTTAATGGGAGAATTAAGTTATATTGCATGTTATCTACATTTCAATACAACCATTCTCGTTTCTACTATATAGCAAGTATATATTTGGTATTTAAGAGTATAAAAATGAACTATGTTAAGGGTTTACTCTGAAACTTTCTTTTCTCTTATCAATTCATTCATGTAGTTGATTATGAAAACAGGTTCCATATAAAGAAACATACCAGACCATGAGTGAAATTTGGATGAAGTCAAAGTGACTCCAAAAAACTGTGAGATTGCTGTCCCGTTAAGATCCAGGAAATAATGAAAACAGACCAAATTTGCATTCTGCCGCTGTTTTAATGACCAAAAAATTGCACAGAACTTCCAACCAACTTCCTCATAAAATGACAACAAATGGTCACACAGAGGTCAGATCGGTGTAAGACCTCTTGGCTGCAAGGGAATTTTGTAACTGCCAGTGGCAGTGCTGGGAGTTTTCTAGGTAAATGGAGACACGCAGTTCAAGTTACAATTGAGGAAGGTGAGGTTCAAAGAGATGAATGATCATCCAGCTACAGGTGGAAGCAGAAAAGCACAGAACATCCGACTGGAGCAAAATCGGCCTTTCTCCACCACACTGCAGGAAGGGCAACAGGTCCTCTCCCCTTTGGAGACGAGATGGATCACCGAATTCACAAACAAACCTCCAACGGCCTTTTCGGCCAATCAGAGAGAAATACTATGACATCACTGATTCAAGTTTTATCTTACTTTATTTCCTCTTTTATTCCTCATGGAGTTGCTAATGAACAGTGAAAAGGCCAAGAATCAGAAAAGGAGAGAAAGCAATGGATACAAAAAGTCCACAAATGACTGCTCAGCCCCGGCGCATCTGAGTGTTAACACAGACATACGCACCTGGTGCAGATCAAAAACCTTCACCATGTTTTAAAATCACAAAGAACCTAGAAGAGTAAATCTATTGTGGCCTGTAGTTGAAGAATTTCTTTGCTACCAATTACTTTTAATGAAGCACCAGAGTTTAAACTAAGGCAAAATAAATTTCCACCAGAGGGTTACACAACATTTCTTCTTATACCCCTGTCTAAAGGTACAAAATATGCTGGTAATTCATTGTTTTCATGATTCTCCTCCTTGCTGGATTTTTTTTTTTTAATTTTCCAGGGAGAGTAAGGTTATAAAAACAGTTATCCTGCTGACATGAGACGGTGGTACTACGGTGAGGATCAGAAAGTCATCATTTATTTTATGACAAGTTATGACACAAATGGTACTCTTGGTTCTTTGTTTTTAATAAGTGCCCCTTCTTTTGCCTTGCACTTTATGCTTTGTTGGGTGACAAAGTATACTACGTGCATATTTTAGGTGCCATCCCCACGTAAAACACAAATTCCTTCTTCTAATTGTATACTGAGAAGTGCGGTACTTGAAAAAAGAATTTATCTATCAAATATTTATTCTATTTACCTTTCCATCCATTTCAAGTCTTCTGTTTTAAATATTCTTTCCCCGACCCCAGAGTTGTGATCATTCATTTTATGTGTTAACTCAGCTAGGCCACAATAGACAGATATTTGGTCAAATGCCAGTCTACACATCACTCTGAAGGTATTTTTTAGATGACATTAACATTTACATCAGTAGACTTTGAATAAAGCAAATAAGTGAAAAGACCAAAATCCCCAAAGGAAAAATGATTTCTTTCTGCCTCCAGACTGCCATTAGGACTTGAGCTTAGCTCCCCACTGCTGGCCTGGCCTTACAGAATTTGGACTTGCCAGCCCCCACAACCACAGGAGCCACATCCTTAAAATAGATCTCTGTCTCTCTCTTTCTATCTCTCTGTCTCTCTCTCCACAGACACACATAGACACACACACATACACACACACACACGCACACACACACACCCGATGGGTTCTCTTTCTCTGGAGTATCCTATTATACAGGTTTTTAATTCTGCACAGTTACTGCCTATTCTTACTTTCATAAAGAAGACCATGAAAATACCAGTGAAGGCCATGTCCACATTTCTAATAAATTGCATGAATATAAGCATCTCTTATTAATTGCTGTTGATTAGCCAAAAGGCAAATATTTAATTAAACCTTGAGAGATAATGAAATTGCACATGAATTATCTATCTGATAGTACATAGCTCTGTACATTTCATAAAGATGGTTTAACTAACAATCATGTCCCTTATACCCAGTCTTTGTTTGAGCAGGTTGATTGTTTTTATTTTTACTTTTTTTCCCCTGAAGTTCCCTGGAGGAACAATGCTTTTTCTAAAGTCATATATTTGTTGATTTGTATTTACTTTGTTTCTCTTTGTGTCCCATAAGAAGCTCTGCTGATCACAGCACAGATGAACACATTTGGTTATTATCCTTGAAAATGTGTATACTCAAGGGTAATTATTTGACCACATTGAATGACAATGAAGCTTCTTAAGAGACAAGATTTAGCTAGCAGGTGGGCAAAACTCCGTTTTCCATGGGTCTCCTTGCGTGTTTCAATGTCCTAGGGTTTTTCTTGGTGTTGCTGTGTTGTCAGTTGCCAGAGGACAGGAGGGTCATTCCTATTGGTTGAGTGGTTTTTGAATGTACATTTCAAGTATAGACACAGACTTTTATTTAATTACTTAAAGAAGCAGTAAAAATCTGAGCATCTCCCTTATGTGCAACCAGAACTGACAGAAGTGGCTGGGAGAGCTTCGATACAGGCTTTGCAAAAGTGTCTTAGAGGATGAGGCAGGGGGCTGAGCCACCAATCACAGGGGACAGACTGCCTAACTTCGTGAAAAGAAAATGAGGACACTTCCACTTAAAGAGTAAAATTGTGCCCTTCCCATTTTTTCTTGTATCAACTGTCACTTATGATGGCAATAGTAGTGGGGGCAGAGGGTGGTATTTAATGGCCACACTTGGCAATAAAAAAAACGTGAAGCTCTCTGTTAGATCTGCTCATTCTTTTAAAAAACATTTTGAAAATTTTTGTCTTATGAAATCCAAATGTCTGGGAAATGCTGGCCTACATACAGGGTTTTTGTTTACGTTTGATATTACTGCTTCCGAATTCTAGTCACTCCACCTCTGATGTTGCAAGTGAATTTATATGCAATCAAAAATACACGACTGTTTGTCATTGTTCACGGTGGAGGGTGTTGATCCCTGTGGCCAGATGGCACCATGGAGTGCTTGAGACAAAGTTGTTAAAGGTGTTCGCCTTTAATGCACTGGATGTAGGACAGCTCAGGAAATTGCACACATCTCCCTAGCACAGCTCTTGCTTTTTATCTGAATGAAACTGCTAAGAAAACATACACATTGCTCTATACACTGGCTCTAAGGATTGTTTACACAACACGGGCCAGTATCTGAGGCTTTGCAAAGTGAAGAGAATTACACCATTTACTGGGCTGAAAATATAATACCCTACGAAGGCTCCAAGGTATTCTCAGTGCGGTGTAACTCACCTTGTTCACTCACACGAGGACTACTTTGTATTGTTTCTCTAATTATGCATGTGACTCTGATTGTATTAACAACAAAAAAGCCTTCTTATATAAAGATGGCATAGATGTATTTAAAGTCATTTTGAACATGAGTTTCAAAGAATTACTTGTAAGAATAGTGCTCAGGAAAAAGAGCACTTAAAATTGTCCTAGTTACAAAGCTATGAATTTTATATGTCAGTTGTTTATATTGACTAGCTCAGATTTACTTTACTAATTTACACTGTGTAATTAAAATGCATAACATAACAATTCTCTTTATTGTCACAGTTGTAACATCCTTGATTCATTCATTCATGCATGCACTCATTCATTCATTCATCACTGAGGTTCTATTATGAGTCAGGTAATGTGCTGGGTAATAGACACATTAGTCAAATAAATGCAATAAATAAGTAATAAAAAGTGGTGAGTTCTATGACAGCGGCAAGCCGGGAGAGCTGAGAGCTGATATTCATGGCCTGATTGATGATGCACAGAAGGAAACCACCCCTAACCATCATCCCTGTTTTTTCTCTTCTCCATGATTGGCTTTAGGCACGCACACCTTTTAATGCTAAGACATTTTCCATTCTTTTCTTTCTTATCTCCTCAAAAACATGTTAAGTGTAAAATCCTGAGAAATTCTGACTGGTTTATACCACGGGGCTTAATAGACGAATAGTGGTTTATTGGTACTGCTGAAACACTATTCATTGATAGAAGATTCTTAGAGAAACTGCTGCTAAACGATCTAGTTCTTTTTGAAAGGAACTCAAAGCAGTGACAGTAGTCACAGATAAACAAACATGGAAATGGTGGCTTCTCTGGAATAGTGAGGCTCAGCGTGGAGAGAGCTGGAGGCCGAAACGTGGGCAAGACCAGCAGCAGGTGAGAGCGGAGGGAGCTGCTTCGCGCAGCCCTGATGCCGCTGCAGGGAGAGAGGACCGGCTGAGCGCCTCTCAAGTTCAACACACAGACTTTCATTCTTGTGTGCAGTTATTTAGACTGAAAATGGAACCGTGTGACTGTGAGGCAGATCTCATTCATGCATAATTGAAACACCCAAGGGTAAAATAGTGAGGCACAGGGGATGACATCTGATAAAAAGAGAGCAAGGAGAGGCAAGAAGTTAAAAACAAGATACAAGGCCCCGGGGACCACAGAGAAGAATGCCTGACATAGGCCAAATAATCTCAAGTAAGAATATTCAAATTACCAGACAATGCAAATGTAAAGATAAATGTATGGAAGAGACATGAGAATTGGGTGCAGAAAGTGCTAAGAATATGAAACATTCAGGGGATGAATCGCTGGTGAGTGAAACTTATTGCAGCAAAATGCAACCACCATCGTGCTTCTGCAGTGTTCTCATAAACCTAGGAACTGGACGGAATGAAACTAGCATAAGGCTCATTGTCCTTAAAGAAGTTATATTCTAAATGACTGTATGATATCCATCTGTATAGCCATTTAACTGTAACTAGGGAGCACATGTATACATAAATATTATGCATTTATACTAAGAGTAGTGGAGTGTGTGTACATGCATGTATCATCCATATGGAGCTGGCTCCCTAGTGAGGAAGGATAATTTCCATTTCATTTGAGAGATTTTTTTGAAAAGTTAGACTTGTGATGAGTATTTTGAAGATAAAAATGATGGGCTGGGTACAGTGAGCAAGTCACACAGTTATTTTGTCTGTTTTTCTTGGCAAGCTCAGAAGTAGTTTATTGAGCACTTATAAAGCACCAGAAATAATTCTAGATCCTCTCAACTATTCCATTTAATCTCCACAAGAATTTCCTGAAAAGGCATTATTACTCCCATTTTAGGATGGATATTTGACGCTCAGAGATGTTACGTCACATAGCCTTGTCTGAATACAAACGCTAAATTCTTATTACAACTTCCCCATTCCCTTCAAGACCTGAAAAGGGAAGGTGACTAGAAAAGTTCTCTCAATTTGGTGTTTCTAGTGTTAGGCTAAAAATTCTTCTTATTTGTTGATATGATATACATTTTCAGTGAACAAAATGAATATTGCATAAATAAAGCTGTGTTTATTTCCTTTTTTGGAAAAATAGAAGAGAAGCTTTTAGAATGTGCAATGGTTGTGCAGATTTGGTTCTGTGTTTAGGCACATGTTTTGCTCATGTTCTTATCCCTTGCAATGAGAAGAAAACTAAACAAGCGCTTTCCAGGAGTGAGCTGTAGGGAGACGATCCATGCCTGACACCCTACAAATCTGCCCTAAGTGTCCTTACCCACTAAGCGTAAGAAAGTAGGAGCAGAGCAGCTAACTGCTTAACGTCGGCGAGGAGTGATGACACACGCTCATACACTAGGCACTGAGAATTCGGAGAACTGTTAAGTCACACCTGCCCTCCAGAAACTCAAAATAACTCTGTGTGTAAACACGTACATACATGTACTTGTAGACATGGGCAAGGCAAGTAACGAATGCCTCATGGGAGACATGGGCGATAACTACAACCAGAACTGGGAAAAGCGAAGGATCATTAAAGACGTGTTTACTCAGCTTCCAACGCATGTGCCCCCAAAGTGTGCACCCATACATCAAATGATGCAACCTCTGCTATTTTCTGATGATTTAAAAATAACTTATCTTTCAGTAATCACGGTCTCCAATTCTAGAGGACCAATTAAGGTGGAAAACTAAATTCAACCCTCTCAGAGATGTGGAAACTGAGGCTAAGTAACTTATGGAAGGTCACGTGGAAAGCTAATTTACTTTTTAAATTTCTAAGAGTTAGGTATATTATACAGAAAGTCTTGAAAATAAGCCTTTTACCTGCGAATTAGGGCTCTAAACCAAATGGAAAACATTGAACTGGGGAACATCAATAGACAAAGTTTAAAAATGTCAGCAGGTAGCTAGGACAGCCCAGACAAACTTTTGAGGTTAGACTCGAGGAGAGGAGAACCTCACACTCAACAATGTACTTTCTCTTCTCCCAGATGTACCCCATCATTTCACTACTTTAAGCCTGTACAAATCTTTACAGTTTATTGGTACACATAGACATAACCCTCCTTGAAGGGTCGTATGCTTAAAAAAGGAAAACCAACAATCACAGCAACAAAATCCTCCTCTTTCCACTTCTCTCTTGTCATTCAACACTCACAATTTTAAAGGGAAGCAGATTCTGATCATAGCTTGACTTCAGAAAAGCAATCAAATTAAACTATATTGTACTATAATTGAAAAGACTGATAAGATCCTTTTTAACTCTACCAATGGTAACATGCTGTTAATCCAAATAAATCAGTAATTAGATGTAAAGAGTTTCACAGACACTATCATTATATCAGTAAGGGATCATATTAACAGCAGTGACTCTAATCTCACTGGCTTTGACCCTGTATATTCATGCATCATCTCAGCCCTCTGCAAAATCTCACTCTGTCATTTCTAAAGTCATGGGGAATGTCTTATATGAGCTTAGGTATAAGTTAACCGGTTATTGTCTTAGTGCATCTACCATGCAGCCCTTAGTGCATCTACCATCCTGACCACTGCAGCCCTTTTCATTTATATGCTTTTCGCATGCCCCCTCACTATAACCACTATGCCTGGTGCCCTTCACAAAAATGTTGGCACCTAAACTAAAAGTGCAATGCACCCTCTGAGAGTATTAAAAACATAGCTGAGGTATGGTCATTCGGGTCTTTAGTGATCAGTAGTGGGGACATTGTTTCTGTTTTGAATCCTGGGTCACATATTGATACCAAAGTAACGCCACGCACCTATGTCTCATGGAGTCTCATCAGAATAGTTCCCTTAGCTGCTTGCTTCAAGCTGTGTTTACACAGAACTCAATATAAAACCCTAGAGGTGAATCATGTGAAGTGATAAACGCTCAACCTTGAAGTGTGTTCCCTTCTTCCCAACTCCTTATCTAGGCTCTCAACTCTGCAACTCAGTGTATAAAAACGGTTGTTTGTGGAGCTTTACTCCACTGTGGGGCTTGACTACCAAGTCTACAACTGTGTCTGGCATATAGTGAGTGTTCAGTGAATCTTTAGAATTGATGAATAAATAAGTCAATGGAAAAAAACAGAATATTATGAATCTCAGTGGTAGAAACAGTTTAGGCTAAAGCTGGAGCCACACTATCAACCAAATTTCCAGAAAAATATGAGGTAAATATGGAGGACTTTCTGGGGCTCTGAAAATCCATTTGATCCCCCTACCTGCGTGTACACACACACACACACACACACACACACACACACACATGCACTACTCCAAAGAAGGAAAAGAAATTCTTAATAGTTCTGGCCCCTCATCTTCCATCAGGAAGAGTCCCTTTTGGGTAATGCTTGCTCTTGTACTGCCAGTGTTCATGCCAGGTCAGATGATTATGGGTCACTGGTCTACATAATGAATAAGGACAGAGAATCTGTCATATGTTTAGGAGTTGGAGGTGAAAAGACAAAAAAGAAGGAAACAGCAGACAGATAATCAAAGCATTGAAGGGAGCCAATCAGACCTGGAGTCAGCTACTTATTGAGTATTGAATATTTTATGATAGCTACGTGAGTCTCTGGGAAGTTACAGAACTCACCCAAATTCACACATTTAGTAAGATCAGACACTCATCTGTCTGACTCCAGAACTCAAGCCATTTCTACTCCCGGCAACCTCACACCTAGCAGGGTCTCATATCCCACCAAGTCTGGATTAAGAATACGGCAAGTGGTGATGTGCCATGTGCATCAGTGACAACCGGCACAACCAGCCCATCCTAGCTGAGTACTTCTTTAGTAAGAGCCACTAGAATTTAATCTATAATCTGTAAGAATGCTCTACAAGAGAAACAATATGCTAACGTAATAGAAATGCATGTTTCTAAATATGCTTCTTTCATTATTAACCACAATGTGCCATGTACATGCAGAATACGTGCAAAGCACTGTATCATTGGTTTAAAAAGGCAGTTTGGCTTTTACAATGTTAATCCAAATGTTCCAATTAGTTTAGTACTTTCATAATTATGTATAATTCAGTTCGCATTTATGCAGGAATGTTTATTTCCATAATTGCAACAAGCACTTAAATTAATTACACTCTAACCTCTTGATTCTGTGGGCCAACTGTTGAGTCTTTTTGTTAATATTTTAAAGTCATGCCTTTTTATTTTTGAATCCCCCCTACACCCCATCTTTGATGTGTTGTTTCTCATTCTTGTTTGGAATTCTCTATGGAATATTCTCAGAATAATCTTGCAGTTTGCTTTTATGACTGAAACTTTGCATTTTAACAGTTGTCTGGAGATAGTTTCTTCCTTGTGAAATATCAGTTTTAATAACAGGAAAAGGAAAATGCCATAAATCTGCACTAACCACATAAAGCTGAAGTCTCTGAGAGACTGATTAACAAGGAGACTCTACATAGGTTTTTCAATAATTAGAGGATATGCTTGCATGGAGCCATGACTGCTCCGGCCTTGAAGCCATTTCCCAGGGCAGCCAGCAATTATCACAGCCTGCAGTACATTTCTTATATTCTATGCCTGAAGCTATGGAAGCAGTTTTCAAATAAAGGTCTCTTAATTTCACAAAAAGTTAACATCATCTTGGATGAACAACACTTTTCTGCTAATACCTTCTCTACTTAGTTGGGAGAGAGCCCTCAGAGAGAAGGCAATTAGAAATTCCTAATTTGTTGTTCATCCATCCATAAAAGGTTAAGAATATTCTGGCCTCTGATTATATGAACCAAGCAGAGGGCAGACACAGCTTCCCATGGGCCCCAGCTAACTACCTGTCCTATCAGCAAATGCTGCTAAACAATTTCTGCACAACACCTGAGCAAGTTGGCAGTTTTATTGTGGATTTGAGTATTTGTTTTTTCTTTTTGTCTCAATGAGTTATAGATAACAAATATAATAAGAAAATGATTGCCATTTTTCCTTTTGGTACAATGCTTAGTATACTATCAGCATGTAATGAATGCTAAATGCTAGCCTTGATTATTTTAGAGGGAAAAAACCATAAGACAGTTCATCACCAACAGTCATGGAGTTCTACTTTCTGAAGCAAAACTGCTTGTATGATCTGGATACAATACTACAGCATTATGAACAATTATGAATAATGTCGTTCACTATATTATCATTTTATATCAGTTAGTGCTGATGAAATTTTGATTCCATGATCAAACTTGCAGATACATTACCTTCTACCTGGTGGGCTTATTATCTAAATAAGCAACACACAGTATAAATGATGAGATAATTCATTTCATTGGTCAAGGTAATTGACTTGGCATTTGACTATCCTTTATGTGTTCTTTCTGGTCTGCCAATTTAACCATGTACTTTGGCCAAATGCTCAAATTTGGTCCAGAACAAAACTCTCTTTAAGCTGGAGTGGGTCAGGGATAGGTCTTAATGAAGAAAGGCAAAGAAAGTAGACAAAAAAAGGGAAAGAAGGAAGCTGAGAAAGTCAGTACGCACATGGTACTAACTCTCTGGCAGTGCAGATAAACAATCCTGGTATGAAAGAATTATCATGTGGCCTAAATCTGAGCAAGTTGAAATGATTTGGTAAAACATGGTCAGTTCATAGCTTATCACTAGGATGTGAAAGAGACTCAGAAGCATCACTTTTTGTCCCTGGGAAATGAATCCATTGCAAACCACATTCATCTCACTGCCTTTGACGTCATAAGCCCAGGCTTGCAAGTAAGTTTAGAAAAGACTGATTTCTGATTCTAACTGCAGTTTTTGTCAAGTCCTAAATTTTTAATTCATTTTGCAGTATTTCCTTTTGAAAAATATTGTATTATACAAGTACACAAGTATACTTAAATTGATATGTCATACAAAACATGCATTCTCAGTGAGCTTGATTACTAATTTCCAATCCATATTTCTGTAAATAGAGTTTACAAAACTCGATTTTGTCCATGCTATACTGACGATGAAATGAAACCTGGGCTCTTGTCACAGCTTCATTTGATCTCGGGAAGGTTACTTAACCTCTCTATGCTTCAGTTTCTATGTTTGCAAAATGGGGATATTCATTTTTATGTTTTCATCTCATAATTGCTAAGAAATTAAATGAAATCATGTGCATGATGTGTATGCTGTGAAAACAAAAAAGGACTCCACAAATGAATTACATCATTGTTATAACCTTACAGGAAACTCCGCATACACACGCAAAAAGCAACAGTCAGTAAATCAGTATGTGTCAAAGAAGGAGAGGGGAGAAAATGTTACTGATTATAGATAGCTGACAATGAACTGTGTTGGTCTATAGTTTTTACACATTTTTCTCAAGTCCTTCTAGGTGGCAAACTAATCTTACAATAAAAGAAACCAATTTTTAAAGAGTGTTTTTGACATAGGAGTCTCAGAACTATGGCTCAGTTCACAAGCTGACTGAAACAATGGCAGTTGCTGCATAAATGTAATCTTTAACTAAAGATCTTATCTCTGAAGACAACTATCTGAGAGTTAACTGGGCCATAGCATCCCACATAAATATCAAACTTGAAATGTTGAGTAAAGTGGATTACTTAGCTATAATTTACCTCCTATTTAAAAACCAAATGAATGGGGAATAGGGCAAGTGCCATCCATTTCTCAATGACAAGTAAAATTCACAGATTAACATGCTCCAAGTAGAACAAAAGGCCTCTAGCATCCTTCAGATCTTGGGCTGAATCTCTTTCTTTTTTCTTGTTAGTATCGGGGTGCTAGAGACTAAAAGTTTGCCCCCCAACTCTTATGTTAAATCCTAACCCCCGATGTGATGGTATTTGGAGGTAGGACCTTTAAGAGGTGATTAGGTCCTGAGGATGGAGTTCTTAAGAATGGGATTAGTGCCCTTATAAAGAGGCCCCAGAGAGCTCTTTGCTCACTGTCAGGTGAGGGTACTAGAGGTCAGCAGTCTGCAACCCAAAAGAGGGACCTCATTAGAACACTTATTAGAATGGGAATAAACAAACAAGCAAACAAACAACACTAAATATTCCTGAGAATTTAGAGCAACTGAAATTCTTACACATTGCTAATGGGAGTGTAAAATTGTACTGAACCTTGGAATAATTTTCGGCTGTTTCATATGAAGTTAATCACCTACCCTATGATTCAGTGATTCCCCTCCTAGCCATTTACTAAAGAGAAATGAAAACATATGTCTATAAAAGATCTGCACAAAACTCTTCATGGAAGCTTTATTCATAGGAACCCCAAACTGGCAACAATTCAAATATCCAACAATTAGAGAATAGACAAATAATAGGATACTCATACAACTGTATATCAATCAACACTAAAAAGGAATGAACTACTGATATACTCAATAACACAAATGAACTGTAAAAACATTGTGCTGAGTAAAAGATGCAGAAATGAAAGAGGTCATGTGTTTTTGTAAAAATTAAACTATATATTCTGGCTATTGGTCCTACTATTATTACTGAGCTTCTTTGATCATTTGATTAGGTGGTTATGAAAATTCCTTTGGTCCACTATATGCAACCCATAAACATGCAGGAGCCGTTACCAAACTGTGAAGTTACTGCTATAGTTGCCAATTCCTACAATAAACCTTCACTCCCAGGATGAGGAAGACAGGAGCCTCAGGAAATGGGTTGGCTAGGAAACCACCACAGAACACCAAGGAACGAGATGGGTTTGAAGAACGCAGAAAAGTCTTCTCTCAGGCAGTTCCTCCAGGGGACCCTAAGAGGGTGAAAAGGAATGTGGTAGGTGCCCAAGAAAAATAAAGGTAGAAAAAATGGCGTGGACAAAGACACAGGTGTGAAAGAGCTGGGTCTGCACAAGGACCTGTAAGTAAGAGGTTACACAGGAGTAAAAGAGGAAAATGTCAGAGTGGTAATTACTGAGAAAAGAAAAGATTAATGTAAGTGGGAGAAGTGGGGAACGTTTGATATGCAAATTAAAAATGTTGAAATTTAACGGGGCTCCAACAGGCAGTACGGCACTGTAGTCAAGAACACAGTCCCTGAAGACAGAGTCCCTGAATTTGGATATCAGTACCAACACTTGTGAGCTGTGGGAACTTGGGTGTGTTATTTAGCCTTTTTCTGAGAATTAACACAGGCAAATACAAATATAAATGCTTAGATAGCATAACATGTAATACATACTTTAAAAGGCACCAATATCATCATTATTATTAATAGTAAAGAGTAAGAGAAGACCGCCAGGGTCAATGATACATGTCGTGGGTCATCTGTTTCCTCCCAAACTCCCTTCTCTGCCACAGAAGGGTGTGGTTTTGCTGAGAATCACTCGATGAAAGTGTAAAGGAGTAAGAGTTTAATGCTTTGCCAGAGTCCAGGTAGGGGACAGACGATGAAGAACCGAACTAAGGCAATCAAACAACGCACACACAGCAGAAAGAAAGACACAGAATCTAGAGATAGTTAGGAGGTAGAATTGATAGGACTTGTTAATCAATTGACTCTAAAGAGAGAAGATATCAAAAATAATTTTGAAGAGAACTGGGTAGATGCTTGTGACATTAACTGAGATGGGAAATATAGGTGGAGGAACAGGCTAAGCAAGGGAGTGGGCAGAGAAGACTGGGAGAACTGTACACACATTCAGTCCGAGCCAGGTGAGGAATACCTAGGTTGATATTATGGGTCTGGAGCTCAAGACATGCAGGGCCAGAAAAACAATCGGCAAATCAGTGAAGTCTGGGGTGTAAATGATTTGCCTGTGAGACGATTTCAGATCATTTAACATGAAGATGATTTAAGGGTAGGGCTAAATGTGTGGTCAGAATAGTGAGAAACAATCAGACTGATGCAGAATTGTAGGTGGACTCATAGGGCTCAGCAGATGGGCAAATAATTCTCAGATAATACTGAAGGCAATTCTGAAAAGGCTCACCAAGAATCTTTGCCTGGACCAAGAGTTAAACCATGTGAAGAAAGCTAGGGACCTGGGAGGATATGTAAGGGATGAGTGCTTAGAGATTATAGAGTAGCTCTGGTGAATCAGGTGGAATGGGGGAGGTGACATGGATACACAGACTTTTCCAAACTTTGGCAGTAGCTAATGTGCATACAATTCATAATGCAATTAACCATGCGCTGCCTTTTGACATTTTTTTGGTAAACTTTTATTTGTATCTTTCATTGGTATTTAACCCTCTATGCCTTTTATCTTATCTCTTCAGCTATAATTTTTAAATTATCTGAAGACAGGAACTTTCACATTTCTCTCCATATTTTACAACATCTGGTCCAGTGCTGCATCATAGATGCTCAATAATTATTTGTTGACTTAAGGAGTTTGAGTTCATTATGATTTTAGGACTGCTCAAGGGTCTGGAGATGATTCAGTAGTGGGTGATCTCGTGGGGGGATGTTCCTAGATGAGTGGGCCTAAAGGTCCCTAAATTGATAAAAGAAAGGAACTACGAGATCAGAATCCTATTTGGATCATGAAGGCGAATCTGAGTGACAGAGGGTAACTCATTACAGGGTTGCCCTGAATTTTATAGCAAAGATACAAATAACTGACATTGTATCAGAATCACTCCACAACTGTACATGGATCTACAATAGATCTGTTTTACTCATTGAAAAAATCAGTGACTTCATTCAGGTAAAACACATGTGCCTAAATGAAGGTGCCTATTCCTCAGTGAAGCCCAAAGTAAGAGCACATCTCTGGGTGGGGCTTTATATATTACAGTATTTATTATGGTGGTTCTTCTGTCCACAGGTGCACAGCTTAGAAGTTCCCATTAAGAAAAGAATCAAACAGTAACTTCCATTTCCAGGAATATCTAGAGTTCTAGAGCAAATCTTTCATAGTAGCACACCACACCAAAAATGTTGCTAAAATATTTTAAACAAGCTTTATGGAGGTAAAATTCATCGAGTTTTGGCAAATGTAAAGTCTTGAAATCACTATCATAAGTAACACACAACATTTCCAAAACTCAGAGAAGTTCTCTTATGCACATTTCCCCTCCCCAAAACAAGAGGAACTAACGAACCTAGAAGGAGGAGGCCGACGGGGGACTGGAGGTTCTGACCACGTTTGTACCACCACGTTGGAGCTTGTCATCATAAACCTCGTCCACCTTGCGAGTAGGAAGGGAAAGCCTTGGACTGGATTGTGATCAAAGCAAAGATGAAGAGGACACATCTTCAACACAAGAATGGGGCTGGACAAGCAGCAGAAAGTAGCAGACAAGGGATGGAATCTTGACAGGGTATCACTGAGGAAGGCTGACTGTGACAGCAAAAGGTGACAAAGGTCTAAAGGGGGTCATGACTAAACACACAAGGACCAAGTGAGCATCTACTGAAGGAATGAGTTGAAGGATAAGGGGGCGTCTCATTGCTTCTATAACTATGTTGGTTTCATACACGATTCTGGCTGGAATAAAAAGGGAAGGGGCATGTGAATATTGTTGGACATTATTCTAGACAATGATTAAGACACATGTCCACAGTCACAGAGTTGGGAACGTGAGTCAGAAAACCTGCCTTCTCTTCTCAATTCCATCATTTCCACGGACAAGGCATTTAACCTCACCGAACTCCAGTTTCCTTCTGGAGTAGATAATGTTTGTGCTGTTTCCTTTAAATGCTTTGGTAGGGCTGAAACAAGATGACTTATGAGAAAGGGTTTCAGAAACTTATAAATGTAAGGTTGCATTATTAAGAAAACCAATACAATTTAATTTTGTATTTTAAACCTTTACCTCCTTTATTTCAAGTGGTGAGGCTAGGTGGTCAGAGAACGAGGAGGAGAAAACAAAGTCGGATGGGAGAAGTACGTTCGCCCTTCATTGGGGTCAGTGTGAGGAGACAGGCAGGAGGGGAGGAATCCCTCCGCTCTTGCCTGAGAGCTCAGGTGAAATGCATACCTTTCATCCTCCTGGCAGGTGGATTGCAGAGCTTCCATCCTGCATAGTCTCATTTACACACAGTTTTGCAGATACAGATGCTGCTGCTACACACCTGCAAAAACATTTCCAAAGCTTCTCATGAAAAGTAACTCGCTCTGTGCTACGAGAGATGACAAGCGCACCTAGGAATGAATGATGGGTAAAGAATTGTCATGTCTCGTCTCCAAATCAGGCTATCACCTGCTCATGTGGCTTGGCACCTGTGGCTTGTTAGCAATTACATGTGGAGGCCTATCCATTCAAAGTTGCCCCTGTAGAGTCGTTTCAGGCTGTTGCCTTCAGTCTGTCTTTATGTGGTTTCAGGCACTCCAGCATGTATTTGAGAAGAAGCGTGAAAATCAATCAGTTTTCTTTCCCTTTTTAACATTTTCTCCCATTTTGTTTTAAAGTGCGGTTTCATTAGCTTTTAATCTAGGATTTAAGGGGGAGTGGGAATAGCGATCCCTTTGGGTACGATTAATTTGGTCCTACTTGTACTTAGTTTTGGAATAAATAATTTGATATTGATTCTTATCAGAAATGGTCGCTATACTTCAAAAATGATTTAAAGTTGCTTGCACCACAACAGTGCCTTGTTTTTTGATAAGTAATATTAACAAATATAACAAAATCATTTATATTTTTACTTAAGAGGTACCAGGTATTGTTTCACATGAGTACTTTATGTGAATTACTTCACTTAATCCTCATTGTAAGGCTGTGATTATCCACATTTTACACATGAGAAAACTGAGGTACAAGGAAGTTAAATAATTTACATATTTAAAATATATAATGCACATACTATTTATTTATATTTTACAGAAATGTAAACAGTTCTACAAACTGCCGTATTTTCTCCCTAAATCACAATACTGGCTCTATAATTTTTAGCCCAGAAATCTTTAATAAATACCCTCTGTGTATGAAATTAAGTGTAAATATACTGTGCTGACATACTAGATCTCTCAAACTGTGATATGAAGTGCCTTCAGCCCTGTTAATCCAGCCCCTTTTCCCCGCAACTCTCTAATTTAAGGTCTCAATCCAGGGTGATTTTGCTGCCCGAAGGGTATTTGGCAATGTCTAGAGATATTTTTGGCTGCCACAACTTGGGAGATGTTACTGGTATTGAGCAGCTAGAAGTCAGTGATCCTGCAAAACACCTTCAAATGCACTGGATAATTCCTTCCCACGACAAAGAATTATTTGGTCAAAGTATCAATAGTACCAAGGTTGAGAAACTATGTTCTAACTTATTCTCCAACCAAAATGTACAACTTGTGGTTCCTTAAATAGTCTCTGTGTGTTTCATCTTTGTAGATTTCTCATTTATTCCCTCACTAAACTTTTTTAGAGCACCTACTATGTGCCAGGCCCTATTATGTGTAAGACATAATCTCTGCAGCCAACTGAATGGGAGAAAGTATTTGCAAACAACACATCTGATAAGGGACTAATATCTAAAATATATAAAGAATTTGCACAACTCAACAACAAAAACAAACAATCTAATTAAAAGGTGGGCAGAGGACCTGGACCAACACTTCACCAATGAAGACATACAAATGGCCAACAGACATGAAAAAATACTCAACTTTATTAGCTATCAGGGAAATGCAAATCAAAACCACAATGAGATACCACCTCACACCTGTGAGAATGGCTGTTAGCAACAAGACAAGGAATAACAAGTGCTGGAGAGGGTGTGGAGGAAAAGGAACTCTGGTACACTGCTGGTGGGAGTGCAAACTGGTACAACCACTGTGGAAGGCAGTGTGGAGGGTCCTCAGAAAGTTGGGAATGGAGTTACCATATAACCCACCCCCAAAATTTGAAAATCTTAGTCTGCAAAGACTTATGAACCCCAATGTTCATCACAGCGGTATTCACAGTGGTCAAGACATGGAGGCAACCAAAGTGCCCAGTGACAGATGACTGGATAAAGAAGTGACAGATGACTGGATAAAGAAGCTGTGGTACATATACACAATGGAATATTACTCAGCTGTAAGAAAACATGAAATATTGCCATTTGCAACAAAATGGATGGACCTGGAGATCCTCATGCTTAGTGAAATAAGCCAGACAGAAAAAAACAAAGAACTGTATGACTTCACTCATATGCGGAATATAAAACTGAAAGCAAAGAAAAAAGAAATGAAGAAACAAATAACCCATGGACACAATCAATAGTTTAATGTTTATTTGGGGACGAGTGGGTTAGGGAGGGGAGAAAGGGGAGGGGGTGGAAAGAGAAGTCACATTAGGTGGTGAACTTATTATACATCAAGCTGACAATGCACTGTAGAACTGTAAGCCTGAAACCTATGTAATCCTTGCTAACAGATGTCACCCCAATAAGTCTAACAATAAAAATGAATTAAAAAAAAAAAAGAAAAAAACCAAAACCTTATACTCCACTTATGTAGAACATAAAACTGAAAGCAACAATGAAACAAAAACTCATGGACACAGTCACTAGTTTAGTGGTTACCTGAGGGTAATGAGGGAGGGGTGGGAGAGGAGGGAGGGAGTCAAATACATGGTGATGGAGAGAGAGCTGACTCTGGGTGGTGAACACATAATGCAACACAGACGATGCACTGTAGGATTGTACACCTGGAACCTATGGAACTTTTGCTAACCAATGTCACCCCAATAAATTTAACAATGAAAAAGACATGATCTCTGCTCTCACAGAGACCAGCTACCTGGCTTCCCACCTTTGTCCCCTTCCAATGTAAAACCTGCCTGCTCTTTAAGGCCCCTCTCATATACTATTTTCCTCCCTGAGCTACATTTTTTCTTTCATAGTAATTTTGAAAAATAAAATATTATGAGGGTCTTATTACTAAACAGAAATTGATAAAAACCTATCTCTCCATGATGAATTTCATGTGAATATTTAAGTGAAACAGCAGAAATGCTTAAAAATCTTTTCAAACAACATGTCTCAATGTTGTGGTCTGACTTAATTTCTATTCCCAATAAGTTTCTTTTATGACAGTTTTGAAGTGAACATAGTAAGTTACTGAAATTCCAGTGAGCAAACTGCAGCATTTGAAGAGGAGAATGTGAGAGGCTGTGGAAAAAGACTAGTACCCGACAGTGTGCATCATGTTTCATCTCAGCAAAAACAATTTTTAAAATCAATACAATAAGAATTTATTGAGTGGCACTATAAGCCAGACACTGTGGTAGATTCTGGAAATCCAAAGAAACACCTCCCATGTTTTCCTACAGTGAGGTCAAGTAACTCCACGGTGTCTTACTGTACAATATTGCAGTAACTACGTATGGTGTCTGAGGGTACTAGACTTATCAGGTGATTACTTCGTAAGATATAGAAATGTCTAATCATTTATGTTGCACATCTGAAACTAATATAATGTATGCCAGCTGTGATTAAAAAATAAAAATAATTTTTAAAAACTTAAAAAATGTTTTATTAATCAAGTATAAGGATCCTTTACATGGATGAACATTCTGATGACCAGGTAAATATGGATGTGATAATGGGCGTAGGTATGGAGGTAATGTTTCTTCCTAGTGCTATGGAAAGGACGTAGGAGAATGTTCGGAATGCATAGATTATTGAGGGTCTTAACAATGACACTGAATGAGAGTAAGCGGAAATGGCTTGCATGGCTAAGTGTTCCGTATTTAAAGGGATAATTCCATATTTGAACAATATAGTCAGCCATTACAAAAATATGTATTAATGTGCCTAAACTTCCATATTTTAGCATGTTACCAAAATTAGAGTTATACATGATATAAGACACATATCATTAAGTTTTGATCCTTGCTTCTTGGTTTAGGCTCTCAGATTTATGGTAAGAATTTCTGTCTTCTTATTGAGACTTGAGCCATTGAAATCCATCCTTTGGTTGCACAATCTATGTGTATATATATAGGTACATGAGTGTGTGTGTGTGTGTGTATAACAAAAAAAAATGCCATTTTTATAGGCAGCTTATGCATAAGGTACATGAGTCAAATTGTGTCTATCAAGAGCCACAAGACATAGGTTGGTGCCCTTTAACCTATGTCTGCTTCTCAGGAATTCCCTCCTTCTATAGCTTTGCTGGGGGTGGGAATTTGAGTAATTCAAGGAAGAAGGGGGAATGGTAGAGAGAAAAGAGGAAGGCTTGAAAATTACCTACTGAACATAAAAGGGAATTTACTTGAATCAAGAAAGGAAATCACGCAGTGCCAGGGGTAATGATGCAGAGGCATCCTGTCCTGTGATGAGGACAATTCTAGATCAGACTTTCTCAATCTTAGTGGCCCTAACAACCACCACAGTACTTATTATAAATGCAGATTCCTCTATGACATTTATTAAACATCAGTGTTTATACAAATCACCTGAGAATGCTGTTAAACTTCAGCTGATCTGAGAGGGGACCTGAGAGTCTGCAGTTCCAATAACCTCTATGTCCATGGACTGTACTTTTGAAGAACAAGGATAAGATAGCACTGAATCTTAAATTTTTTGCTCACTGAGTCACCTGAGGAGTTTAAAAAATCCTGCTGCCTATACTCCATGCTTAGAGATTCCTACTTAATTAATGTGAGGATTTTTAAAAGCTTTGCAGGTAATTCACACGTGCAGCCAAGTCTGAGAACCACCGTGCCAGAGATGCTGGTTCTGTAGCCCGGGAGTCTGGACCCCAGCCATGCACCAGTCCTTCCCCAGTGCCCTTTCCCTGCTGTGGGCCTGGAGCAATGTGAACCTATGAAAATTATTTTGGTCCCAGGAGGACACTGTGGAATATCAAACTTTGATTATATTAAGTAGAAAAGAACCCATGCTACCTAGAAAGGTGCCAAATGGGTCACTGTAGAAAACCATCAGGGTCTGGTGACTTAATCAGCTCTCTTGGACTATTGGAATACAAAGATTTGCTTTTCCTTTTTCACGCATCAGCCCAGGTACTACATCAAATCCATTCAGCACTGTGGAGAATTGCAGCCTACCTCATATCTCTCCAAAAAGAGGACACTCTCCTCAGCCTGTCTCTTATAGGGCCTTCACAGAGGTGTACTTAAAGCATATGAACCAGAGCATGACGTGGTTTTGGGAGAGCAAGGCCAAGAGAGAAAATTCTACATTCATTCTGATGATGGAGTAACTGAGTAACACTGACACTGTCCTTAAATGTGCTGTTCTGCACATTAGAGTCCTCACTGCAGTGGCCCTCCACATCACTGGGGGACATGGGTTGTGTGTGATTGCAGACGGGACTGTATGCTCTCACTGAGTCAGTCTTTTCAGTATGTGAAACTGTTTTACAGCATTCCCCACTTGCTACTGGCTCAGTCGTCAACGTCAGAAGTATGCATCGTAACACAATGTTGAAAGAATTCATTACTCGTGTGAAATCCAGCAAGGATTGCTTATAGCTCTGTGGTTTTCTTAACCAGGAGAATGCCATATTCTGAGCTAATGTCACCTGTTGTAGCATCTTTCCTTGATTTCAGAGATTCCCTAAAAAACAATCATAAATGGGGCTCCCAAAATTCAAGGCCTTGAGCATAAGAACTTCATGTATGGGATGAGGACATTTTCTGCTAAATTTTTAAACACAGTTCATGGGGCTCCCTATAGTCAGAATGAGTTTCATGCTGAAATCTTTTTTTTTCTTCTTGAATAAGTTTAGAGCTGGCGTGGCAGATAATGAGAATACTTTAGCATGAACAAGGTGCAAGTTGATGTCTCTGGCTGACGTTATTTCCTACTGAACTGAATATGGCAGAAATGAAAAATAATGTTTGCTACTTCTGTGTAAGCAACAAAGAAACAAAAACTCAGGGACACAGTCAATAGTTCAGTGGTTACCTGAGGGTAAGGAGGGAGGGGGAGGGAGAAAGGAGGGAGGAAATGGGCAAGGAGGGAGGGGGACTCAAATACATGGTTATAGAAATAGAGTGGACACTGGGTGATGAAAACTTAATGCAACACATAGATGATACACTGTGGTTTGTATACCTGGAACCTATGTAATTCTTGCTAACCAATGTCACCCCAATAAGTCTAACAATAAAAAAAAGTTTCATTAGGGAAGAAAAAAATTACAGAGGACAAAAAATCAAATTCCCCCAGGGGACTTTTTATCATTTATTTCATAATAGGAATAATTCTCACTTTGAATACCTGAGAAAGTTTTAAGATGCTGTCTGGGGTTTGGTGCATGATGTCCAATAAAGCCATGTTCTGTTCATAGCATGGTACCTGCTTGTTAAGCCTCAGGTAAAAGTCACCTGATACTCTGCAGTCAATTCTCTTTGAGCGTGAAGGTTTAAAAGGAGAAATTATCACAAAACACAGGGTTCCTTTTATATACTGCCTGGCTTCAGTGAGATGCCATAAGTGAAACACAAGTAAACAGATCTTTGGCGATGATCTGGAAGAAATCTGGATAAGCAAAGATTGAGGCTAGGGAATCTGACAGGCCTCATCGCCCCACTGTGTCCTCAGTACAGCTGATAAGGAAATTACCTGTAAGTTACACACTGGATGCAGGGAAGCAAACAATCTCTTAGAAGAGCTCATTCCACCTTGCCCCCCTGGCAGCCTCTGAGATAAAATGTTAATATAAAACAAAGCAAATGCACATTTAATAGAGTACGCGGAGTGCAGTGTAGGCAAATACTGTTAACCAGGGACTTACTTCATTTTCGATTGTTTGGAAACTCTAGGTTCTGATTCATCAGTGCTATTATCCAAGGTCCGAAAGTCTTATTTAAATCTGGGATGCTACGGTCCTCCTCCCTACGTCTGCCGATGTGCTTCCTTTCCTAAGCATTGGCTAGCTGAAACTCTTAACTCTTACAAGTCAAAATACTTCCTCCAGTTTGCTCAAGCCCTTTTTTGAAAAGGATAAATCAGGTGGTATTTTCTTTTTATTATAGTGCTGCAATTTCAAAGCCATGTGACTTTCTATATCTCCCGGCCTGTGGAAATGGGTATCTACTGCAAGTTGTTGTGAAATGAAGGTCAGAACACCTAAAGTCAACTCATGGTCTGAAAAGTACAGTGACCCTGTGCTTCCAGAAAGTACCTTGACCCCACGCTTCCACTCCAGCAAAGGTGTAGATCATAGGCATGGCCAGGCCATTTCAGGGAGTGGCTCTGTCTAGGTGTTAATGACACTGCAATTGATCGTATCAACTTAGACAACCTTCCAGCCCTCCTCAGCTTCCCTGTAAACCAGGGAACAAGAGATTTCTATCTTCTGTTACTGTTCATTTAATGTTCCAGAAATAGATGGGTGAACATGTACCTAAAATTGGGAATTAGGGCTAATGTAGGGAGCTGTGCATTCCTTTGGGCTTGCGTCCACAGGGTAAGCTTGGTTTGCATTTGAATCACCTGCAAATGTTACACCTGTAAATTCAGGTGGTTTTCTGACTGGCTGGACCTGCCCTAGTGAGAGAGGAGTCAGTAATTCCTATTAAGTATCTCATTTTCATGGAGGAATTTTTATTGTTTAGTTGAGCTCTGTAACTGATTTCCAAAAGCACCCAAATAGTTTAAATTTTTATAAGTTTGCATGCACCGATCATTTTCCTTGAATAGCTAAGTAAGGAAGGCAGGAAGGGCTGAAGGGAATTTTTCCTGTGAATACAGTGTTTGTGACTGGATTAACATTTTCTTACTAGAATTTCACGTCCTCTTAGCTCTCAGAAGGTCCCAATTAGGCCTGACACATTGCCATCATAGTGCACATACTCCCTGTAACAACCACATTAAGCTCAGTTGGTGCTGGGTGAGTTTTAAAGTAGGTTTTCCAACCCGTGTGGGTGGACAGGTTCCTACTTCATCACTCGAATGCTTCCTATTATAACACCCTGCCAAGGAATATGCTAGCTCCCAACATAATAGGTGTTTATTTGTCAACAACTGTATAAGCCGTAAACACAGAAAGCCATCCTTCCTACACTGGATGGGAAGAGTCACACTAAAACATCATAGATTTCATGGAGCAAGTCAGAAATTATGAGAAAATGGCCATTTGAAAACTTCAAGTTTTAAATGTTCCCCAATAAAATTTAAATGGTTCATACCTGGTGAGCATTCCAAATAGGAAAAGAATCCCATTACTGAAGCCATTGCATTGCCTATATGATACCACAAATATTCTTGCCTAACTGATTTTCCTCTCATGTCAAGTTTTTATTTTGGCATTTGGAACATGCACAGAACTATATATAAAACCACAGAACATCAAAATGCTCCATCATGGATCCTTCACAAACTAAGACCTCATTTGTTCATTCATGGTTTTCAACAATCCTTCAATAAACTCTTACTAAATGCCAGACTGTTCTGGTACTTGGGGATACATGTTTGAGTAAGTTCTCCTGATACTTACTGTTTAGTGCAGGGGAGACAAACAATATACAAGTAAATCATAGCAGATGCTGATAAGTGCCCAACAATGAAAACAAGCAGAGTGATGTCCTATAGAGCACCTGGGGGCTATTTTTGGATGGGCAGTCAGGGAAGGCTTTTCGCCGAAGAGGAGATGTAAGCTGAGCCTTTCACGATAGAAAGGAGCATACTTGATGAAAGTCTGGGCTCACCAGGGAGGGAGAACAGCGACTACAAAGGCCCTGAGGTAGGGACAAGTTTGACACCTATAAGGAACAGGAAGAAGGTAAATGTAGCTGAGCACTAAGGCGGACAGTAAAGGATAAAATATAAGGAAGTTAGGCGCAGGTGCTAGGTGAGGCAGTGCCTTTGTAGGACTGGGGAGAAGGTCAAATTGTACTTCAAATGCTATAGGAAGCCCCTGAAGGGTGTTGAGCAGCAGCATGACATGATTTAATTCATATTTTCAAAAGATTACTTTGGCCTCTCTGTAAAGAACAGACTACAAGGGCCAAGAGTAAAAGCAGGAAAGCCAAGTAGCTACTAAAGGCCTGCAGTAGTTTATATGGGAGATGATAAAACTTGGACTAAGGTAGTAGCAGTAGAAATAGAAAGAAATAAAAAAACATTACTACACTTTTGAGGCAGTACTAATACTCCACCTTACAACCCACTGCCTCCCTGCTCTTCAGAATATCACACACATAGCATGCATCCATACATTCTATCATTTAACAATAGTTCACTGTTACATGGACGATGTATTGTAGAATTGTACACCTGGGACCTATGTAATTTTTACTAACCAATGTCACCCCAATAAATTTAACAATAAAAAAACAATAGTTTATTGCACACTTACTATGTGCCAGGTACAAAGCAAGGAGCAAGAACACACAGGAGGATAAATGTCCTCTCAGTTTTCAACAAATCCTTGGGGTTACTATCAAAACCAAACTACTTCGTCCTAAGAAATCAGTTCTGAACGAGATGCTATTTTACACTAAAGTCTCACATAGAGAAGGAATAAAAATAATATGTGTGTGTGTGTGTGGGGGGGAGATGAAAACTTACAGCCAAGAATTCTATTTGTTAGGTTTTTTTTTCTGCTTACAGTATATCCTTATTTTAGAGAATCCTATTTGCTGATTTCATCTCATTCACATCTTTTTATCTATCTTCCTGGCCAATTAGAAGACCATCCAGGAGAGCTCCCCCAGGCACTTGCTAGAAGAACTGTTCCTATTTTCAGTTCACCTGACTTGCTATACTGGTGAGGTTGAATGAGACACTCAAATATCTTGTTTTGTAGACTTGAATCTTATATGCTCCTACCACCTCTCTGCCTAATTTCTTTAGGTGGCTCTCTTCGCACCTAATCTCTATTCTGATAACTAGAAGTTGAGCAATCCTACACTGATTTCCACATTGTAAATGAGAATCATAACACTCTGCAAACAAAAGCAGACAGTACTAGCTGTAGGAATTTTTTTTTTTTAATTCCAAGTCAGGTACAATTTAAAGACATTCCCAGATACGTAGGAAAAAAGGTCTCAAATTTCTTTATCACTTCTTTGAAGAAATAGCAATGACCATTTCCTTTCCATTTTATAAACTATTGCTTTCCTATTATACTTCCTTTACATGTATTTTATAATTGAGTTCTTTCTATTTTGTGTTTTCACCATTTATACTATGATTTTTTTCTTGTTTCATGATGATCCAACTTACTGAGATTCATATGGGCAAAATTTTGGAAATGATACCCATGTTATTTACTTACAGCACTCAGCTAAGACAGCAAACCAAGGGCACCACCTGGGTGAGTGTAACTCCCTGTCCACTGACCTTGACCCTTTAGTCCTGGCCTGCCCAGGATAGGCCCCGGCCTAGGAGTCATCAGCTGTTCCTGAGACTTCTCTGGAATTCCACTGGGTAAATGCTTATCATTTCTTGCTTCCCTGTTTGATTGGTAAACATGTACAGAATGTTATTTATAATTTACCATTCACAGAAACATGATTAGAACATTTTAAACTGTGACATAAATGTGTATTTCTGACAGCTGATTAAATACCACATTTGTGGCCAGTTCTGTTAAAAAATTAGGCACAAGGTTTGTAGTCAGGAAAGTAGCCTCTTATTACTGTGAGTCCCAGATATATTCAACTAGCCAAACAACTAAAAGTCTTAATGTGAAACATGATCAAATATTAAAACAACCTATTTCAAATAATTTAGTTCTAAATGAGATAATATTTTATATTGATGTCTCAAATAGAGGAGCTTTTAAAATATGAAGATTAAAAATTTTAGCAGAAAGAATTCTATTAATTAATTTAATTATTTTCTGCACATTTGAAAAAGATCACTGTCATTAAGTATTAATAGTAAAACTGCATGGTACAGCATATGGAATAGTAGAAGGGTCAGAAATTCATTGCACTGTTGTAATATTGTTTATAAACACAAAGCAGATTTATTTACATCATTCAAAACCAGGGACTGTTACCTGGCCATAATGTTGAGAACTGCATTTAGCAATGGGGTTCCACGTTTAGGTAAAAGGTTTTGAAGAAATTTGCTTTACTAAGAATACTGTAAATGATTTCAATTTAATGGTTTCAAACATAATTAAAGACTTATTTGAGGAGTGGTCCCTGAAATTTTGTGATTTCATATGACATGGCTTGGGTTACCAGATAACCCTGTAATTTCAAAAATGTTTCACATTTGAGAAGCCCAACGTGCAAGGATGTGTGTTTGTAATTCTGGTTCAGTAAGTACCTGAAGAATGGTGTCAGGCTTTTTGGAAATGTGTGTCTCTAAGAAAGTGATTCAAGTCTAAAAATAAAAGCAGATTAGGGAGCAGCAAGTGGAAGTCATTTACATACTAAAATCTTAAGAAAACCTATCAGAAAAGGACTTTTTAATCTTTTGATAACTGCAAAGCAAGTAGGCCACCGGTGCAGTAAAAACATCCTTTTCAAAGACTCTCTTTTCCAGCCAAGACACTATGAAAACCTCCAAAATACTTGCATAAAATTTACTCTGGAAATCTGTGGAATTTAAAAATTGGTATTTTAAAATGTAACTGCAATAACAGATACGTTATAATCATTCACATTAGTTGTTATCAATGTGCTCACGGCAGAGGTCCTGCCAGGCCTGATTTCACATGTATGGGGACCCTTAATTACTGCTGTGGAAGGAACTGGAATGCTGGCACCTGGGAGAGTTGGTTTTGAATTTGGGGACCTGCCAGTTAATTAGCTATGTAAAATACTCGCTTGGGCACGTTACTTAAATTTCCTATGGTTTTTCCAACTGTAAACTGGAGATAATAATAGATACCTCACAACTTGAGGACTGGAAGAATGTTTGTGAGAAAACACCTCCCATGACCACCAGCATGTTGTCCTCCTCTTCCCACTGACCCTCTTTCTTCCAATAACGGCAACGTTTATGAGCAAACACAAGGCACTGAGGTCCTCCACTAGAATTCTCTGACCATTCTTTTTACATTTTTGTTCACTTTTCCAATGTACAACACATTAGTACTATGTCAAAAAAAGAAAATCAGGTTAGTAAAATTCTGAAATCATGTTATATTTCATATGCAAGGCATGGTGCTTTCTGTCCATTTTTCATAATCTTTCAAGATGTGGTCATATTGGAATACTTGCTTCTTCCAAGGAATTCATCACTCTTTATCTATTTTATACCTGCATTACATTCCTAAGAAATGAAGTATAGGTAAAGGGCTAGCAAAGTTGGCTTCCCATGTCCACAGCCTTTCCTGACTGTGTCCATGCCCACAGAGGATATGGAGGGGCCACGACCTCATACTCTGTCCCCTTCAAGCAGACCTTGCCCACCCTCACCTTTTCCTGAGGAGCACTGCAGGAAAACAGGCTTAGTCTTCACCACACCAACTTCAGACCTTCATAAAATAGCCATTGGGGGCGGGGAGTGGTGGAGGAAGGAGAGCAGATTTGAGGGGAGCAGGTTCAGCACCTCTCTCTCCTGCCTAAGCTCAAGTCTGTTTGTGTGGCAAGGATTTCTACTCATCTTCCCCACACAGGGCCCTCTGCACCCTGCCTTTCCCTTTGTAAAAAAGGGGCTGCCTCCTGTCTTCATTTCCACCTGAGCTCTTCATAGGCCAATAATTCTTAATACATCCAGTTTAAGTGACAAATCCTGCCCTTCATCATTTCCAATCATCCTTAAAAAGGGATTGATGCTAGCCCCACCCTGAACTTAGGTTATGAGAAAAATAAAAACTTGCGATTTCAAATGTATATTTGACTTTTGTTGAAATGTATTTTCAATTTGATAAACTTACTATGTAAGGCTTCATTTATATTGGTTTGGTTTTTTTCATATAGAAAAAATATACAAAATACAATATAGATAGATAGATGATGGATAGGTAGATATTATAGATAGATAGATACAGAGATAGAGTGCTCTTTACCTCTGTCCCTCAGCACTCACATACAAATGACTATTTGTAATCTGAGAGAGCACTAGGTATAATGACTAAAAACAAGCCTGTGTCACACGCACACTATTTTCTTTGTAATGTCAATCATTTTTGCCTTTATTTACGAAGTTAATGTTTGTAATTAATGATCAATTGAAGTGTTTCACTTAAAACCAATAGACTGTGGAAGTATCTGAATTAAATAATACTATGCAACCAATTCAGGTTTCTGAATGATTTATGATTCAATAAATAGTGTCAGAACATTTTAGTTTAATCTAAAAGTGTATTCCTATGATTAATGCATTGACATAAGAAGAGTGTTTTGGTGGCCATGCCTCATTCTCCTATGTTAATCACACATATAAAATACAAATTAGGAAAAGAAATTATTTTAGGTATGATTAGAAAAAACAATGCATCAAAAATGATGGCTTTGAAATATTATTTTGGAGTTCCTGAGAGGCAAATGTTACATTTATTATTGTTCTTATTTAGCTGTGAACATTTCAGCCACATGATACCACATTATCAGCTGAACTACATTTGTCAGCTATTCCCACATATGTTAGCAAAACACCTCTGTGTTCTTGTACATTAGAACGCTAAATAAGAACAGTATCCAGCAGTCTGGCCCAATATTTATTATTATAACATTCTTACTACTATTTCACTTGTGGAATTTGAAAACTTATTGTCACCACTTCAAAATCCCAAGTCTAAGGTCCTCAGCTAATTTGCATGCTAGGTACAATTTATTTCTAACATAAACTATCCTACAATCAACAGATTTAGTTTACATTGATAAAAGTTTACATTTTCAAAAGAAGTGAGGCTGGTGTTTTATAAGCCCTAAAATAAATGTTGAATCCCTTCAATCTTGAATTTTCAGTCTAAATTTGAAGGGGTTCAGATTGTTGCTGGAAGCAGTCCCTGAAAACGCATTTCCCTGGTCATCTCACTCCTACCCACGACTGCCTTTGCATAGAGGAGTTCAAAGTTAACCCTCAGGGCATATGTGAGAATTAACCAGGTAACTCAGAGCACACCTGGTTACTACTGATAAAGAAGGAGGGCAGCTGGCTTGCAGCCCCTGCCTCACGTACCCAAAGAGGCTGTTTTCGCCACTTTATTTGTGAAAGAGATGGGAAACCTCACACATACAATTGCCTTTGATCCTCACAACACCCTGCAAAGATGGCAAGTGGGAATTATCATCTCCATGAGCAAATGAGCATTTTTTGAATGGGGGGATCAATTTACAACTTACCAGTGGGAGAGAGCGTTAAATCATGAATGAAAAACTCCCACATGATTATATCGGCATATATATTTTTTTTACATAGTTTATATTGTCACTTAAGTTATTAATTAAGAGACTGTTTAAATGATCCCACTTCCACATATAGATGCGTTGTTTATTTGCTCCTCTTAAGGCTGTGGAGACGGAGATTTAATCAAAAGACCTTAAGATGAGTGCCTTGTCAGAGCACAAACATTTTGAAATCCCTATGAAAATGCAGTTTAATGCAGCCAGTTAAATTGCCTGAGAGGAAATAGTGAATACAGCTTTCTTAAAGCCTTTCCCCTCAGGCCATTAACTAAGAAACTGGTCACTAACTGCTGGTAACAACCCATTTTGGAGGGATTACTGCTATTATTGGCATTCTGTGGTTTATGGCAACATTTTGTTAAAGACGTTAGTGCAGCTGGACTTGGTACTTGAGAGAAATCGGCCCCTTCCCTTGTGGTTAATGGCCATTTTTATCCCAATCTAAATGTACCGAGTCTGAGCTGCACTGCTGAGTTGATTATCTACTACACTTCTTGTTGCTCTAAGAAATATGCTTTACACTGGAGTCAGCATTCAAATCAATGGAGCAAAAATATAACATTTATTGTTAGTAAAATTGAATCATGCTGAAAAGGCTGAATGAATGCTTGACTTAAACTGGATGTTAGAAATCATTTCACTTGCCACGAGCGCTTTCTGGCTGACACACAGCCATATGCTGTTCCCTTCCGGTGATTAATTGTGAGTTGGAGAAGGCATATACACATTGCCAAATGGAGAGTAATAACCAAAGTTATAGTATTGATTTTCCATAACTCTGTGTGAACCTATGGACCAAGAGACGGGCCTGCTCTGTGTGGCGCGTAGCTGCCTGCTGGGAATTCTACCCTCTGATAATTTCGTTTACTAAAAACAGAATGAGAAAGGAGGCAGCCTGGGCCAAGGGCAGGCAAACATCACACAATGAAAGGAAAGTTCTCCAGAGTTTCAAAAATATTTCTTTTGTTCACTTCAAATGGCAGAGAGAAGTCAGAGCCCTGACAGCTTAAAACTGTAAGGTATATTAGGGAGACCGAATGCAGATTACAAATAGATTATTTGCATGGAAGATATGTTTTTTGCCTTTTTGGGGTCTGTTATTCCTCCCATCTTTTAATTACAAAAAAAAAAAAAAAAGAGGAAGATCAGAACATATCATTAGCTCTGCTTCTTACTGAACCTGACTTTTCTCAAGAAATTTACATCTTTCTCTCATTTTCTGTTAAGGTTTCTTTCCCTGTTTTCTCACCTAAAGAATTATAATGAGGTAGAGCGAATGAGATCTATGGGGAGAGCAGTGGACCTAGAGACTAAAGGTAAAAGGATGATTGATGGTATGAAATTACCATAAAAGTACAATCAGGATCAGATTTGAAAATGAATTTTTAAGCAGCCTAAGAGATACTCTTTGATTTGCAGTCTGGTGGAATGGATAATGTCTCATTCAGGAGATAAAGTCTCTCACTGTGTGACTTGAGCTTTTTCTGATCTTTCTGACTGGTAGTAAAGTGGAACCAAAGCCTAAAGTGGTTTTTAATGCAGAAAATATCAAACACAATATTCTTAATGTCAAAACCTGGGCATAGCAGGTGAGGAAAGAAAAATAAATAGAAGACTAATGCTGTTAGTATAATTGTATCAGGCTCTCCTCTCACTGGCAAATAGGTTAAAACATACATTATTTAAAGGGCAAACTTGTTTACATATTGAAAAAAATTAAAGTTTAGGCTGGTGTCAGATTTTAATCTTTCTTAGGTATATAAAACGTTCCAACTAAAATATTACAGTAAAGTGTATTTCATGAGCTGTATGTTTTCCCATTTGCTTTTTAAAAATTTAAATATACTTCTTATTTCAGAATAATTTTAGATTTACAGAAAAGTTGCAAAGATATTACAAAGAGTTCCTGTGTACCCCTCATCCAATTTTTCCTACTGCTAATATTTTACATTACTATCAGGGTTGCCAGAGTTAGCTGATAAAATACAGGACACCCAATTAAATTTGAATTTCACATAAACAATCATTTTTCAGCATATATATATGTCCCATGGTAATTTTGTTATTCTATTGTACATATGGCACAATTAAGGAATGAATATTGGTTAACTAAACTATACACATCATTCAGATTTCACTAGTTTTTCCTAATATCTCTTTTCTGTCCTAAGATCCTATTCAGGATACCACATCACATTTAGTCATCATGTCTTCGTGGGCTCCTCTTATCTGTGACAGTTGCTTAGACTTCCCATTTATTTTTAAATACAGTACACAATGAGATAAAATATTAATTGATAATCAATAGTATTAATAAACACTTGATGTACGTGCTCAAGATCTAGGTTTAAATTAATGAATTGCCAAAAAATGTTTTACTGATAAACCATTTCAATGGTCTGTATATCCAATATTCTATTTATAAGATTATAAAGCAATAATAAATCCTAATTATAAATCAGAAATTTTAATTTTTAACATAAAAAATAACAGGTAGTAACTTATAAACATGTCCAGGCTCATCACCAGAATGAAAGCACTGTGTTCTGTTGAATAGTAGCGTTATAAGAGTCCTTCAGCAGACAAATGATTACTAAAAACCTTCAAATGTGTGTCTTTTGTTTATTCAGTTTAAACTTCCATTTCATCAATTTTTTCCACAGAATATGCATACTTTTAAGACCAGATCCTTGAAAGATACTAATTCATATTTGTTGTAAACTTTGATAGCCATAAGAACAAAGGTTTGGCCTTTTAATTTTTATTTTCCCAAAAAGATGAAAGAAAGGAGCAAGAGAGAGAGAGAGAGAGAGAGTGAGAGATGAAACAAACAAACAAACAAACAAGCAAACAAACAGAAGGCTACGAGGTTAATCAACCTAGCAGAAAATATTTGAAGCTTGCAGCTTTGTAATTCATGTAGGTGTTCATCAAGTTAAAATCCCTGCTTTAAAACCTTTCAATATTATGAGAATCTTTAACATTTCAGACAGTTGCTTCTTGTGACAGTTTCCATTTCTTCCCCCCTGCTGACAGTTCCTATAATGACTTTAATCATAGAGTCTGGAAACGGAACCGGCTATTGAATAGCAACAAACTCAATGGTCAATGTCTATGTCACTTTTCTGGGAGCAGGACTTTCTGAGCATCAAGGAGCTAATACTCAGAGCCTCCTGGAAAAGTGCTAAGTGCATTAACTCTCTGTCAATCACATTGGTAACACGCAGACCAAATTATTACTATTTGGCTCTAGACATTCCATTGAAACTTATTTGTGTGGTATTCGTATCTGTGTACCGTATATAACTAATGATGATTGTTTATAGAAAGGTGCCTGTCCAATTATTTTTGAAGAAACACAAGAATGCAGAATGACTGGAAGCATCAGGTTTTTGCCAGAGAATGCCTCAGGTAAGAGGAGAATGGCTAGAGGCTATAAGGAATCACAAGAGACAAGTCAGAGTCGTAAATTGGGAAACTGACATATCTCATCTAATATACTTGCTAACTAGGCCTTTAAAAACCTTGACATTTAACTAAGTTTGTGGAAAAGTTATGGATTTTTGTCCTTTTCTATTGGCTCTAACTCATTAATCCAGTGAATTAAGGTGTTTATCATTGTTACCAACATTACTAGATAAAGGAGGCCCTGCTCAGAGGGGTGGGGGAGGGGCTCTGCCGCTGAGCAGCTGTTTACGCAGGCTGTGCCTGTTTCAAAGTCAAGTCAGTCAGAAATGATACTTCAAGTTATTTACCCTTTTGGTACTTCAGGGCTTGAAATGGCATGAAAGGAGCCTTTCATTCAGCAGAGGCATTTAAATAAAGGTTTCGAAAGGCTGATGTGTTTGGAAGAGTCGGGGGAGGGTGCTCTTTACTAAAATAAACAAGTTTCCAGGGATTTTAAGAAAATCGGAAAGACAGGAAAACTTTCCAGTGAATGTTGTCTACTTCGATATCTGATTTTGATCAAATTCATATTACTGAGGGGTGTAGCAATGGCTCATGGCAAGATAATCCTTGGCTTCCTATGTTAATGTTACTGAACTAGGTTTAACTTTACTATAAGGTATTTTTTAAACTCCAGAAACATTAAGCAACAAGACAAACGACATAATCATTTATAATCAGAAAGCAGCAGCTTCCCCAAAAGGAAGAAGGACGGGGCACTTTTCACAAAGCGTGCGGCAAGATAGCTGGGCTGTTCATTCAGTGCTTTATTAAGTATGTGTTAAAAGGAACGTCATGAAACGGAAATGCTTTAAACAGAGGTGCTGACTTTTGCCTTTATCAAACAGTTGTCATCAAAATAAAATCAAAGTGCTACCCCCTTTTTTATAATTGTAAGACTAATGTTTCCCATTTATTTATATAAGATGGGTGACAAAGACATCCAGAGCCACTTTAGAAAACGTTGAGATAAGATTGGCTAACAATTAATATGTGAAAATTGTTACTTAGAAACCCTAAGAAACTATTTTAACTTTTTAAAAAGCTATTAAAACCATGAGAGTATGTTTTCTTTTTCACCACTTATCTATGAACTATAGAGATTCATCTCTTTTTGTATAATATTTTAATAAAGTTAAAAAGGGCTTGCTAATTGCTCTTAGAATTACTATTGACAATTGGTATCACTTATAAATTTATTGGACAAATAAAAAAATATTTCAAACATATATTTTAAAGGACACTATAAAATTATTTATACCCATTCCTTCTTTTTTGGTTAATTCCTGTTAACAATATTTCAAGCCAATGTTCATTTAGTATTTTGTATGAATTTAGTATAATGTTACATTCTTTGGAGAAGGCATAGAAGTTTAAGACTTAAGAAGTTTAAGTTAGGGAGTTCTAATTTTATGTGGAAGACATGTCCAACACAATCCAGAAATTATAAGCACAGGGGAATAATGTAAGGTGAGATGCAGTGATTGATAATGGCCTTTTCTAATAAAGAATAAAAAGCCATGTTATGTGGTTTAAGAAAATAAAAAGAAGTGCAAATCACAATGCAGAGAAGGAGACCCAAAGATTATGGAGCAAGGGCTGTGTGGTCCACGAGTGATAAATCAGGGGTGGCATGTTTTGAAAATGTGGCAGTTTGCTTTATTTGGTAATTAGTTTGTGGGCGTAGACCTGGAGACAGATGATCACACATCTGAACAGCCTGCTCCAAAACTAGAAAGCAAAGTAGACACAGTGATAGTTAACGAAGGGGTTGAGGAGTTTATGGGGCAGCAAACTCTTCTCGACAAACAGGGTGTCATTGGATGAGAGGACGTGTGGTACACAGGATGCCTTCTGTATACAAGTGTCTACCTACCACTTTAGATAAGTTATTTAACCTTTCTAAACCTGGGTTTCCTTATCTCTTACATGGACCTGATAATAGTTCCAATCTCATCAAATTTTTGTGTAGTAAATGACAAAACCCCGAGCAGTACTACCTGTTCTAGAGGCTGTGGGGAGAATTCAATGGGGTAATACGTACACAACGATGGCGGTTGGGCATGACACCGGAAAGCGGCAGGGAGGGTACAGCAGCCGGCGTTGGTTTCATGTCCGTAAGGAACTGAGCTGGGAATGCTGAAGCTCATTGGATGGCTCTGTGCATATGACATGAATCAACGGGGAGTAACTCAGAAATTGGGGAAGATCCCGATGTTGATTTGTTGTGTTTTTATGCATTGCCTATAATAGGGACCTTAGGGAAAGGCCCTGTGGATAGGGATGAGGTTGTTCTTTATCATGGGGTGGAAAATGAGAGCCCATGGATTAGGTTTTAGATAACATGAGATATTAATAACTGTCCTCTTTTTTAGAATTGGAGAAGACAGAAGTTTGGAATCAGAGTACAAGACACATTTGCAGGGAAGTCTCATTGTAAACATGAATTGGCTTCTGCAATATACTAGAAAAAAGGTGCTGGAAGATCAGAACATCATGGGGGCTTGGGCTTCAGAAGGGGTTTCAGAGGGACTTGAGCCTAAGAGCTCAGAGCAATCAAAGTTAATAACCAATTGCAAGTCCTCTGTGTATCATTCTGTTCTCCAAAGCCATCACGAGTCTTGGCATAACATTACAGCTCAATCTTCCCTATTACAGTAAGTATGGGAAGCATCTGAGCCATGCCCGGGAGAGTAGCAGCTGCTGCTGCCTGAGTGAAACAAGTCCGAGGCAGGAAGAGGAGACTGCAGCAGGCCCAGCAGCAGCCCAAACCCAGACCAACATGGTGTGGACAGCCAGGTTTTGCAACAGAAAGAATTTCCTAGTGTTCCAAGAAATCCATGGAAGAGAAACCGATAAAGACATATCTGATAGTGACAAGAGATGAAAACTCAGGTAACTGTGATTTGGGTGTTAATGGGAGGTGTGATCTTGCAACCTGCTAACGTGTGGACTGTCTGGGTTACACTGTGTTGTTGAAATGATATAACCAATGAAAAGTTTTAGTATAACATCTGGCTTTTAACAGACTCACAGTCAAAGTCTGCTGTTGGCGACGTCAGTGTTATTGACTATGGGATGTCATACGGACATTGGAGCAGAATTTCCTGTAAGATGTGTTCATTATCCAAGTCCTGCATCTGTGTACACCAAATGGCACCGCTGTGTGCGGAGCCTGACTCGGGCATGACCACAAGGCCATTTTCCACTTGTCACTTTCCCAAATATGAACAAGGTTAGATGCACCCAGAAGTATAATTTTTTAAAAAGTGACAAATAACAAATAATTCAACAAGCTGTTTCAGAAGGTCATGAATCTGTGGTAGCAGCTGCAAGTCTCAAATGGTGAATGCACGGAGGCAGTGGTAGCTCTGTGGGAGTCTGCCCACTTTTCTCTCAAAGACTACCGAGGCTCCCACTGGGCCTGTTCGGTAGCATGATAAACTCCACCATAATTGGGTGTCTTTGTTCTTCTACATGGCTTCTTATCCCCAGAGAGGGAAGGGGCCATGTGACAAAAACACGGATGCCAGTGAAACGTTGGGAGCAGTCTTCTGCATCTAAAGGCATCTTCCTCTAAGACACACAGTTGTCCTGGATTCCTAGCACTGTTGTAGAAAGTAAGCTGGGGCTTGGCAGGTGACAAAGGCAGTGCTAGTGGAATTTCATTTCAAGCAGAGGGCAGAGTTGACTCAAGGAGTTGAATGGATGTCTAGTCAGTAGAAACCAAGATACAGGAGGAAGGATGGGCAGCAGATGAGGCACAGCCCACTTCTCAACGCGTTATCCACACTGACTAGTTTTACCAGCAGGAAGCAGCAGGTGGCAGTGTCCCCCAACATCAGGGTGGCCTCAGGTCTTTGGGGAATTGGACTAGCTGAGCCAGCATGTATGAAGCAGTCTGGCAGTACTGTTAGTACTTACCGAGAAATAGTTATGTATAGGCCCTACTTAAAGTTCTTAAACAAATGAACTCATTTAACCTCATGACAACTGTATCTAATAGGTGATGTCATTATGCAGGCACACTTTAGCCTCAGGGCCTTTGCACTACAGTTTTTTCTGACAAGAATGCCCATTACACACATGGCTTATTCTTCATTGCATTCAGACCTCTGGTCAAGTGTCACCTCCTAAAAGAAGACCGTTCTGATTACTCCACCTAAAACACTACAGGTCACTCTTTATACTCCTTACCATGCTTTACTTTTCTGCATAGCTCTTACCTCTTTGACATTGTCTATTTCCCCTCTAGAACTTAAGTTCCATGGCAGCAGGGAACTTTTCTAGTTTTTTTATGGTTGTATCCTCGCCCCCAGAGTAGTACCCTTTCCACAGAAGTAGCATAATAAATAATGGTTGAATAATGTTTTCACTTTACAAGGACAAATCTGAATTACAGGGAGTTTAAGAAAATTGCTCAACATCTCAGCATCGTATATGCAGAATCAATCTTAGAATCCAGAGAGGTGGCTCCAAGGCCCCAGCTCTTCACTGCTACTCTATGTTGCACCATCAGTATCTAATTACGTTGTCATCTTGGTCCTGAGAGAGAAGCAGATTCACTGCCCGTAGCACTGCAGCATGCAGAACACTGCTCTCCATAAGCAAGCACTAGAAAGGGCAGACACCCACATTTGGCCTCCTCGGCTCTCTCCTCTAGCCTGGGCCTTCACACACGCCACTGGAAGGCCTTGGCGCTCCTGGCTGTAGGGCAGCCTCCATCTATCTCTCTGCCTCCTCCGCCGAGCATGAGAGCAGAAAACCTAGATACCAGTGATACCCTTACTGATGAAGAAAGGATGGCAGGGCCTCTGTTTGCCAGGGAATTTCTGGGTACCAGTCTTAGAATGCTGTGACTAAAATGATTAGACCCCAGTCCTACTAGCTGTACTCAGATCACCCACTGTAGAGAGCAGTGCTGAGCCTCAGGACACAAATGGCCTTTGGAACTCTACTGAAGTCTTGGGCTCCATCTTTATATCTAGCTGACTATCTAGAGAAGCACGAGTCCAGAGGCCTGTGATTTCAAGCTCTGGTGTGTCCTTTCAGTGGCACAGAGGTTCCAGAAAAAAAAGAAAGCACTCAGTTACACTAGCAGTTAAAGAATCCTGGCATGTGCAGACACTTCAGAGATGTGGTAGGGGTAGGAAAGAGACTCAGAGTTGAAAGTTCCAAGAACCCTTCCATTAGGTGATACCCAGTGGGCTGAGGCCTAGGACTTGGATAAGGCACAAGGAAGTGGGGCAGGTACCTCCACAGATATGTTTGTGGTGATCTAAGGAAGCAGTCAAAGCCAGGTGGACAGCAGTGACTGGATGAGAGGCATAATTGAGGTCAAGGAACAGAAGAGAAACAAGGCACGCTAGGCCAGAGCAAGAGCATTCAGAACACAGAGTAAGAAGTGGAATCTAGAGACATTCCTTGAGATATGGGATGCCACCACGGTTCCTGCCATAGCACACTGCTGGCCTTGGTGGCAGAGGCAGGGTCAGCTTAGTTATAATAGCACTGGAGTGATGCAGAGTAAGCGCTAATAAACTTAGGGGGAAAAGAACAGGTCAAGTGAGTAGCTCTGGTTTTATACCCCAAAGCTCAAAATATTTCACAGTTTGACATTTCATGGGTCACTACAGTCTTTTATTAATTTAACAATTATTTATTCAGAGCCTAGTGAAGTCACTTATGGCTGAGATGAACCCACCAAACCACAGTTTTTTTTTTCAATGTTTCTTAGTAACTCTTTCAAAGAGAAAAAACGTGTTTGTCAAATACCCACACCCATATTATCCAGTCCTATGAAGACACATTTCTTTTAAAATGTTTAAAAATATTTTTTAATGGAAAATGATGCTTTTGATTTGCTGGAAACTCAGCAAAAATGGTTTTAAAAGTTAATGTGAAACTGGCTGTTTTATACTAAAGATGCAATAATTTTTGCTCGGATATTACCTACAAGTCTATCAATCCAGTTTAGAGCTACTAATACATGCATCTATTAAAAAAACAAAACAAAACAAAAAACCACTATCCCAGTCCTACTAAAAGCATCCTTCAGGTTCATAGGCTGGTTTCCCTGAAGCTTCAATTTACCTCATTCTTTTCATGTTGTTGCCATTTTGAATCTCTTATTGTAACTGCTCTGAAGGGCCCATGGATCAGAACATTCTAACAAATGTTGATTCTCTATCCATTATATGTCAACATCACACTTAAAGGACAGAATCTTTCAAATAAAAGATGAGAATGCTAATTACTCACATTGGGAATGAACATCAATAGACTTACACAGATTTATTGGGTGCCTGCTTAGGCCTATAGGGAGCCAGTTCTTAGGCCTAAGAACAAAGCTGGTTAAAGGACACAATTTTAAGTTTCAGTGGTGACAGTCATTCTAGGTTTTTTGTCTCAGAAAATTTAACTAAAAAGAGGTAGGCATTTGAATCAAATCTAGAGACCATAACAGAGGTCAAAGCTGGAAATAAATTAAAAATAATTTTAAAAATAACAATAGGAATAAAAATAGAGTCCAAGAGAAAAATTGGGAACACCAGCTCTGTCTCATTTGATTAGAAAGGCTCAACAGTGGCCACAGGGTATCTGGTGACCAGGGAGTGCAAGGCTGATCTCACCAAGCTGCGGTACCCGCAAGATTTTAAAGACATTCAACAATTAGGCATTTAATTGAAGCATATTAATACTGATGATGATAAATATGTAGGAATTCTTCCCTTAGCACTTTCTCCCTCTTTTATTTCTCAAATGTACTAAATAATATCAAGAGTGATCTAAAAGAGTGTGTTTATTTTTTAAAATAAATTTTTCATTTAGGATATTACATGTGTTAAAAACTCATGTTTTATGAGACAACAGTGTTTACATTATACTCTTTCTGCCTCTTGCCTCCATAAAGTTATTGCACTAAATTATTCTCTCTTGATTGACTCCCCTAATACAAGTTACAGACAAATCCTATTGAAGCCATACTAGAGTCTAATATACCAATCTTACGGATCCTTATTATCCCTATTCACCATTGAAAGAAAAATGTCATAAGCAAACTACATGAATTTCCAAAAATGTAAGAAGATATTATTAGCAAAATCCAGCAAAAAAAAAAAAAAATCCATTCATCTTTACTTCCAAACCATGAATATTAACTAAAATGCCAATGTGCATTCTAACTCCGGTACCAAACATTTTTATATTTTAACTTGGGCAGAAGTTATGGTTCCTAAAGTCTTTTTGATCGACCAAGAACATCACTGTGAGATCACAAGGCCTCCATTTTTTAATATACCAAATAACAAACTAAAACTAATATCTTTCAGAGACGTATCCTTTTTATTCTTTTTTTTTTTTTTAATGTGGGTAGTTCCCTGGCTGGGAATCGCACCCAGGCCGCAGCACTGACAGCATCGAAGCCTTAGCCACTACACCATCAGGGAACTCCCCCAGAGACATACCCTTTGAACAAGCCTGACCACATTTTGCTTGTTAATAATAAAGCAGAACTAGTAGATAAGCAAAGAATATAAATACAGGAAGGAGAAAGAAACTGAGGAACATATTAGTGACAACTAAATAATTTTTTTCATATTATAATAATGGGACCTATCATCTAGGTTCCTGCTGAACAGAGTAAGCTGGGAAAAGCACAAGGGAGGATTACGAGGGTATCTAAGATTAATGAAAGTAGACGTCATTGCTTCAGGCCAAGTTCTTTCCTCTTAGATCTGTACAAGAGCCACCTATACAGTGCCAGGTGAGACGTCTTTTAATAGTAAGGCTCTGGGCTGGCCCAGCCCTTTTACTTTCCACCTGGTTCTCTGACCAAGGGGATCTGTGTGATCCTTTCAACTTCGGGGCTCCCACTGCAGTGTGCAAACCCCGGGAGCGCAGCCCCTCTCACTGCTGCTCTTTCCTGCTAGCCAGGCCAAGCTCCTCAGGGAGCCTCTACCCTCACACAGCTGCCAAAGATGATCATTTCTCAAAAGAGTCTATTTCCTTGGAAAGATCTGAATCTCCTGCATTCCTCCTTCATCCTCCCCGTTACTAAATCCTCCAGAAAACACAATTATTTCCAGCCCTAGAAACATTCAGTCCCAAGCAATTTGTTTTCTCCTCCCTCTGCTTTAGCTGCAAGAAAGGATAGGGCCCCGTGGGGTTTGCAGAAAATCCGAGCTTCTCTCTCCACTCCACTGCCAGCCTAGTTCAACTCACCATCACCTCCCACTTGAAATACTAGGATAGTCTCTTAGCTCCTTTCCCCACTTCTACCTTGGATACAACAAAACAAAACTGAAGTTGTAAAAATATTGCCCCTCAGCCTCTATGTAAATTTTTCAGTGGTTTCCCACAGCACAAGGGGTGAACCTAAGTTTCCGTAGGGACTCATGCCACCTTGTCCCTGTGTATCTCATCTTTATATTCAACTATGCTGATCTTACTTTTACTTCACAGATGTGCCATCCTCTTTCCCTTCCTAGGGCTCTCATGTATGTTCTGTCATAAGACTGGAACACTCTTCCCCACTTTTAATCTGGCTAAATAATACTCATATTTCCTGTCTCAGTGTAAATACTGTTTTTCTCAGGGAAGCTTTCTTTGCCTGACCCCCAAGCCTAAGTCACTTAGTTACATGTGCTCATTGATTATTTTACTTCTTCCACACATCAATTCATATAATTTATAATAATTATTTGTAATACTTATTTGCATCGTTATTTGTTTGCTGTCTGTCACCCCACATTGATTATAAATCTTAGGAAAACAGAGCCCAGGTCTATCTTACCCATCACTCTTTCCCCAGTACCTGCCATGATTCCTGTCATATGACAAGCACTCAATATATTGTGTGAAAAAGGAACTGAAATTTATATTTCCAACACCATGGATTTGGTTTTCAGTCACAAGGGGTCTGCCTCGGGTAGAGCACATAGAATGCATGCCATGATTTCTATTCATTTATTTGCCGAGAGGAGAGAGAGCATCCCTTCGGCCCCTCCCCTTCCCTCACATGTCCTAAATGTGCTCAGTATTGCAGTCCGATGGTAGAGACAGAGACAGCAAGCCTGTGAGTCTTCCATATGTATTAACAGAACGCCTGCCCTTGTCCCCATGAAAGCAAAGTGATGCACAGTCTTCAAAACCTTCCCAGCTGCTGTAAGCAGAGAATTTCCAGTCCTATTTAGTTAAATGGAATTTAGCTGAAGGGAAGAATGTAGTTGGAGTGAAGGAAAAAATGTAGCTGGAGTAAAGAGAAGAATTACTAGCACTTTGTAGAAAATAAAGGAGACAACCTCTTTGGTTATTTACTTACTTGACATTACTTTCTTCACAGCAAGTCTCATATTATCCTCTCCTGATGTGCAGTTACAGTCTTCTTCAGACTCATCACCAGTCCCTCATGCTTTATTCTGAAACAACAGTAGCCAAAATCTGTATTTCTTAGTGTACTGACTGGTTTCAAACATTCCAGGATAACTGATTCAAAACCTCTGGACTAAATGTTGCCAGTTAGATAGAGCAGTTTCCAGCAGGGCCAGATTCAATCTAATGTAGTTTCCAATTGTCTTCCTATATGCCCAAATATTGTTTTAAAAATGCTGACACAAGCTGACTTATTACATGTGCTTGTTCCTTTCTGGTGGTGAAAGGGACCAGAGGAGACAATGCACTGTTAACTCTCACAGGGATCAGATAAAATGGTTAGAATTTCGTGACTTTTTTTTCCGGAAGCCAAACCTGCTAGTAGCTTTCAGAATTCATGCCCACTGATGGCATTAAACACTTAGGACTTCTCATCACAAAAGAACACATACACAATTATCTTTCCAATAGCTGGATTAGCCTATGTCAATGTTATGTTTAATATTTAAGCATAATCTACTGTTACTTGTATTTGCTTACTCAGTGGCCATCTGCAGAACCAATATGAATACAAATGGAACTCATAGAGAATTATTGAGAATTATTGAGTTGGACAGACCTAGTGAGAAGGTTGTGTCTATTCAAACACCTGCCTTCCACTCTCCCACCATCTGTGCAATCCCTTCATCCTTCAGCCTCACTACTCACCCCTATAATTACTCTGTCAAGAGGACAGTGCAGCTCAGGTGGATTTAATGTGGGTTTAATATGGCCCATTGAGTTTAATGTTGATTTCCTTTAAGTAACTATTTCTGTTCTTGCTATAAACCTATGTCTATGTATCTGTGCTTAATTTGGATAATGAGTCCATCTAAGGAAAGAGCCAGTTTATATGTTTTGTAAAGAGAGTAGATCAAATAAGCAGATGATAGGCTGTCCGAAGCTGTAAGCGAAAACAGCACAATGATGCATAATTCACAGGTTACAGTGAAGTTAAAAGAGAAGGTTAATATTTTAATGCATTCTTAAGAATCATTTCCTTCAAATTCTCAATATGAATATAAAAATTGTCAATATATAGCTATAAAGGAAAGGGAAGCAGCTAAAACATGATCCAGACCTACTATAGTTATTGGGTATAAATAGTAGAGAGTTTATATTCCTTTTCTCATCTAATAAAACAAGGTGCGTGTTTTAAGACAAGGAACCTAGGATCAGAGAGTTTAAGTGTCTTGGGATACAAACCTAAATCTACCTGTTTCAAAGTATGTGTTCCTCCCTCTAAGTGGTTTTATCATTTACCTGGTGATAGCACAGCAGTCTGGATGATTCAAACCTCTAAAGGTCTCTTCTCACCAAGTGTAATGTATTTTGCCATATTCCCTGTGGGAGACAAAAAAAAAAAATTAAAAAATATGGAAATCATAAGAAACCACCCACCGATTTACCTAGATATGACATCAGTAGAACTCAAAGGAATTAAATAACCATAATTGCTCTATGTCCATCCATTCATTTCTTCATTCCAAAAAATCAATTCTCCTGATTGCCAACTATATGCCAGGCATTGGGATGGACATTGGGATGGAATGACAAGCTAGGTGGAAATGCTCTCCGCTATCATGAAGCAAATAATTACAGGAAGCAAGGCAGGGGGAGAGTAGCAAGCTGGCGTCCACAGCCTATGCACCCGGAGAGCAGCTCTGGAGGTCACTAGATGTGTGCCACACCTGCATCTGGCCCTTCAGAACAAAGCTCCAGGACAAGCCAAGAGGCTTCTTTCACAGAGAGGCTGGGGGTGTGCCTCAGTTTGCTATCTGTGCAGTGCCTTGAGATGGCAGTCTGCCAAGAACTGTCTCTCTGATTGCCACAGTCCCAGGGGACCCAGGAACACAGGCGCCCTTGGCCACCATAGCCAGGTGATGAAGGGGCCTCCCCTGGACAGCAGCTGCAAAACTAGGGCACCAGAAGTAAAAACCAGGGCACCAGCCATGTGTAAATCTCCTCTCCAGGAGACACTAGAGCTCTGAAACATAGCAGAGGGAGAGCGTGAAGATAATGCCCACCCTCTGAGGTCTTTGGAAAAGATTACAGTCAGTCCCTAGATGCATGTTTAATTAGAAGCCTGCCTCTTCAGGCCACAGCCATGATGATTAACTAATAGGCCTCCTTCAGGAAATGTCTAAGCTCCTGTCCCAGGTCTGTTGCCTCCTACTGTGCCCTGGGGGTGACAGCTGTTTAAGAACTCTTTCTCTGTTGGTTACAGTCCTATGAGACCTACTAGTGTAAGCCCCACTGGCCACCAGAGCCATGCAATGTAGAGGTGTTTCCTGGTAGCAGCTACAAATATCTGGGAACCAGGAAGGGGTGACACCAATTATTACAGTCCTGTGAGACCAGGAACGTAAGATCCCCTGGCCTCCCGAGCCAGGCAGACAGGGAACATCCCCTAGGCAGCAATAACAAAGATTGGGGCACAAGAAAAAGCATTTGACAAAATTCAACATCCATTTATGATACAAACTCTCAATGAAATGGGTATAGAGGGAACATAACATAAAGGCCATATATGACAAGCTCACCACTAACTCATTGGTGGAAATCTCAAAGCCTTTCTTCTGAGATCAGAAACAAGACCAAGGTGCCCACTCTTGCCACTTCTATTCAACACAGCATTGGAAGTCCTAACCAGAGCAATTAAGCAAGAAAAAAAAGGCAGTCAAATTGGAAAGAAAGGAGTAAAACTGTCACAATTTACAGATGACATGGTATCATATATAGGAAACTCTAAGGATTGCATCAAAATGGAGTATTCCTTAACCATAAAAAAGAATGAAATCTTGCCATATGCAACAATATGGACAGACTTTGAGGGCATTATGCTAAGTAAGATAAGTCACATAGAGAAAGACGAAAAGACCTCATGATCTCTATTATATGTGAACTCTAAAAGGAAAAAAGATAAACATACTCATAGCTATAGAGAGCACATTGGTAGTTGCCAGAGTGAGGGAAGGGGGGGGAGAAAAAATGAGTGAAAAGGTTAAGAGATGAAAATTTAAAAAATGCAGTTGATGTAAAACAGATGCAAAAATTATTTTCTCAGATACATTTTAACCATGATATTTCATAAATATGAAACAACTTGTTAAAGGAGAAGTTTGTGGTTGGTTTTTTTGAGTTTATCAATATGTTTACATCACTATTCAGTATTTTATTTTTGCAGGAATATCGAGGAAAACCACAGTTGGCCTTTAATTAAAATGCACAGTCTCGCAGTATTGAAATTACTATTTAAATATCAAGGTACTCAGAATCATTCCACAGCAAGCACAAGTCATAAGTCGCTTCCAGTGGAAATTTTACCCCCTTCCCTGGTTCCTAGAGGTGGCATTCACTCACTCCTCATTTTTAAACTTAGTAAAGCTAATCAGAAAATTCATAAGAGATACATTAAGTGTGTCACATGGATTTCTTTGCTGTTTACATTATATGAGTTTTGTATTGCTCTCAAGTTAGACACTCATTATGCATAATTAGCCCCTTATGTAGAACAGCTGCTGGCTTTTACAACGCTTTTAACCCAGTGCTGAGTGTACCCATTGTTGGTGTTTATTGTGAGTACTGCTAAATCAAGTCTATGAGATATGCATCATTTTATTTGATGATAAATATAGAAAAGGATTAGCTACAGAAAAGCATGATATGCTCATCTTCAGCTAGAAAAGTTAACTCGGGAGTACTTCTATTAAAAGGCATTAGTCTATTACATTGGAAAATTATTTAAATTTTTAAAATATTAACAATTATTTTAATATTAAATATCATTCTGTGACAGTTCATGAAAAAGAGGAAATAGCACATTTACTATCAGTATGTTCAAAGGACTGCAGAGGCAATTGAATCATCAGGATGGGCCTCATGGATAAACCATGATATCTTGGATTTAACTCTAACTTTAAAACTTTGCTAGCACAGTTACTCTGTTTTCCATCTATAAAATTGTAAAATAATTATGAACAAATATTTATGTGAAACACTTTTCGATAAAAATTGTTACCACCGATCTACAAAATGTAATTCTCAGAATATAGCTCCAGATTTGAACACCATAATGATTTGTATTTGCCTCAAATCAGAGACCTCTTGCAGTTGATTCTATTAGTGATGGCTTACATATTTGAGAAGTGGTGAAAGATTGGGGGAGATACAATTACTGCAAGCAGTAGCCTGCCATCTTTTAGTTTTTAAGTGTGTGTATTTCTTATCTCTAATTGGAATAATTGTTTTACAAGTAAGATAACTGAGAAAAGGGAAACCTGTGAAGTCACAGTGAGTTAGATAAGGAGATGTTGCTATAGTTCCTCAGTTTTTAAATTTTACTCTCAATGGCATCCAGCTAACAAGTGAAGTAGAAATTTAATCTATAATATTTTAGATGATAAATGACAATAAAAGCTGTGTCATGAGCACAATTATCCATTTTCAAATTATAAAAGTAAAATTTGGCTAAGGGGTATATTCAAATTTTGACTTCCAGTGTGTAATATTTCTGTGAAATTAGTTTTTGTGGGCTATTCCAAATGTCATTAATGATATTGGAGCAATGTGTTTAGGAATGATGTACTTTGAAGAACTGTTTTGGAAGTTCGAGATTATCTACCTGTTCATATCTACACATTAGTTCATATATGTGGATGTATATACTCACACACACAAATATATTAATGGTTTATTAAACAGAGTTCAATAAATGTTTATTGTTGGCACACATTGTGTTTTCCTTAATGGGTCCACTTTTGGAAGTTTGTGTATGGAGGACTGATACTCAATCAGTATTTAACCAGACTGGCTAAAGCAATTGCGTATGATTGGCATTCCTTCTGCTTTATGTAGCAGGCGATCACTTTGATTGGTTAATGCTTACATCCTACTGGTTATTAAATATTTTATTATTGTTCTGGGTGCATATATTTTAATGTATTCTATAAGATACTGTATAAACCATTAACAATTAGGTAGTAAAAAAAGTGCAGACAATATTCATTTATTGCACATTGTTGGAAGATAAAGTTGGAAAACAGGAAGAAATATTTTTATGTTCAAGTTAAATAAGAAACCATGTACTGAAGCAAGTCAACACAGCTGTGTTGATATGATTATAACAACAGTTAGGAAACACACAAGTTGAACATTTTCACCCTATAGCAAGAAAATTCTTCACTTAAATTGCATTAAGCAATCCTCATATGATGGCAATATTTTTTAGCATTTTTGGATTGAATAGGTAACATTTCTCCCTCCCTTGCTCTATCTCTGTCTCCCCTGCCCACTCCTTCTCTCCACATAGATCATGAAGAAAAAAGAAGTGACTAGCCCCTTAATGCAATTTATCAAAAATATCCCAAAGCCATAGTATTCACAAATGCTTTAAAAATATAATTTTTTAAAAATGTAAGTATTTTAAAATTTCATCTTTTGTGACTCTGTTGGACAAATTTTTCTGTATCACTTTTATGTACACTGTCTTTTATTCTATTTCAGTGGTGTTTCCACAGGCTGATCTGGATCTAAGAAATAATTTGGCCACCATTTGTTTTACGACAAAATAATTAGAAAGTAATTCTTTTACAAACAGAATCTGATTGAAGTCAACGACATATTCTCAACTCTTTGACTTAACTAGTTTTTTCAAGTTAATTTGATTGAGTAGATTCACTTTATATTCAAGATTTTTAGTTGTTATGTTTCATAATGCCAAACCCTATTAAATAAGAAAATAATCATAAAGAATTCTCTACATCTTTTTTCAATATGTATTATAGAAAGAACCATACCGTAATTCATCATGAAAAAGAAAAAAAACTAAATAATGTTTTAGAGAATAGTTAGCAAAGGCTATTCTACAACCTCAGGTCTTAATCTTATAAGCATCAACTTTACAGATAACTTCATGTGCCTTATTTCATTTGTAAAAATGTAGGAGCCTTCAATATAAAAACCTATTTTAAAAATTTCCCATCAAGAATACTTATTCCAATCTAAGTGCATAGGAAATTTTAGCTTACATGGATTCTCTAAATGTACCTGAATGATCAGTGAAACATAGTCCACTGAAGTATCTGGACTTTTAAAGAACAACTATAAACAAATCTTACAAAAAATCATATTTACAAAATATATTTTAAAAATCTCATACATAATTCCCCCATACTTTGAAATTATATGAAAGAAGGAAAAGAGGAAAAGGAGGAGAGAGGGCAGGAGGAAGAGAGGGAGGAAAGGAAAAAAAAGGAAGAAGTTATCTATGTTTCTATCATAAAAATACCAGAAAGAGGTCATATTGACTACTTAGTGCAAATGCTGATCCAGAGTGACACTTCATACCAACATAATGATATCGCATATCTCTTTGTCATTTCTTGGAACTATTTTGGCACTTACTATTGATTATTTTTCCTAAATTGCAATTATCATGGGATAGGTGCCTAGCTTTTACGATTTAGGCCAATTTTTTTTTTTTAAACTAAAAGCCATATGGTCCTTTAGAAAATGTTTTCTTTTTTCTCTAGTCTAAAGGGAAAAGAAAAAGAAAATCAATTTTGAGATGAGTTCATTGCAGTGCGCAGGGACTGGGATAATGTAGTATCTCTCCTGTTTTACGTCGATAGCAATGTATGTAGGTGCTGCCACAGAGAGGCCTGTTAAGAAAGCTAAGTGTTAGGTGCGTGAGAAAGGATGCGAAGCAGCTACTCAAAGTCGCTGAAGAATGTGAAGCATTGCCGTTGAAGAAATTCAGAAAAAAAAAAGGAAATCTCTCTGAGATTATGTAAATGAAGCTGATATAATATGTCCACATGACAGCATGTTTTTAACTCTTTCTTCTATGTTCTTATGACATACTTCAAGGTTTTTGTCACAGAGAATCACAGAGAAAATGACTTTACACAAACAAAGTGTATGTTCAAAGGGGAAGAATTTTCAGCATTTGCATTAATTAATCAAATTTAAAAGAAGTTTTTATCAGTAAATGATAGATGGGCCAATCAGGAGGGTATAACCACTAGTTAAAATTGAGAGTGAAAGCAGTTAGCCTGTTAAGGGTCATCTTCACAAGTTCTAATTAGATTCGTGTGGAGAGTTATTTTTAAAAATCAGGAGAGTCACTGATTTAAGAACTGAAAATTGGATCATCCACTTATTCACAAAATATTATTCAACAACAATTGAACTAAAAACATTACTGCATGCCAGATATCATTATATCTATATGCCAAAACCACTGTAGATGCTAGAAGGGACAAACCAATAACTGGATTTTGTTTTGTTTTCTCAATGTGGCATGTCTGATGAAGGTAAGTGAAAGTGAAAACTGCCATGATGGCAAGTGTTATAGGTTGAATGTGTCATCCCCAAAGTTCATGTTGAAGCGGTCATCCTCAATGGGGTGGTAATGGAGCTGGGGCCTTAGGGAGCTAATGGGGTTTAGCCCTCATAATGGGAGTAGTGTCCTCATAAGCAGAGACCAGAGAGCTACTTGCTCTCTGCCCATCAAGTGAGGACACAGGAAGAAGGCAACCAGGAAGAGGGTCCTCGCTAAAAACTGACCATGACGGCAATCAGGTTTGGAGGCCTTCCAGTCTCTAGAACTGGGAGAAACAAATGCCTGCTATTTAAGCCACCCAGTCGGTGGTATTTTGTTACAGCAGCCTGAACAGACTAAGATAGCAAGAAAGGAAACTTCAGGAGAGAAAGGGAGGAGGGGGGATTTCAGCAGTAAGATACACTGCCTAAAGATGACCATCAAGGCCTGTAGAGCAGGACATAGGTTATTTTTACCTACTCTCAATTCAGTCATTGATTTACACAAAACAGGTCAATAAGCTAGTGTGATTCATCTTAACAGTGAAAGGTACGGTGGAGAGTCAGGCCTGAGCTCTACTCCCTGCATGGCCACTGTATGGCTTCATCATGTGGGGTCAGTTGTACACCCTTTCTAGGACTTGAGTACTTCATCTGGATAAGAAACCAAAAACCTTCCAGATTGTCCCTATTACCTGAATCCTGGGCAAATATGTGCTAGTGTTCTGGGATGAAGACACGTGGCTCAGGCCTGCAAGTGTCTCAGCAAAATCTATTTCCATTCCTAAAGAAAATAACTCACAGCATGTTCTCCTGTGGGTGAATTAGTAGCATCATTTTAATATGAAACAAAAAATACTTAGTTTTTCCCATAGATGTGAATTAAGGAGAACCAGAAACCAAATACTTGCTAGGCTGTGCTTTATAATAGTTCCTAAGTTACGTGCTTTTAAAAATCTTGTTTTAGTTTATATAACAGCTCTAAATATGAGCAGCTATATTTAAACAAGGGTTCTGAGAAACATTTGTTTTTCCAAAGTAGATGTTGAATCTGAAGAACAAATTAATAGAGAAAATTATTCCTCTATCCCAAGTTTAACATGGGGCAGATTTTCAGAGTCTTCAAATATTTGCTTGATTCAGGGACCTTTCTTAATTATCTTCATTCCTGCACAGAATTAGACCCATTCTGAGCCACACCAAGCTTTTTGTCAAGTGTGTGTGTGTGTGTGTGTGTGTGTGTGTGTGATTAGGATTGTGGTGCAGGGAAAATTTGGTGACATGCTTAAGATAAACAGTAAATATCATATTTACCATAGTAATATATAAATAATTATATAGATATTATACAAATTTTGAGGGATATGATTGGAGACACTGAAGTCCAAGCAGGAAAATTGAGATGCATTTTCCCTGAACATGAGCATATTTATAGACCCGCATTTTTACAAAATTCCTGAGGCTCATTCTAAAGCTTTCCCCTTTTCTTGCTGCTTGTTTTCCTCTGTGATAATAACCCTGGAGTCTGCAATCACTGCTCCTGTCTTCAAGTGCTACGTCAGGAAGGATTTGGATTTTAGTATCTCAGAGAGGAATAAATATAGAACCAGAAGAACCTGTCTGACACTGAGCCCTTATTTAGGGATAATTACATTATCCCATACATTAGGGAAAACCACCTAATGTATGTTGCTGGCATTTGGGGTTCAAAGGAGAACGCTTTTTAAGTGCCTGCTTTCAAGTCTCACGCTCATCGTCACTGCAGCACTTTGTCAGGGCTTGGCCTCTCTCCTAAACAGAATTGTTTGTGTGTCGAGAAATACACAGTGGAATGTCATAAACACATAGAGAAATTTTAAGATCCCTCAGCTAATGGAAGCATCCCTTCTTACCTCTCATGACTCTGCATCCTCGGGATTTTAGACTAGGGCTCATTAGTCCCTAAACCTAATACACACCTATCAGAACTTCCTCTGTCTTCTCAGTGAATTAAAGAGGGTTTTTAAAAAGATCATGATTTTTGTGTTTTCTTTGCCTTCTAGTTTTAAAATGTGGCTTTCTGCGCCATACCCCTCTTCACAAATTATGTTTTTCGGTTCCTCTTTTCCTTGATTCCCACACTTTGGTCCTTGCATACCTCGAGTTCCTTGCTAGTGTCATTCCTTTTATTTCCACCCATTCTGGTTGCAGGGCTCCCTTAGTCCTGGCCTACACAGGCTTTTTCCCTTAGCCACTCTCCACTGTTCACCTGACCGTATAGCCTAGCTCTGTCTCAACCTTGGGCTGCCCCACGTTCTTCCCACCACTCCGGAGAGAAACTTCCCACACGCAAGTGAAGCACAAGCCTGGAACTGTTCAAGGAGCTTTGCAAAGCTCCTGGGGGCCATCCCTCTCTGTCTCTGCTCCATGAGTGCTGGTCAGAGCCAATTCACTTCCTTTGGAGTTGAGCCTTCGGTTTTGCCCACCGAAAAGATTACCACTTCCTTCTGGTGGAGACATTGTACTCTACGGAGAGCCTAGAGTGGGGCTGTCACTCTCTGCCAGGTTCAGAGGGGTTTTTTATTGTCCCTGTCAGTTAGCAGCCCAAGGTTACTGCCAGCTCTCTGTCAGGGCTTTGATTTTTGTCAGCTATGGCCAGGTCCTTTTAGTTATCTGCTATCTTTTCAGCTTTGTTCAGGCTGAGCTCTACTTGTCTACTAATTAGCTCTTTGGAGATTTCCCTTTTAAAACTCACTATCACAGAGGACAGGAACCGTTCAAAAGTTTTGTGCTTCATAGAAATTCCATATTCATCCATATCTCGTACAGCCATATTTTTAAAATTAAAAGTGGCAGGTCAGGCCAATTTAAGGTATGGAAGTAACATCGTCTGTAAAGGGAGACCTTCGGGTTCTTGATCAGGTATGTAGATGAGTGACAGGGAAAGGAAAGGGTTTACATCAAAAAACACAGAGGGGTACAATTAAAAAGAAACTATCACTCTGTATAACATATTCACATGTTCTTTATCTTCTGGTGTGCAAATATTGTGCTAGCTGAATATAAAAGTAGCACAACTTTAGGGTACAAAAAAAAAACCACACAGTAATAACATCAAGAGTGGTCTTACATCAAGGAGGGCCCTGAGGATGTCTTTGTTGTCAACTTCAGAAGAAAAGAGAGGAACAGAAGAGGAAACTGGCAGAAGGAATAGATGCCAAAGAGAACTCAAAGGATTAGGTCCCGGTGAGGTGATCGGTATTCGAAAACAGTCTGCCTTCTGGCTCTGATCTAAGGGAATAGGCTGGCAGCCAAGCCAGAGGGCATAGCAGCACAAACACACCTTCCGCGCACTGCTTGAGGGTTGCCTCAGTGCCTTAGAAATTGTGCTAGCAATTAGAAATAAAGCTAGGGAGGAGCAATAGGCAAAATACTCTATTTATAGATAAAACTCTGCTTTTTACATAATCTCCAGCCTGGTTGTCCCCTCCACACAAACGCACCATTTCTTCCCTTTCCTGCAAGCCCCACTTCTTTTTCTGAGGCTCCTAAGTACATTTTTTCTTCTGCTAACTTCGTGCTGTTGTAAGTTGCACTTACATCGCGTTTACACACTGTTAATGCCTGCAAGATGAAAGTGAAAACCTTTGAATATATTAATGCTATAACACAGATGTCTTACTTTTTACTCTCTCTCTTTTTTTAGCAAGTTGATGTGGCTAATAATGATGCATATTGCGCTGGATGGATGTGCAGATGAATCAGGGGAATACAGATTAAATAAAAATTTCTTCAAAGCTTACGTTTGCTTCATAATTTAACTTCTGGGCTTGTCTCAGTGGTAGTAGGTGCAACCAGGCATCATAACATTGTTCTAAAACATCTTTGCATCACAGAGGAACAGTCACCCGAACAGCACCGCTGTACTTCTTCGAAGCCAGAGGAAAGTAACAACAGAAAAAATAAAGGCTGCCAGTGTCTCCGTACAGAGAGTTCTGACCCAACTGCTAGTCATGGGGGAGCTGTGAGAAATCAGGGACAAAGGTTCTGTGCTGAAGAAGTAATCTGCTTGTATACTGGAATTTGCTTTTTGTAGCTACATTCAGAACATCAGGAGCTTTTTCTACATATTGAATGTGGTATGTGCCAGAAGTGGTCACACATTCAATCTGGAAATATCCATGGAATGACTCTATCACTGAGCTCCTTTAAACAATGAATGCAAACGATATGGCCTTGGAACTGGCACAGTGGATTTCTCTTTCCTGTAGCCATTCATTCAGGAAAACTGATTAGCACACTGCTCCCAGCCCAGTATTTTGCTAGGTCCCCAGGATGTGAGAACGGGTGAGACACAACTCGTTTCCTCTGGGAACACACAGGGAGAGGACATGTATAAATAGAATACCTATAATACCATCTTTTAAAGGAATGAAAAAGTGTGGTGGGATCTCCTAGGAGGAAACAGTACTGTCTGCCAGGCCAAAAGTGGCAAGACTGCATCTGGAGTCTGCATCTTTAATGTGTGAGGACAAGCTCACCAGCTGGACAGAGAGGCATGTGTGGGGGCCTAGGGTCCAGGGTGAGCAGCAGTGCTGGGAATGCTGAGAACTCCAGGGGGCCAGGAGTTAGTCTGTCTGTGTGGTGGGGGGAGAAGGTATGGGACAGAAGGACAGGTAATGAGAGGAGGAAAGTGGGTTTAAGCTGATTGTACACGGTCTCATATGCTAAGCTAAGGCATTTAGCTTTCACTCTACAAACAGGAAGTGACCGGGAAGCGACCAGCAGAGGGAAGGGGTAACATGACCCAATGTCCTTTTTATGGCAACTGTGATAGCTGTAAGGCCATTGGTCTCTCGAGAGGAGACTGGTGTAAGAACATTAGGATGTGCGTCCTTCTCCCGACTGGCATGACCACAGTCCAATGAAGAAAGGAGGTTGGATTCAAGAGACACTTTAAGGAACCCAGACTGAGCAGGACTGAGCTCCAGCTAAAAATTTCAGTCATCTCATTACCATATCCCTCCACTGTCTTAACTGCTGTGGGAAGTTCTGAGGTTGCTTGCTGAGAATCCCAGGCTTCTTCCCAGGTTAAAGGAACTCAGTTCATAAGGATCTAACAAGAAACATGAAAGAAGATTCCTCTCTCTTACATGGTGAGCTTTGTGAACACAGTCAGCAGCCATGCCCTTACCCACTGTTACCTCTCACCACACCTACATAGAGCATCGAAGATAACACGCACGTCGTAATGTTTTCCCGAATGATAAGTGAATGGTAAAACTGAACTGTGAACAAACAAACAAAGAACAACAAAAAAACAAACAAACAAAAAAACACAGATTATAAAAAAGCATTGCATTTGTTTGAAATAGTTGCTGGATTATAAAAATCAGTTTTATTTTATTTTTTATATTGAGAGAAGGGAAGTGACCAATTTATTGTAAATAATCAAAAAGCCACCCTTCTGCGCTATTTGGAAATGAGTGCCTGTCCCTCTGTGGAAATAAGACTCAGTATGTGTTATTCAGGTCATGGCCTATAGTGCTGGTATCTCGGCTAATATCCCAAGTGACACACCCAGTCTGTGTCTGTGGTTACAATAGCAGACTTGCTTCAGGGGGTGTCTGTCCAGGCCTTGTGTGTTTGGAGGTGGTGATGTTGCAAGAGAAGAGATCCATTGTCCTGAATAATACCGATAGAGAAGCAATATGTAAACATGGCTGACAGGGACAGTTGAGCAGGCTGCACCCTGCACAAGGACACCCTACTGAAGGACAAGTAGGGACTGACATCTAGAAGTTGTGTCCAGCTTGAGGGGGAGGCTTTTCCTTAATCACACGTAAGTGCTGGATCGGAGACCAGGAGCCTGGGTTTACGGTAAAGGAACTAGTACAATGAATGTAAATATTCATTGGAGAATATTCTTGGAGAATTGTAACAGGCTTTACTCTACCTTAATAAATATAAAACCATAAAGAAAACCTTAAAAGACCAGTTTCAAGAACAAGGCTCCCAACATACACACCCCCTGATTCCCTTAGTCTGCACTGTGCCCTTTTAAACTACCTTCTCATTTTCTCTGAGTGGTTTTTAAGCTGTTTGGACCTTCTCGCTCACACTAAACTTGGCTGGTACAGCTTTAAAGGGGCCTAAGAAGGAGCAGGCACTCTCAACGTTTTTAAACACCATTGACACAGCCATCTGTCAGGCGCCAAGGTCGTCTGCGAAAGACTGCTCTTCATGCTCATCTGGCCAACTGGTCGACTGCAGGACCCTAATAATCACATTAATGGAGTGGGAGCATCGTCCACTGGATGAAACTTCAGACATTACTTATGGATGAAATGAGGTCAGAAGAGGTCAGAAAAGACAGGAGATGAGCTGGCTATGACAGCTGTCCAAGCTGCCCTTGAGATGCAACATCACAACGCAAGAGCCAGGGCTGCACCTCCTCTTAGAAAAGGGGTTCAGCCACCAGAATCACTGCTGCTGCACTGTTTCAACCCCGAGGCAAGTCTCCCAGGCAAAGCAACTCTCCTGAAGGAGGATGCAGGAGAGGCGAGCAGAGACTGCTTTTGAGATAATGAAAGCATTAACCTCATGTTTCTGCTTTTCTTGTGAGCTTGACTGCCAGGCTGGGGGCTCCACAAGAGCACTATCTGCATTGTGGTCAGCCCGTAAGCATCTCTCTGAATGAAAACGTGCTTGCAGGCACGAGTGAAGGGACAGCGTGTGACTGCAAGCGACACCGAGCCTGGTTGGGGAGAGAGCAGGTCTCCTGGAAATAAAAACATTTTGAATATATTTCCTTGGTCGTAGAGTCAAATAAAAAGGTCTACTCCTGTAAGGGATAGTTCACCATTGTCTGCCTAATCTTCTGATGTGGAAATAGGAAGTTAGAGGGTGACTTGGAGAATTATAACAGGATTTACTCTATCTTAACAAATATAAAACCATAAATAAAACCTTAAAAGAAAATAATTTCAGCCTTTCATAAATTGCCCCTCACCTAGGGCCAGAAATATTAATAAAAGGAATGGATTGAGATATCTAAATGTGTCATTTATAAAATTTCTAAATTTTTGCACAAGAAAATAGAAAATTGAATTGGGAATTGGTCACTTCCTTAAGTGTTGCAAAGCCTCCTTTTAAATTCACCTTGACTATTGCCCCAATTATAGCCATCACTTAGAATAAAATACAAATGTAACATACACAGTCTCTGTGAAAAATAATAATAGTAACCTCAAGAAGCTAAAGGTTAAAAAGAGCAGAGCCCCCATTTTCAAGTATAGTAAATCAGCCCAATTTGGAGCCAAGGTTGTAAAAACATGTCTAGATCTTTTTACTGCAAACACGATGAGATTCAGAATTTTTCCTTTTCGAAAAGAAAAAAAAAAATGCATTTCTAAACTGCAAGCACTTCCAGCATATTGCTCAATGCCAAATGCACTTCCTTCTACTGCAGTTTATTTTAATGCTATTCTTTTCATAGATGAAAGTTTCATTAAAAACAAAAAAGGATACGGGAATATGTAGATCGTATGGCTAGGAGGGACAGCGATAGTTTATGTGGCCTGGGAATTCTCTTCTATGTCACTATCCTCCTCCCCTTTTGTGAGTGTAGCAAAATAATTGACCAACATAATTAAATATGAATCCACATAACTTCAGACTCTGAATATGTGATCAGTCCTATGATAGACTCAAAGGGGTGCTTCACCCAATCCCCTATTCCAAAAGCCAAGTGGAAAAACCTATACTTCCTTTGATTTGGGAAAAGATGCCTCTGCTGTAAGAAGCACATACTTGACATTTCCTTAGGAAGTGGCCTGAAACCTTACAATGCATTTATCATAAATGTGGTGGGCACACTATAATATATTACAGTCCTTCAGTCCCAGTTTCCCCCACCAGCATTCATGTGTTCTTAAAAAGGAGGTGTTTTCAGCTTATTTGGGTCATAGCAGTACCACAGAACTAAAAGCAAACCATCAAGCAAACAAGCAAAAAGCCATAATGCCACAGGAATTGGCAATTAGAAAATCAATCACTGATATTTACTTAACATTTGTGGTGGGCAGAGCTCTTTACCAGGTATTAATCCCACAACCATGAAAAGGTACAAATAAGATAGCAAACAGATTTCTTCCCTCAAAGGCCCAACAGTCAAATGGAAGAAACATACTCGTATATACGCAAATACATGTGAATTTATACAGAGCAGGTGGGTCTTAAAAAACCTGAGCGTGCATAACCGATGACAAGCGAACACACATGGGCTTACTTGTACGCAGCGGTGCCTCATCGACAGGCTGATTTCACTTGAAACGGCCTCAAAACTCGGACTGCCAGGCACAGAAACACAGCCAGACGACAGTATCGTCCACAATATCAGCTTGTTCATTTTCTGTCAAAGCATTTCTTTACGGTGGGCTAGGACAGTAGTTATATATTTTGATCATATGAGAAAGGTCTAATAAAATTTATCCATTAATTGACTTAGTCACTGTTTGATTGTTTTTAACATATTATGAATTTTGTTTTAGCTAAAAAGAAATGGAGATAGTTTGTAGACTTTTAACTTGAAACATTTAAGGAATATACCTGCAAGATGATTTTTTTTTTTAGGTTAATTGGAGGGCAATGTGACACCTGCTAACTTAGGGATTTTAAATTTAGAAGGCAAGAAATGAGAAGGTATTTTAGCAGACTTTTTCTCCTTACTTTAAAAACCACTAACAGAGACTGTCATCTTAATATTACCAGCAATTCCATACACAGTATTATAGTACAATAGAGAAAGAAAAAGTGCCTGATTCTAAGATAATTTCTCATAGAACATTCTAATATTTGCAACCAAACTCCATGAACATTCAAAAGGAAGACGCAGGAGGACATGAGTACAGAAATCCTGGCTGCTAGTTTTGATAGAGATTTAATCCCTAAGAAAGTGATGATACATCATAAACACAACAGGATTAGAGGCAGAAACAAAAGTACAGTAAAAATTACTAGTCACAAAATTTGGTTTAAAAAATTAGAACAAGTTAATTTTTAACAAGATTCACTGTTTCTAAATACTATACTTAAAGCTGTGCAAGTGAATGATGAAACAAGTTAATCACAATTTTGACATGTATGAATTACCACTTATTTTGAAAAGTGTGGTTTGATTTAAGTGATAAAAGTATTATTTCAAATCCATCTATGCCATAAATGACATTCTTTTGAGTCTTCTTTAACATTTTGATATGCAATCTATGGAGATACTTTTACACACCTAGAAGAGCCAAAAACAGTAAAAAGAAAAGGGGGGGGGGATCTATATAGTTCAGGTAAAATTGCCATATATAAACTGTCTCTTTAAATTCTATTAGCCAGAAAAAATCCAATTAATTTTGGTATTTCTATAATAGCTTAATAAGAGGAATTAGTTTTTAAAATTATAAACCTGGAACTCTTGAAGAACCTTCTGAGATAGCTTACATGTGTTTTATTTGCTTACATATATTAATTCACACCAAACTGCTATTAAAAAGAAAAGGGTGGAAAGTTTGAGATGGTATATCATAAAACAAACACACACATGTAAAAAAATCTTTAAAGATAAGCTACTTAGTGCAGTAAAGATAATAATTTAATTAAAAAAAATTTTTTTTGGAACTGTGAGAATTGTAATGTGACAAATGCCATTAGAATGGGGTGGAGCAAAAGGTCCCTGGCCATGGAGCCAGGGACTCCAGTTCCAGCCAGGTTGAGGGGTGGCCTTTTGTGTGTCTCGGTTTCCCTGACTGTGTGTGGTGAAAGCTCTCTGCACCTCCCAGTGCTGACCTTCCAACAAAGCCTAGAAATCATAAAATCATGCTGAACATACATGATGACTTCACACGTCACTCTCATGAGGAGTCTCAAGCCAAAAGAAAGAAAACAAAAGAAATTCTGAGGTCAGAGTACTAAGAGTCACTTCCCCAAAACATGTTATCATCATCATTTTGTCTGCACGAAAAGCAACATTCACTGTAAGACAATGCATACAAATGCATTTTGTTTTAATTAACTTTGAACATGCTAATATGCTGATTTCAACAGGTCAAAATTTACTTGCACACACATTTACAAACACATGATGTATTTTTCATATTCCAACTAGATATTTGTTACAGAATTTGTTTTAAAACATGTAACTTTTTTATATTTTAGAAGCTGCTTTAATTATCTTACAAAGATGTTACAAGGTGGTGAGGGCAGGGGGAGAAGGTATCCTTTGTTGTTTTATAAAGCTAGTGAAACAGAGAAGTTTGTAGTTCCCCTCTGTTTGACTAGTGTTTGTGTTAGGAGCAACGAGAATCATGCCATGCTGAGTAAACACCAAGGCACTGAGGTCCAGCAGCTTGAAATGCTGAGGAAAAGTTGGGTACTAGCTGAGAAAGTTGAACCTTTAATTTCTTGTGGTTGAATAGGAGCTGGTGAAAAACTATAATTAGACATTATATGGGATACAAAAAGAAAAGCTACTTCTGTGTCATAAAAGCAACGTGGGTTCTACCTGGTCCCTTTTGGGCTAAGTGAGCTGTTTGATCAGCTTCTCTCAGTCTCTGTGGATGTCCTTATATGAGTCTAATTGAAGGACTCCTGTACTCTTTTTATTTTTACTCTATGAAAAATGTATCGGAGATGTCTTATAATGAACTTTGATATGGTGAAATGATAATAATGTCCTAATTATATATATAAAATTCAATTACACTTGCTTCTATTATAGAAAAACTCCCATTATAATGAAGTGTTATGTTGGAAAAAGATTTTCATTATAGGCGGACTCCTTTACTTGTTAATTTGAGCTCTGATTCATCACTTTAATATTAAAAAAAGTTCTTTGTAAGTTACTTTTGATGTGTCTCATTTATGGTTCATTTCACTTCATGGGCACCACTAGGAGCCCAAATCCAAACTTCTCTGAAAGACACTTAAAAATACATCTTTGAAAAGGAATTCTGCTTTCTCTGTGGTGGAACAGCAGTAGTCAAGAAAAATATTACAGACCTTCTCCTTTACTTGTGCTCTGAAAAACTTTGTTTTAAAATTTAGAAACAAACAAACAACAACAACAAATGTATATATGGCTTCTCAGATAGCTAAAAATCTGTCACTGCATAAGGTGGTAATACATAAACTTAAAAATTAACTTTTAGAAAAAATCAATTATATAGGCAACTTCATGGCACTCTAACAATATGGCTTCTTTTCTACTCCTTTTGGGATTTCTCAGATCATCATTTCACCAAATCAAGTGCAATCTAAGAAATGCAACAAATCTGTCTTTGATCTTTATAACAAATCTGGTCAAAGTCTTGGTGGGAAAAATAATTAGGTGGTCAAAATTAGTTTTGAGGTAGTCAGTTATTTACCTGAATCTGTCCTTATCTGTCAGGGGATGAAAATTTCATTGTTATCACTGAAAAAGATTGGGCAACAAGTTGTCAGAATCAATAAGAAAATTGAAGTGAAATAAAGAAGACATTCAAAAGTGTTGCAAGAAAAATCCAAAAATCAACCTACAACTACCACAGAGCATTGTATTTAGTTTAGGGCATCCACTTTTGGATTTTAAGAAATAGTCATTTATTTAAAACGAAACTTATTTTTAGAGTGGTGGGTCCTTGGAGGTGAGAGACTATGATTTAAATGGGTCTGACTTTTATAACATGAGAATAACTACCTATGTTTATTGTTCTATGATTTGTAAGTAGAATAGGAATTTTGAAAATTCTAGAAAATTTCAACTTTTTTTATAACCTCCTCCTGACTTTGGTGACTCAGGGAATTTCATTGTAACTTTAGTCATGGGATTTCAAGAGTCATGCTAGATTCCTCCCTCTCCACTGCTCCAACCTAACGTCCAGTCTTTTATTAACCCTTTTGATTCTACCTCCTAGGTATTTCCCAAATCCACTGCCCCTCCCCCATTTGTCAAAATCCCCAGCACATCTCACTCAGATTCCTGCAATAGCCCCTAGTTTCTTCACTTTCTCTCAATCTATTCTCTGCCAATCAGTTAATGACCTTGTAAATCGTAAACCAAACCATGCACTTTCCTGCATGAATCCTTCCCATGGTTTCCCTGTGCCCTCAATAAAGTCCAAGTTCCTCATGCAGGAGACAATCTGATTTTTATAGACCGCTCAACTCCACCTGTTGTCACAGCTCCTTCACTTTCTCAACTCCTCTCAGACCCACTTGCAGTCCCTTAAAAATGCCAAGCTCTGCTTCTGCCTGAGATACTCTTCCCCAAAAGTAAGATGGCCAGGTCCTCTCACACCTCAGTGTCACTGCTACCTGAAATGCCTGGCAGCCTGTGGGAGCAGAGCCCAACTTGGGCTGTGCTCTCTCATAGCACCTTATTTCCCCTTTCGTTGGATCCTCTCTAAATGTCACCAGTTAGGTCCTTGTTTCATTTCTGCATCATACAACGTGGCTTTGAAGAAGACTGCTGCTGACTCTCCCCTGTCTCCTGCCTCCTAACCTTCCTTGTTCTCCAAGGCATTAGGCATTCCCACACCATCACGCTTCTGCTCATGCTCTCACCCCTCTGCCTGGAATGGCTTCCTCACAACCTGCAGACTTTTTAAATCATTTTTGTCTTTCAAGACCCCATTCAAATGATACCTCATCTCTGACATCTTTGGTTCCCATATTCAGAACAAATTTATCCTCGAGTCTTAGTTCACTTTATTTATAGAATGAAACCCATCATGGATTGCACCAAGGTGAGTTGTATTCAGGCCTGTCACCTTCACAACCAAACTTCTGATTATTTCGGGTAGTTTTTAAGTACAAATTTTTCAATTTTATTTATTTATTTACTTATTTATTTATTTTGGTGGTTCCCTGGCTGGGAATCAAACCCAGGTCGCAGCGTTGTGAGCACCAAAACCTAGCCACTGCACCACCAGGGAACCTGAGTTTTTCAATTTTAAACAACATTTAATTGATGCCCTTCCTTCACCTCCTTCCAGCAAATCGATTGTATAACTTCATAGACCATAAGTATTTCTACTTATTAAGCAAAATGACTTATTTAATATTTCCACTTATTAAATAAGCCAATGGTTGTCTATATTAGAATTTGCATAAAAATTTCTCAAATCACTGTGATTTATTAGACTAGCAATAAGAGAGTTTTTGGTATATTTGAAAGTTGCTAAGAGAGTAAATGTTAAGCTTTCATTAAACATAAAAAATTGTAGTTGTCTGGTGATGGATGCTAAATAGACTTATTACGGTGATAATTTCATAATATATATATAAATATCAAATCATGTTGTACACCAGAAACTAATGTAATATTAATGCCATTTATATCTCAATTAAAAAATACAATAAGGGAGTTAACTGTAAAATAACTTAAACACCTATTTGGCAAATAATGGCAATTTAAGGAGAACGATTAATTGTATTTCTTCCTTTACACTTTTTACTTTTATTCAGTTGAAAACTGAGAATGAACATTTACCAGCAACTGCTAACACAAATGATATCATAAGAATGCAAACATGATGATGTCTCAGATACAACATGGATTCAAGAATCCCAAAGGGGGACATGGTGCTTAATATTAACAGAGGGAAGACACAGCCAAGAAAGCCCATTGATTTTACAAAACAATTTTATACAACTAATTTTTAGAATTATTTTGGTAAAAGGTAAGAAATCTAAAACACTAATTCAAACACTAATTCAATACATCTCTATGTTCATTGAAGCATTATTCACAATAGCCAAGATAAGAAAGTGTTTTAAGTGCCCATCAACAGACAATTGGATAAAGAAGATACGGTATATAATATACAATGGAGTATTACTTAGCCGTCAAAAAGAATGAAATCTTACCACTTGAGTCAACATGGATGGACTTAAAGGGTATTATGCTAAGTGAAATAAGTCAGACAGAGAAAGACAAATATTATATGATCTCACTTTCATGTGGAATCTAAAGGACAATATCAATGAATAAGCAAAACAGAAATGGACTCACAGATACAGAGAACAAACTGATGGTTGCCAGATGGGAAGGGGGTTAAGGGCGCTGGGTGAACAAGGTGAAAGGAGTAAGGAGGACAATTGGTAGTTACAAGTAGTCATGGAGATGCACAGTACAGCATAGGAAACAGAGTCCATAACATTGTAGTAGCTACACATGGTGCCAGGTGAATACCAGGCTTATCGGTGCAACGCTTCCTAAGTTATGTAAGTGTGTAACCACTACACTATACACCTAAAACTAATTTAAAATAATACTCATACTATATGTCAACTGTAATTGAAAAAAATTTTAAGGTGAACATGATTAGATGACTTACTTTAATTCCTGTTCAAAAGGATAGGTGTAACAAGTAATGGTACATTAAATTCAAGAGTGGGAGTTTAGAATTGAAACAGTCCCTTCTGGCTTTTTGGACATTCTGAGGCTTTCATTCTCTACTTATAAGGCCTTCCAACTGTCTCATTTTAAATGTTAAAAAGCATGAAGACTGTATATATGAATCATCTCTGAACGTATTTTTCAAAGGATATTACTAGTACTGGGAAATCCTTCTCAAAATACTTCTGCTTTTTTAGATCTTAGCAATGTCTCCCATCCTAGTAAACCATATCATATTTATTCTCTTTTACTAACTAATATTTGAATCCAAAGTTTGAATCTGAAATAACACTGAGTGTGGCCTTTCTGAAAGAATTATGTTCAGCTGCATATAACAGAAAATCCAAACTGGATTGGCTGAAATAAGACAGAAGTTCGTCTGTTTCTGTCTTACAAGGCAAAAGCTGGGGACTAGGCACTCACAGGCTAAGATGGAGGCATCCTATACAACAGGGCTCTGCTGCTTCTATTTGTGTTCCCCATTCCTAGTCACAGCTTTTATGCTCAAGATTGACACACATGGCTCAACACGCCTGCTGGGGCTCCAGCCTAACAACCACACTCCAAACAAGAAAAGCGAGGAAGTGGGGGGGAGACAAAAGGTGTCTCCTAACTGAGTTAATTCACTTAAAGAGATTTCCCAGAAATCCTACCCAGCGTCTTAATGTCTTCTACTTGTATCTCATTAACTACCCTTACCTGTAAAAGAAGCCAGGAAATGTAGTCTTTTATCTAGGCATATTACTGATTGGAATAAAATCATGACGTTGTTAGTAAGGAGGAAGAGAAGAATGGATATTGGGAAAGTGTTATACCCTAATGCTGAAATGACTCTCATACCTGCAGACAAACATTCCCGACCTTAGCACACACCCTCTTCCTGCTCGCTCACTACGCTCCCCAGTCACAACAACGCCCTGCTAGATAGAGCACAGGACACTGTGGAATCCCTACAGTTGCTTTCCTCCTCCTCGGAAGGCTTGTCATCTGACTTCTTCCATGGTTAGCGCCTTCTCACTTTTTAGGTCTTAACTAAAATGCTCCCTCCTCAGCAAGACCGTCCTCACAACTCCAGCCTGAAGAAGCCTCCTTCCTCAACCCTGCCCACTATTCTACCCTTCAAAGCACTTAATGCAATTGGCAACTGATGCCGTGATATACTTGTTTATTAGTTATTTATTTGTATATCCCTAAAGGGAGTGTAAATTCCATGAGGGTAGTGGTCAGTTATGATCACTGTTGTATTCACAGAACCCAATCTTATGCCTGACACACTGTGGGGTTCAATAAATCCTTGTTAAACAAATGGGGGGAACCACCAAGAAAACTGTTATTCAACTAGTAAATAAAACACTTTCCCAACATTTTTATTTTGTATGACCAATTGAACCTCAAATTCCCTCTTGCAGTTACAATCTGTATGAGCCATGAGAATTAGGTTTTACATGTGATGCTCGAAGGGCAGTGGGCTGGACTCGTCTAAGGAACCTAAGTGTTTATCTCCTTGTGCCTAACCTGCAGGAAAGTTGGATTTATCTGCAGGCTTGGCTATGGAAGCCTCCAAGGGAAAAGCCCCACTGAGCACACCATTTTCTTCAAAGGTTTCCTGCAGGAACCTCATCACACTGCCCATGGATCTTTTTGTTGTTGTTGTTGTTGTTCTTCTTCTTCTTTAATATATTAGAAGTTTATGGAGAAAGGTAAGTCTAAAAATGTTTTCTAACTTAGTATTTTACCTGGCATTCTTATGATGTAAATGAAAACGACAGACGACAGGAAGAAAGACAGGGCAAGAGCTGGGGAGGAGAAAAATAAGAAAGGAAGAGAGAGTTAAAAATGAGAACATGAGCCCTTCATTTGCAGAGGGGCACTCTGCGCTGTGGCAGTTTGAGTCCTAGTCTTTTGAGAATTGCTGGAATTTAGCATCTAATTTTTCAAGTCGCTTATTAGGGAGATGAGAAGTCAGCGATGAAGGGGCAGCACCATGTTTGAAGAGCCAGGGGTTCCTGTTGTCCTGAATTATTAAGTAGTCAATATTCAGTGGGCCACTGCCTGCCCGCCTGTCTTCAGCAGGTGGTGCCCTCTGCCTGTCTCTGGAAGGCAGCTGCTTACTCTCAGCCTCCCCAGAGCCTGCAACAGCCATTTGTTTCGATTTAAGACAGACACTGTCATTATTTTGTGCAGAACTTCACAGAACTATTTCCTATTAAATGCTTGAACTGACTGAGTAGCACCAGGCAGGCTGCTGGCTTCATTAATAATGCATCCATGCTTACCAATAGGTTTAGACAACTGGTATTTAGAAGCTTCTGCAGAAGGAGTAGGGTGGGTCTTTTTTCACACCAGTTAGCTTCCCTCTGTCAGTTCCTTGATATTGACATTACATCCAACTGTGTTCTGAAAAGCAGAGGTGCTAAAACTGTGTCTGGGCTGCTCTCTCTCACTTCGGAGTGCTTCCTGATGGAGCTAAGTCATGGTAGTTGGCCTGCCTTTCCTTTCAAGGGAAAAAAATTTTTATTTCCAATCACTTCCCTTGAAACCTTTTTACAGGGTGGCCCCTCACACTCAGTTAATGTGGGCTGGTTCCTGTTGGCACCTTGCCCTGCTCTCAGTACGTTTCAGTACAACACAGTAGGGCTAGACTCCATGACACGTATCCTGTGCATGAAAACTCACACAACTATTTTTAGATTGCTGACCATCAGGAAAGAAGCAATGTACCTTCTAGGTCTTTGGGTTTGAATAAATGTCCATTAGAAGGGCTTCTGCAGAATTCAATCTATTGGTTTGTCCGCAACCTATTATACCTTGCCAAAAAGCACTACCATAAGAAATAAGGGCATTCTGCAATCTTGTAGGGCATCAATGACAGAAAGAAAAGCCATCAAAGTACAAGCAAAATGGTCTTATTTTTAATGCTAGAATGCAGAATACATCAATGCAGCAACTTCTCAAAATGATGGTCTCAAGATTTCCTTTCTAAAACTCACATATTGCTCCTTATCAAAACACATAGCTACCCAAATGAAAGCAATGGAGCTGGTGTTAGGAGTCCCATTTCTAATGGAGCAATTATACAGAAGAAAGCTTACGGATTTTTTCTAGAACCTTACCTATAGAAGTACAATATACACAAAATGATACACACACACACACATACATGCATATATCTGCACATAGGTAATGTGAATGTAGAACTCAAATTGTATGTACCAGTTTATTAAAAGTTCTTTTCTATGTTATACTCGTTTTTTGTTTTCTCATAAGAAATGCAAAATGTGGAAGGCAGAATAACATCTACCAAAGTCATCCATGTCCTATCCCCAGAATCTACAAATATGTTATGTTACATGGCCAGGGGAAATTCAAGTTGCAGATGGAATTAAGGTTGTTAATCAGCTGACCTTGGGATGGAGAGATTATCCTAGGTTACCCAGGTGGGCCAATGTAATCACACAGTCTGTAAATGGGGAAGAGCAAGGCAGAAGAATCAGGACCACAGAGATGCTGTTATGAGTAAGACTTCACCACCATTGCTGGCTTTGAAGATGCAATGGGCCACTGACCAAGGAGGCAGGCTGCCTCCAAAAGCTGGAAAAGGGAAGAAAACGAATTCTCCCCCTAAAATCTGCTGAAACTTTGATTGTAGCCCAGTGAGACTCATTTCAGACTTTTGGCTTCCAGAACTATAAGGTGATAAATTTGGGGAGTTTTTTTTAAAACTACTAAATTTGTGGTAATTTGTTACAGCAGCAGAAAACTAATATAAAGCAGTTTCTAGAAAAAAGCACGAACATTATAAATACTGAAATAAACAAGTTTAAGGTGAGCAATGACAATCAAAATGACCACTAAGAAACAGCCACTCTTCTACACCACTGGCAGCACAGCATTTCTTGAGATCAATTTAGTACTATTTATCAAAAACAATAAAAATGCTTCCATATTTCTTGATGAAGAAATTGTGTTTCTTGGATTTTCTTATAATAAAATAGGTGCAATTTCATATGCGCACACATTTTTGAAGCATGATTTAAAATACTAAAAAATCAGAAACCATCAAAATATGCATCAGTATGGAATTAAAATAAATTATGATATTTGTGCATATTATGCAGCCAATGCAAATACAAGAGAATATCCAATGATATAGAAAGATCTCATGATGCATCATACATATTACACAAAGAAAGATGTACAAATAGTATGATTCCATTTATATAGAATATACACATTTTTACACATTTAAATGTATTTGTAAAATAGAGTAGAAGTTTGGAAAATATTAACAATGATCATTTCTGGGTATGATGATTACTTTTTACTTTTTCAAAATTTTCCAAAATGAAAATGTATTATTTTCATATTCAGAAAAGCCTGCAAGAAACTATTTTTAAAATTGCCTTGGAGTGATGCCTTTCCCTAGTAAGAGATAGGGGAGATTGAGACCATTTCCCTCCCTAGGCACCCATGTCCTCTGCCTGAAAATAAACTATTAAATTAACCAAAGTTGTGAGAATTCTGAGCTGAAATACTGTATATGTGCAGAGAAGTGGATTGAGATGGGTCACATGCCATCAACAACTGACAGCCTGAATTTAACCCCGAGTAAGAAAGATGCCTGAGGGTTGTTTGTTCAGGAGGCAAAGCAGGATGTTTGGAAGACAGTGAGTAGAATGGAGAAGAATTGCTCTTTTGGCACTGTCCCACCGTGGGACTTCCTTATCAGGTTTTGTGGACTACCGGTGTGAACCAGCCACAGAAGGCTCAGCCGACAGAGGAAAGAGCTTTTCTGGCTTAACTCAATGTTTTCCCTTGGTTTAGAAGCCTCTGACTTCAGAAGTCTTACTTAATTGATTTGTGATTTCATAGCAGCCAATATATCTCTCTGGTTCACAGATGGACAATGTAATAAGGCTTCTGTTTATTTTAACTACCTAATACATTAAAATAGCATGTTTTGGTAACATTTTAGACTACATAACACACACTTTATATATATTCTACAGACATACACATACTCTAAATATGTATTTTCTTTCTCTACACGTGTGTGAGCATATGTAAGTATAGCACACACACACACACATATGCAGTTTTTCAAAAGTTTTGGTTGATCCATAGAAAAATATTTGGAATTTAAACTTCCAAAAGCATTGAAATAAATTTACATTTTATTGAGCACAACAATTTTATTAATATAAGTGGTATTTGAATGTTGCCATGTGGAATTGACTAGTCAGTTAAGTTCACTCCTTATAGTTTTAAACAAATTTAAAAATTTTAAATTATATATTACTCTTTTTATCAATGTTGAACTCAAGAATTTAACACAATTAAAAATTGAAAGTCTAATTCTGTATATATGATTTTTCACAAACATCAAATTATTTTTGACAATTTCAATTCCTTTTTCTTGACAGGAATGCAGGTCCTCCTCCCACAGAGGAATCTCCCTAGAAAACATATTCTTTGTTACTGTATGTATAGCAGAGTGAATATATATTATCAAATAACACAGAAGTTCCCTTGTTTGTTTAGGAAAATTTCATGATGGATGATGGCTTTGAGTGTGGAAATTGGGTCTTTAATCCAGGAAGATAGCTTAGAGAAGAGAGTAGTAAACCAAGCAAAGATTGCATCATTCCATTCCCAAAATTAATGAGGATTGGGAGTGCGAGTAAAATGGAAAGAAAGGAGAACCAAACAGAACCAAAAGACAGAGAAAAGGCTAAGCAGCACGATGGGAAGCTGCATCGAACGGGGAAGCGATGGAGGAGGACTGACAGGGCTGAGTGCTCAGGAAGACTTCTAGAAGCAGGACTTCCTAATAACCAGTTGAAAGGAATCTTCCTGCTTTAATATAAATCAGAAGTGTCCAATCTTTTGGTTTCCCTGGGCCACACTGGAAAAAGAAGAATTGTCTTGGGCCACACATAAAGTACACCAACACTAACCATAGCCGATGAAAGAAGAAAAAAAATCACAAGAAAAAAATCTCATAAAGTGTTTAAAAAGTTTACGAATTTATGTTGGGCTGCATTCAAAGCTGTCCTGGGCCGTGGGTTGGACAAGCTTGATATAAATCCTCTCTGCGGCTCAAACTCAGCAGTGAAAGTCTGCTCTACATCAAGGTTGGTATTGGTATTTTGGTCAGAAAAGGAGTCACTCACCATGGGTCACAGTGGCACAACTGGGATAATTAGATGATCTAGGAACTTGGGGCCAGAGGAGACCTGGATAATCCCAACCTCCCTCTCCTACCCCAAATCCACCCCAGGAGGACATTCAAAAGTTCTGAAGGAGGCTAGGTCTTCCACTGCAGGTGAAATGGAGATTTGAGCCAATTTTTTCTGGAATCACAAAAGCCCAGATGACCTGGGATAATATTTGGCCTGCATACAGTTTTAAAGGGTCATAAGAATTCTCTGATAACTTCTGTAAATCTTAGGTAGATTTGGGGTTTCTATTAGGTGCCTATTATATGCCTAAAATATCAGTCATTTACTGATTGGGAACTTGCAATCTAACGGGAGGTGATACAGCATGCATACATGAAATTATAAGCAAACCACAACTCACTGTGTATGTGTAAATATACACAACAGAAATTTTAAACTAATACAGCAACGTCAAAAGTTGCACCATGCAATTAAAATGGGCGCATGAAGAAGTCGACAGTAGAAAGTACCATAACCTCTATTCCTCTTGCCACTGCTCATTATCTCTCATTAGACTAAGGTAAAAAGCCTCTTGGCTCCTGTTGTCAGTGTTCTCATCACTAAAAGTTATTCTTTACTTTGCTACTAAATTAATCATAATGAGGTAGAGTCCTGTCTGGCACAATGCCTGGCACAGGATAGACTCTCAAGAACCACTTGTTAAATGAACAAATCAATCACAGAGTCTTCCCATCCTTCACAAAAATTGTCTCATTATTCCCTATTTATCTTTCTAACACTTTATCTCATTATACCTCATTATTGCTTATTTTGCTTCTACGAGTGTATCTCATAGATTCATAAATCACTAAAATAACCTTTCTTATTTCTTCTATTCAAAATCTACCTAAGAGTGCCTTATCAAGTGCAAATTTAACTTTGTTTCCAGATTAGGAACACAGATTTTGATAATATTCTTAACAGGTTACCTTCTAAGAAAAAAATCCAAGAAAGTAAAATAATGGGTGCTTTGTATTAATGATCACATAAACATAAACTATTGATAATTAAAAAGTGAATTAAAAATCAACAATGTTAAACAGTATTTTGATAACTCACTACGCCCATAAAACCATGAGGGCCATCATTGACCAAGGCAAAGTGTTTCATGTATTCATAAATGTTGACCATTGAAGACTGCCATTCCCAACTCCATGGCTACCAACAAGCTTTAGTTCCTTCTGCCTTCCTTAAGGAGTCAGTGATGGCCAGGATTATTAAGAAATTCAAACCAGTTTCTGGGTCACATCTAATGAAAATATGGTAGATAAAAACCCCCAAGTTAATAAACACAAATAAAATATTTCAAGAAACCATAAAAATACATGTTTCCTGAGGGAAATATGTCTTTGTTAAAAGAAAAAGAGGAAAGGTAGCTGTTTTTCCAAGCTCTGTGGTCATTTACTGTAGGTGCTGAAAGAAAGATTCTGAGAGCTTTATATTTGCTTCACAAATACAACATTACCCAAACCACTTAAAACTATACATTTCCATAATTTTCCTTTTGATTTTCCCATAACTCTGAACAGACTATCAATGGAAACCAAAAATTAGGAAGGCTATGCGATGCAGCTCTGATTCTAAAGAAAATAGAGAGCAGTAATGTAACATTATATAACACAATTCATCTAAAGAGCCTTGTGTCATTTGGAATTAAGAGCATACTTATCATAAAGGACCAGCTGTCTACTTATTTGTCGTAGGTTTTTGTATGGTCTGTTTTTGTTGTTGTTTTGGTTTTGTGAAAAAGTGAGTGTTTGGGATTTTGTACACAGGTACACACATGCTGTGGACACTTAAGATGGTTTTGAAATGTCCATTTGGAGTTACGGAGTTGAACAACTGTTGACTTTTGTTAACCAGAACAAGACCAGTCACAGGGCAAGTCACTTCCCAATTTCCTGACGTGTATAAAAGAGCCAATGGGGGCTGCGTTGTGGAGCAAGGGAGTGAAGGCAGACGACGGAGAGTTTCTCTGGAGGGGACTAAAGTGGGAAGTAATAAAGTGCAGGGATTCAGAGCTTATCTGCCCGCTTTGTGCACAGTCAAGGGAAAGATCTCCCCACTACCTCTAAAACTCCTCAATTAAATGCGTGCACTTTGACAATGGAGAGTGTAATTCTCCACTAAATGTAACGTCCAACAACTTTACACTTTCCCTTTCCATGCATCGTTTTCAGTGGTGGTTGTGTACAGTTAAGAAAAAGAAATCCAATAACATAAAATGATTTTAATAATTTTTAAAGGAAGTTTAAATGATACACACTAGATCAGGGTCGATGAAAATAGCACTAGTGTCGAAGGGCAACAGGTTGCTAATAAATACAATAGTTTAGGAAAGTGCTGTTTCTGTCATGGAAAAACTATATTCTGGGAAAAATAATACTCCTGTAATTCATTTTTGAAAGCTATTGAGACTTCCTGGATGAAGAATGTAGTTATTAAAGGCAAAAGTACACAATATGCTGTAATGAAATGTTTGTGCTTCTCGCTTCATTAAATGCTTTGTGGGCCTCTGGGGAAATCCTCTCTCTCACACAGAAATAATGTTTATACATAGTGGTATCACTAGAGGGAGTGCACAGAGCAGTGGTCAGAGGAAGAACTTGCTACAACTTCAGTAGGTTCAATTTAAAACACCAAAACAAGACGTGAACAGGTGTGTGTAATATTGATAAAGGAGCACACACAATTTTGCTGTGAGTTTGGTTATCCTTATATTTAATTAAAATGCCACTTTTCCTTTACTTAATTTTAAAATAAAAAATTGTGGGTTTTGCTTGAAGTATAGGGTGATGGAGAAAACCAGATGGTTTGAATTAGTGGGATTAACTGAAAAAAATCTGGTTCTAAATTCTGCTGCCAAATATAGTCAATAACGTATTTGGGACTCTGAGATTCAAGAGGTTGGCAGTTTGGGGTCTGCTGACTATATTAAATTAGAGTATTTTGAAAATGGAAATTTAAAATAGTGATTAAATTGTAAAGAAATTTACAAAAAAAAAAACTTGTGGGAGGTGAGAAAGTTCACTCATAGGAAATACATGAAACTACAATGAGTAACTTTATAAAGTCTCATTAGCAAAGGATCTTTAAACAAGAAAGGTGAAATCATGTGGAGAAAACAAAACTATGGACTTCTTGACTGTAAACACCTTGTTTGGTTCATTGAATGGGCTTCGTCCTCTTGGCAGTGCTTTGTTAGAGGGATGTGTTGGTCTTGCCTAAATGAGAATATTGACGCAACATTTCCAGAGAAGATAGAACAAGGACGTGTAAAAGAAAACTACAGTGAAAAACAAAATCAGGAGAGAAATAGTAACAATAATGGGCTTATGTCCTACAGACCACCAGGTAAAAAGTACTAACACCAAGATTGTTTTAAAAATACTATATGAGATTTTCAAGAAAATATTCCTTTGCCTCAAGAACATTTTTTCCCCTCAAGAAGTGTGTTAACCTTAATGTCTTTCCCTAGAGCTAGAATTTCAATTAGCTGCTTTACTACTATGACTCTAGTCACATATAAAAATCGGTGACTCTCTAAGATTCTTGTTCTAACCCATATTCCTGGGTGCACATCTAAGTTGAACTTAAGTTGAAATTTCTTTAATTTCCAGGCTCCTGTATAATACTAAGATGCTATTTATAAGAAATATACAACTTGAATCTAGAAGAACATAACACTTGGGTTTCCTTCTTGTTAATGAAAATAACATGTTATAGAAATTGATTCATTTATTGAATAATCACAAATGTTACTAAAAATGAAAGTCATACAGCAGGATAGAGAGAGGATGATAACAAGACTCTCAGTCTCTATAATCATTTTTATCTGCTATTTTTAACAATTTAATGCATTATCCTATATTAAGCATTATGATAATATAATAATCATATAGTATACTACAATAGGCATTATAATGTTAAGTTTTGAAAAAACAAAAAATATAAGCCCTTTGAAGATGTCACATACTAAGGATTACCAATTGTACAATATCAAATAGTGTGTTCCTGACTGAGATCTCCAAAATAATTGACTACTGCAATAATATTACATAGACCTTTTCACAGTTCTCTATAGTACACATAGGCATCATCTCTGGGGATAGTCAGAATAAAATAGAAATGACATATAAATAGCTCATTAAAACTTCAGAGATCTATAAAAGAGCTAAGAAAATGGCAAGAGTTTTTTTAAAGAAGAGTTCATTCTCTTGGCTGCAACTTGTATTTTTATGCTTATTTCAAAGATCTCATTTTTATGTTTATAAAAGGTCTGATTTCAGACTACCTAAATTACCTAAATAAAGGTAAAAACTTACCTAAGAGGATTTTTTTAAAATCCTCATCACAAGACAAAAAAAATTTGGATGAATGGTAACTAAACTTATTGTGATAACCATTTCATAATATATACATATATCAATCAAATTAATCAAATCAAAATCAAATCAAATCAAAAACTAATACAGCTTTTTGCTAGTTACATCTCATTAAAACTTGAAAACAATAATAATTTTATTTTAAACATGTCACTCAACTTAGGAACTGTTCATGCTGCACTATGGTGGCAGTGCTGAGCCTCTTTAGGACACTGTGTTGACATCCCATCAGGCCTACAAAATACCCATGTGTGTCTCTTGCTTCCGGTAAAGAGGAAGAGGCAATTACCCTTGAGATGAAACTCAAGTCCAAGCGCAGGCTAATGTAAGGCGTCTGAGAACATACAAGGTAGGCTAGGCTCAGCTACGCACATGATGTTTGGTAGGTCCGGTGTACTGAATACAATTTTGACAACATTTTCAGCTGTCAGTGGGTTTATTGAGATGTCACCCATCATAACTTGAGGAGCAGCTGTAGGTATAATAGATAGTAGAATGTCATATCTTCTCCAACTGCCTGCAAGAATGTATTCCCTCCTAAACGTTTGCATTCAACTTGAATTTCCTCCTCTTCTGCCAGTAGTTCCTACTTGGTTGGTATTGCTAGGCTTCCTCTCTGTCTGCTTTTAGGCCTGTGTGAGTCCTGGCGAATTCTTCATTCTTTTCATCTGTTTCCTTTTAAAGCTGTTTTAAGGTTCATTGCTTCTTGACCTATTTGGCCTTGCTGTTCCCGTAGCTCAGTCTAATTCCCCAGTTGGGGCTTCAAGACTGTATTACTGTTTTGCTGTCAACAACCCTGTTTTTTTTCTTTCACCAACTTTTTGCTGCTCCCTGATCACATTCAAGGTGCAAAAATGCTAGCAGTGAACAGTCACCAACTCCCAACTCCCACCAGCAGCACATATGACAGAACCTATTTGGAATCCTTCTCCATGATGTACTAGCGAATGTGGCTAAACTTCATAGTATCAATTCACCCTCCAGAAGAAATGCAAATAGCAACACAAAAAGAGGGTCAAGGATTCACTGACGCAAATAGAAACGTTCGCAGTGATAATCCAGACGAAACAGTGCATGCTGGCTGATGACGGGCCTCTTATCGTTGTAACTCCTCGGGAAGATGTGCTTCCCTGGGAAGGAAAACCCGCTTTCGTTTGTAATGTAGCTAAAAGTTCACATCCTGTCCACTAGGCTGTGCTGACTGTGGTAAGAAACTGCTACGAGAAGAGTTTACAATGGCAGCCTGAACCACCAAGATGACATTTTTTCTGTACCTATAGGTCAACGAGCAGGGTCTTCCTCTTCTTTTCTATTCTATTAGGCTGATCCTTTCAGGAGTTCTAATGCATTTTAACCTATTTGGTGGCAAGCTTTAGAAGCATTTAATAAAAGGAATGTGGAGGCGATGTCATCAGTGAGCAAGATTTGCCTTAGTGATTCCTTAACCTGTTTATTATTATTTCCTGCGTCTTAGAAATAATGATGGTCAGCAGTTTTATAAATCAAGCTGAAAAAAACCGGAGATGTTTTGGAGCCAAAGGTCCTTCATGCCTGCAGGATAATGTGGCCTGCTTGCCTTCCATAATGGGCAGGTTGTGGTTTATTCTGTTTCCTCCAAGGAACCTTCTGGAAGGAATTTTATAGCCATAGCTTTGTGTAAGCATTAAGCCATTTGCGGCATGTGTGAGAATGAGAAAGCACTTGTCCCAACAGCTATGACTTCAATTTTCCTTCCTACTTGCTGCCCAGAACTTGGCAGTCTCTGTTAGAACCAATGCCTCTTTGGCGTTTTAAAAAGTTATCTCTAGACCACACTCTTTTACAGAACAGGCAACTCAGGCATTCTTGGAGAGAGGGTAGCCTGAACTTTGCTGTTGCTGAAGTGGAGAGATCTAACTGGAATGGAAGCGTTTAGGAAAGTACTCCCTACTCCCTGAACAGGGGCCAGTCTTCCTCGGAGGCTATCTGGGTGATGCTGGTCACCCTCCTCATTCGTACTTGGCCCAATCTTTCCCTTCGGTAAATGCACATTTCTACAGAGACGTTCTATTGACTTCTACCAGAAAGATCTACAAGCAAAGGTGAAGCAGAACTATATGGAACAAATGAAAATAGAACCCATGGCATAACCTGCCACTTTACAGAAGTAAATATGACAAACTTAGACCCACAGGAAACCGTTTTATGGCAAAGAGTTTGCCCTTTCATAGAAAGGACTAGGCATTTTATTTTTCAAAATGAAACCTTAGATTAGTGAAAGTATTGCCAGATGCCTGGTGGAAATGATTTTGTCTATAGGGACTTCTTAGTGCTCTCTCATGAAAAGAAAAATTAACCTTCAATAAATAAAAAAACTTTAAATTCCGAGTTGGTAAAATTTTTCTTACATTGTAGTTTTCATCAAGGACTAATATATTTATAACACTTGAAGTTTTTCTATTAAATTGTTTTTGAGTTATGAGTGACAAAAAAAATAACGTTTGAAAAAATTGAGGGAAAAAAATGAAAAGACAGAGCATTCATGTCCCTTAGCTAGAAAGTACATTATTTACATCTGTGCCAATTCTCTACACACCGTCTTGCCCCCTTGTAGCTATGGGCAATGCCATTATTTACAAGTTTTAGCTAGAAAATCTTTTGACTTTAGCATTTGCTTTAATTCAAAAAATGTGTGTACCTACTAAGAGCACAAAACCTGTGATTGTGATATAACACGAATTTTTCTTTAAAAAAAACGCTTTATGTAAGAAGAATGATGACGATTTAAATTTTGGAAATGTCAAATCTGAAATGTCTGCAAGACCGATGAGGGGAAGGATGTTCATCAGGCAGCTGGAAATTTGGTGAGGAGACAGGTAAAATTGGACATACTGGGGTGGTGGTGTCATGTGGTGCAATACAAGACAGGTTTCCAATGAAAAATTAATTTAAATGACACTAAGAAATCATTATTTATACCTCTTACTTAAAATCCCCTCTAAAGTGGTAAATATACTTTCCCATGAATATGTTCAATTCTCTCCACTGTCAGTGGAGTTAGTGAAGGGGTCAGGGAAACTATTGACTCTTTGCAGACATCAAGACCATGAGGAGTGACATAGGCCAAGAACACAGCAGTACCTGGGAAAGATCAAAATAGAGAGGGCAGCTGAGCTATAGCAATAGTGAGGAAGAATTTCCTAAAGAGTTGATAAGTATCACAGATTTTTTTCATGTAGAGTAATTCATTTTGGCTAAAAAACAAACTAAAAGAAAGGCAGCAAAGTGAGAACTAGTTGCTAACCCACTTAAATTTACCATATTTTATTTTCTTTTTACACTTAAAATTATTGCCCTCTCCAAAATTCAATCAGAAGCCATTTCTTGAAGTTACCAATTGTGTTGTGGTTCAAATAACTTAAACAGGACTTTGCTACTAGCCTGCAATGTTAATTATAAGTTTATATCAAATTTTGTGTCTCAATCATTCATTCACCCATTTGTTATTTATTTAGGTATTTTTTCATGCACTATTACTGATGTCACGTTTCCTAAAGTAGTTCCCCTATACAAAATGCCCTTTGGGCTATTAACCATATTTTCTTGAAGGAAAGGAAGCTTGAATCAAGCAAAATCCTGTGGTGATCTTTGAATGAATCTGCTTCTGGTATCAGCATTAGCCAGTATTTTTTTTTATTTATATATACACCTTAATTTCTTCTTTTGCAAAGATGAAGTAACACTAGACAGGTGAAATATTCTTATTTGCTTTAGAGTATTAGGTAGGTGGCACCCTGCTACAAATTGGGATTGCTGGTCATCTTAAATAACATTGGATGTTAAGTCCTCCACAAAATGATCTCATGTGAAGGCCGAGCTTAAAAAAGACAAGAAGGGGGCATGTTTTCAATTCAACTTGTCAATCAGAGGGCAGTCTGTATCATACCAAATATCAAGGTGACTATATCAAAGCAATTTTTCACTTTTCATAACTTGCGCATTTTAATATCTGACTTCCACGTAGGTGTGCCTTAGCTCATGGGCTACAAAGTCAGACAGACCTGGGACTGACTTCCAGCCTTACCAAGAACAGCTACATAACTTTGGGAAAGTTAGTTCACTTCTCCAACAGTCACTATCACCACCTACAAAACAGGGATTTACAATAATACCCAGCTCAAGAGTGGTGAGACTGCATGAAAAGCTTGAATAGAGAGCAACTTTTACGTGTGCGTGTGCGTGTGTGTGTGTGTGTGTGTGTGTGTGTGTTATGCCTTCCAGTCAGCTCTGACGGCTGGTGACTCTAAATAAGTAATGTCCACAATGTCCCATCCTCAACAGCCCTGCTCAGCTTGTGTAGATTCATGCCTAGAGCTTCTTTCATGGAGTCAATCCATCTCATGCTTGGTCTTCCTCTTTCACCACTGCCTTCTATTGTTTTTCCAGAACGATTGCCTTTTCCAAAGAACCCTGCCTTCTCATGATGTGCATGAAGTAGGACAGCTTCAATTTTGTCATTTTTGCCTCTAGAGATGTTTCAGGCTACATTTGCTGCAGAACCCATTTGTTCATATTTCTGGCAGTCCAAAATATGCATAGAGCTCTCCTCCAAAACCATATTTCATGTGATTCCATTTTTTTCACATCCATCTTCTTCACTGTCCAACTTTTGCACCACACATGGGAACTGGGAATTCAGGGGTGCAGATGATCTTAGCCTTGGCCTCTAATGACACATATTTGCTCGCTATGGTCTTTCTTGATTCTTCCACTGCTGCCCTTCTGAGTCTCAGCCTTCTCTTGATTTCTTGGCTGCTGTCTCCATTTGAATTGTTGACTGAACCAAGCAAGGTAAGCAAAATCTGTAATACTTTTGATACTTTTATCGCCTATGATAAAGTTGTATGTTTCTTCTGTGGTCCTGATTTTTGTCATCTTGATATTCAAATACAATCCTGCTTTGGCACTTCCTTCTTTTCCTCATAATATATAGAGAGTAACAGATAGTCTATGTTTATATTTTAGTTTCATTAATCTAATTCTGATGAACAGATTTCATACAAGTTGAGAAAAATTAAAGACACGAATAATTATAATTAGAATTACATTCTCCCTGAGTGTTTTGGGGGAAAATATTCCTCTCCTTTCTTCTTTATCCCCTCTTTGTATGAACAGATTTTGTCATTCTCCCTGTTTTATGTTATGTCACAGCACTCCCCTGCTGAGGGCCATTCTACTCTCCTCAGAGCATAGAGATCCCCAATAGTCTTTGGACCCCTACAGGAGTCATCTAGCTAAATGAGGCAGCACAGACTAGACATTTGCCATGTCCATTTTGACATTTTGGCAACATAATATCTTGGCATCCCTTTTTTTATTACACCGCTGATGACTGGCTGACAATGAAGTTACATGAGAAAAGCATGACGGCCTGAAGAGATGATGAATTTAATTCTTGGGATGAAAATGGTCACTGTGCAGGATGCCTCCCGTAGAAGGCAAATAGCTTGGTTGGATCTCAATTTGGATAGCAGTGAACGTGGTCTGCGAGGATTCCAGTTTCCTAAGGACCACAGCAAAATTCTTTCCTGGAATTTCTTTTGAAATATACACATAGTTGCCATTGAAATTTGTAATAGGTAGACTGAAATTCAGAAAGAAAGCAAAGGCAGGTACAGTTTAGAGTGGATCTGATTTTGGATTCTTAAATTTTTAAAGTAACATTTGTTAAGTCATAGGAATTTCAGAAACAAAAGTAGCATTTGAAGGTATAAAGATTTACCTTGAACTATTTTAAAATAATAAGCCAGCAGGCATATATACCTGTGCTCATTCATTTTTTAGTGTGGAAATGATTATTGTCTCATGAATTGTAGTTTTCTTGTCTAGCCCTAAGTAATGTAACCTTAGTGAGAAAATCGGGGCTCTGAGACACATTACAAAGAGTAACAAATATAGCAATTACATTACTCTCATCCTTACAAGAAATTTTCATTATAAATATGGATATTAAGAGGTTCATCATGAATATATGTACATGCTCTAATCTGATTCTTGACAGAACAGAGAAATCAACACTTCTATATGTAAGTGAAGGTATTTTCTTTTCTTTCCTTTCAATTTTTCTAGAGACAAAAAAACGCACATTTTTTTCCAAGGACCAAGACCCTTTTAGAATATTCTCTGATCTTTCAGGGTAAAGATGGAGACAGAAGTCCGATCCCACCACCGTAAAAGATCTATACCTGGCTTTTAATTCCATAAACACTATGTAAATACATTACCATTGTACAAAATTCTAACAGTAAAGATTAATTACCAGTAGGCCTTTACATGGGGCTCCAACCGAAAAAAAGATCTGATTTCTTGATTAAGGAAAGATCTCCGGTATAGAGCATTCTGCATGTGTTTGAAGAGCAGATTGGACAACTGACTTCCATACACAGACTTATGGTAAGCAACCAAAAGTTTTCTGGTCTGTATCTCTCTCTCACCCTTGTTATACCTTATGATTCAAAGTGCTGAGCCGATAGAAGATTATCTAAAGTGGCAGCTGTCTGATGTGGTCCCCAAACTGGCAATATCAGTATCACGTGAGAAAGAACTTATTAGGAATGCAAACGCTCAGGCACCCCACACCTGCTGAACAGAAACTAGGGATGGGATGCAGCAGTCCACGCTGTAGTAAGCACATGGGTAATTCTTTTTTTTTTCTTTTTCTTTTCCCATTTATGGGCTTTTGGGTTTTTTCCAATATTTAGTGTTATAACCATATTATTTTCATGAACATTTTGTACATGCTTCCTGGTGCACACAGGACACATGGGTAATGCTGATGCACACTTGCATTTCGGAACGGTGATTTGCATCTGGGGCAAACTGGCTCCCTTGGGGGACAGATCTCTCCACTCAAGTCTCTGGCTTTCTTGCCCTAATACCCTAATCGCTATTCCTGCATCTACTCTTAAAGTCTGTGGTCCTCTAACAGCCTCATTCCCATTTTCTTTATTTGTGTGTCCTTCCATCCTTTTTATTTCTCTTCTACCATTTTATTGCGGGATCATGGAGTGATATTTGACAGATATATGCTGCAAAACCACATCATTAGCCATAAGTCTCATTTATTTGTATAGAGATTTTTAATCACATGTCTATTGGTACTTAGCACCCATTTATCTTGCCTGAAATTAAAATCACTAAAGGTTCATCCTCAAGTGTGTGTGTGGGGGTGTGTGTGGGTGTGTATAGAGGGCAGTATTATTAAAAAGAACAAAATTTTGTTTTTCTGGTGAACTCAGTTTTATTTCATAGCTTCCTCTTTCATCATTAGTAACCACTTCTGTTGGGGGAGGTTAATCTTCTTTTTCTACTTGCTTGGGTTAAATATTAAAAAAATAATTTCTGACTAATAAATGCATTTAAGGATATAATTCTACTAGGTACTACTTAGGCTAGCTCTATTTTTTTATATGTATCTTGATGATAATTTCTTTCTAATGAAATTTGAAACTAAATTGAAATTGTGTGTGATTTTTCCTTATTAAATAAAACTTATTTGGAAAAGTTTTCTTTTTCTTTTTTTAATTAAGAATGTAGGGATTGTTGGTGAGAATGTAAATTGGTGCAGCCACTAGGAAAATCGTATCGGGGTTTGGGGTTCCTCAAAAAATTAAAACTAGAATTACCTTGTGACCCAGCAATTCCACTTCTGGGTATTTAGCCACAGAAAACAAAAGCAATAATTCAAAAACTATATATACCTCCAAGTCACTACAGTGTTCTTCAGCCAAAATATGGAAACAGCCTAAGTGTCCATCAATGGATTGATAAAGAAAATGTGATATCTATATATACCACAATATTATTTCACTTTACACACACACACTTTAAAGAATGAAGTCTTGTCATTTGCTCCAACATTGATGGACCTTGAGGAAGTTATGCTAAGTGAAATAAGTCAGACAGAGAAAGATAAATAAATACTATATGTGGAATCTAAAAACCAAAGAAACAAACAAACAAAACCAAGCTCAGGGAGTTCTCTGATGGTGTAGTGGCTTAAGGCTTCGGCGCTGGCGCTGTCAGCGCTGCGGCCTGGGTTCGATTCCCAATCAGGGAGCTGGCCACATACCAAAAAGCAAAAAAACAAAACAAAACAAAAAAACAACCCAAGCTCAGAGATACAGAGAACGTACTGGGGGTTGCCAGAGGCAGGGTGTAAGAGGGTGTGAAACAGGTTAAGGTGACCAAAAGGCACAAACTTCTAGTTACAAAATAGACAAGTCATGGGGATCTAATGTAGAGCATGGTACCTCTAGTTAATAATACTATATTGCATATTTGATGTTAATGAGACTTACTACGTGATCGTTTCACAATATATACAAATATTAAGTCATGTTGTACACCTAAAACTAATAAAAGGTTAGATGTCAAAAGGTAAATTTTTTTTTTTAAAGTAGGTACTTAAGTGGTGGGAAGAGGCAATGGACTTCTGGGAATTTTTTGAAATATTTTTGTGGCCTAGTATTCATTCAACTTTTATGACTCTTCTCTTTGCATATGAAAAGATTATGTATTATACTTTGGAGTACAAACTTCTACATGTATCTATTGGTCTAAACTCATTTACGGTGCCAGTAAAATCCTCTGTAGCCTTGACACTTCAGGGCTATTTGATTTGCTGAAGTCTGGGAGAGTTACATTAGTCTGTTATTATTATAGATTGGTTGTATTTGTTATAATTGCTTTCTACATTTTAAACAATGTAATTAAAAGTGAATGTCTGTAACTATCTGTTTTAAGGAATTTTATACTTGTATTATGAATTTATCTTTGTTTATTATTTATCTTAGTGCTATTGCTAACCTTGAATTCCACTTGCTTGATAGTAACTATACTATGTTTATTTCCATTTTATTAATATTTGCCTGGTATAACTTTTTAATTATTCTAGTGACCATTTCTGATCATGTCTCACATGGCATATAGCTGCATAGTTTTTTGTTTTATATTTTTGTTTTCAAGTACAATACAATCTGAGAGACTGGCTTTTTATGCAATCATGACATTTATTGAATTACTAATATCTTTGAATTTCTGTTTCTTATTTTATGTTTTCTATTTACTATCCTTGATTTTTATTTTTTCACTTATTGTATTTATTTATTGATAAGAAATTTTTTTTAATTACCATTTTCTTCTCTTGGTTTGAAAGCTATATGTTTTATTTAAAATTGTCCACTTGTTAGTTTGAAGTTTTAACATATATTTAAAATGTTTTTCCATAAGTAATTAATGGTGAAATTAAGAATTCTGTATTCCTACATTCTCCTGTGCCCCACTCACTCTACCCACACTTAATTCCCACGTTGAGATTTTTTCACTCTGTATTAGGTTTACAACTAAATATTAGAAAACTACATATTTTGTTTATTTCTTTGGCTATCACTGTTTATTGTATCATACTTACCATTTTTAAAAGTTTATTTTCTTGAAATACATCCTTCTCTTTCAAGGAGTCCTTGCATATTTATTAGTAATAGTTTGGCCATGTTTAGAATTTGGAGTTCAAAGTAATTTTCTTTCTGAACTTTAATGTGCCGAGGTCAGGTTTTTTTAATCATTCTATTTGACTCTGAGTGGGACTGTCAATATTAATATTCATAATTGAGGATGTCTTAATTTTTACTATCATATTTTTATGTCCTATATTGTTAATTACTTAGAAATTTTTTGTTTTGTAAATGCCTTAATGAGAATATTATGTTGTCCTAATTAGGATATTAATCTTACATAGTATACTTCTGTTTTCCCGTTCATTTGATTTCCTTAGCTGTTAAATGCTTTTGTTTGCTTGTTGAAATTGGCACCTTTGAAAACAAGGTTCATTGTTAGCCTAGCTATGAATGCTTTTTCTATTTAGAGCAACCTACTGCGGTATAGTGGGAAGGGAGGAAAGAAAAAAGAGATGCTGTGTGACAACTGATTCTCTGGGTCACACCCTGTTCCTCTGAGATGCCACAGGACACCTGGGGCACAAACAGCCTCTCAAGTTCATGCACCACACCCTCTGTCCTGGCTGGAAGCAGAAGGCTTCTCTCCACGTTATCCTCTTTCCTCACTCTCACTCTGAGACAGTTAAGTCCACTCCTCTCACTTTCAAGATAGAGAAAAAGGAAGCAAATGGGGTAAAGTGATTTGCTCCAGCACACCACTATTCAGTGATGGTGCCAAGAACAAAACTTTAAGCTCCAGACTCCTGGGTCTCTAGCTATTTTTTGGATCATGCCAAGCAGATTTCTTACCTTGGTCTGGTTTGTTAACTGCCATTAGACTACTGACCGTTTGGAAGAGTTTTTTAAAAAAGTGTATCATTGGCGGGGGTGGGGGGTGGGGCGGGGCAATTGACTGTCCTTTAAAGTGTGTGTGTGTGTGTTTAAGAATTTAATGTCAAAGACTAATACAGAGAAAAGAAAATCACATTTTCCCCTAAAATGAGATTGGACCAAGAGAATCACAGCAGAAGACAACATTTTTCAGGGTGAATGCCAGTGTCATTACCACCAAGGGTAGCCAAGGTGTTCTGTTCAGCTAGTCCTGCTGTGGCCACCAGCACCACATCCTCAACTGGGCCTCTGATCTGACCAGGGACGTGGCTAAGCTGTGAAAATTCGATTGAATCCTCACGAGGCTGAAGCACTGGTGTGGAAGGTGACCCAGCACAAGCAATTACTCAAGAATGTCAATGTCTTAAAAGGGAATTCTGCATGCCTGCACTTACATGCTAGAAAGAGAAAGTAGTTTGATCAGAAATCAGAATACATATCCAAATTGAATTTCAGGCTAAGGGTAAGTCATAAACTCATTCTAAAATGCTGAACTATTTTGGGGTGATGGGACCATGGGATGATTTTAAAGGTGCTTTACATTTTTCAAATATTATATAAAAATGTTGTATCAGATAGCTTTTGCTACTCCACAAACTCCCATAAAACTTATCGGTGCCCAGTGTGAATGGCAGTTTGGGCAGCTTAGATCAACTTGACCAAGGCTCCTTGTTGTCTGTAGTCAGAGGTCAGATCAGCAGAGACAGGCTGACCTTGAACACGGGCACCTATGAAGACCACCAGACCTTTGGATCCAGAGCCTCACTCTGTTCCTTCTTCCTTGTACATCTCCTCTAGTGCTAGTGTGGGAAGCCCAGAAGAGAAGACCAACCTCCTGAACGCTCATGCATGGCAGAGAGTCCCCTTCTTTGTTGGCCCAACTATTGTCCTTGTCATTAGCAATCTACTTCAGTAGTGCAAAACTTGCTATTGCTTTTCTGTAGTCAGCTCCACTGATGAAGCTGTGATCTATGAAGCAGAAATGGGTGAGAAGAGGTCCCAAGACCATGCAGGCATTGGACTCAATTCCAAATTATTTCCTTTAGAAATGTGAATGCATCCTTAAAAGTTGAGCTTGACCTGGCCACCACCCCACATTCCAGCCTGCAGTAGTCCCCAGCAAGCTCACAGTCACCTCTCCCATCTCGTCCATATGCCACATCCCTTCCCAGCCCGTTCTCAGGAATCACAAAACTCTCAAGAGTGCCGTTTCATGCCTCCTCCATTTGGCTGAGTTATCCCACCATCTTTCCTCGGTGCCCCTGACCCGGGACACCAGAGCAAGTCTGCAAGCCTTGTTACTGAGGACAAATAAGTGGGGAAGAATGTCGGTTTCTTGCTGACACCCACACGCTTTATGAGGAGGTCTTTTATCTCCCACTTCTTTTGGCTTCAGAGAAGTGCCTGTTTCTCTTTGCTTTAGGGAAGTAAGAGGAGGTCAGAGTCATGTGGTGAGGGCCTCTGACTGCCCCCTTTCCAGTCTTCTTTGCACAAAGAGAGGACGAGTAGATAATAGAATAAGAGGTTGGAAAAGGTATTTATCTCTTATTTTGCCCAAATAGCACCTTTCAGTAAGCCCTTTGGAGAGGTGACTGGCACACATGCCTGAAGTTTTCTCTGAACTTAGAATGTGGAATACATATCGGCCTTTGTTCTCAGCTGTGAGTTCTAGGAGCCAATAAAAATAGATTGCACAAGATATTTTACACTATCACGCTGCACAGATCGGCCTTTAATATAGGTAAACATTAAAAAAGAGTCCCAGTTGTTACTTCACTATCACTGGGAGTGGAAATCTTTTACTTCAACTCTGGCTCATTTTCCTTTATCCTTTATGTAAATCACTCTTCTTTATTTTTTTTAGTTTTTATTTTTTTGCAAATCAAAAGAATTTATTGTAGGGGTTTAAGAGTATCTTTCTAGGCATTGATTAGTTTAAATATCAGAGTTCATTCTCTTTCTTTCAGCACCAAGAAAATTGATGTGATGGCCTGTCTTAAGTTGGTTTCCTCTATTGGTCTTTTATCTGAAAAGACACCTTTAGCAAAGTAATGACAAAAACTCATCAATATGCTACTTTTTATCTGCTTGACACTGCAATCAATGGACTATAGAAGAAGTCCCTCTATCAGCACTGTCAGAAATGATCACTGTGCTGGACGGAGCATGTTACCTGATTTCTCCGAGCACTCATTCACTCCTGAAAGCTTTCTTTCAGCTGTTACAACAATGACCCTGCTTAGAGGTCAGAGAGAAAGATGCTGTACAATCAAAGGATGTGCAGTAAGTCTGGAGAGGGAAGACTTTCTCAAACTGCGGGATAATATAATGGTTGGCATATCTGGCCCTTGGGAGAAATCACGTTCTCCATCTCTGGGACATGTGATTTTCAAAATCCACCTTTGAGGGCCTGGAAGTCCTAATTTGTCATAAGTGACAGCTGGGATTGGAGGGTTACACTCAGCACCAAGGAAAGAACTTGCCCAAGCCAAAGTGGTTGAATTAGCATAATCTGTTTTATGAGAAAAATTTAACATCTTCATAAAAAAATTTTAAATAATAAAAAGGCATTATATTAATATTTTGTACAATTAACCAATAGTAATAATTCAGTAGAAGGACGTTTTCCAAATACCTTTTAACATATTTAGACAATTTTTATTCATGAGTGATCACAAGAATTATCACAAAGAAAGCCGAATTCCACTAGCAATTGTAAACCTCATAGAATTAGGTTTCCCTGACTCAGAAACTACTGGGCTCATGCTCACTGTAAAAAACAAACAAACAAACAAACAAACAAAACATCCTGGGGACCTACAACCTTCACTCGTAACTCTAACGCAAGGTAGAAGAAAAAGTCTGTTGATTTCAGAGAGTGACATTCAAACTATTCTCACTGGTGAATATCTAAGTCATCAAGGCAGTTGACTATTCTCTGCTTGAAGACACAAATACAACATGACCTAAAATGCAAGAGAGTCTTTTTCCAAAACCAAATTTTGCCTATTTAAAGTGCAGTTTCTTTTCTTCATATTGGCCCGTAGTTATATATTCTTTCCCCGGAAAAAAACTATTCTTCATTCTAAAGTAGCAATATTGACTCTTCTGAGATTTTGTTCCCCTCCTCTCCTTGCCCCCATTGATGGTGCCCCATTGATGATGATATAGTTAAAATTCTGGGAAGCTGTGTAGGTACCTTGGCAAGCAATAAATTCAGTGACAACTGTTAAGAATTCCTCTGATGAGGTGGGTATGTGTACTTCGATGGTATCTTACGGATGGCATGGCCAAGGCAAGCCCAAACCAAAACTGATTGCAAAGAGGATGTGTGAGTGCTGTGACCAACGCTGCAGAAACACTGTTCACAATGTCAGGGGCCAGGGTATATCCTTAGAGGAAAATATTCTGTAAGAAACCAAAAAGCAGAGTCAAATCATGACTTAAAGTCCCAGAGGAGGAAGGAAGGAAGAACTGCAGCACAGTTCAGGGCTAAGGAGAGAAGCAAGAAAGACCTCAAACATGTCAAGTGATAAAAAGTTAAAGGGATTTGAGTTAGGGCAGGAAATGGAGTATTACTAGAAGATGAGTTCACTACCTAGAAGGTGATGGACAAGGGATTCACCTCAAGACAACAGGGAAAGCAGAATAGAAGTGATGAGTTATTTCCTGTAAGTTAAGTGGGCATTAATTTCTCCTTCTAGCTAACAGGACATTAACCAAGAACTCAAGGACCTGAAAACCTTGATGTTGCCTTGAAGAATGTGTACATTACTCCCAGAAAAAAATTTATGGGAGACAGGAATTTTTCTGTCAACCAAAGCCACTTCTTTGCTGACAGGCAGAGCTGGCCTTACTGGCACTCTCACAGGGTCCCATGCTTAGAAGGCCCCTGCCCCGGTGTGATGCTCCGTTGTCTCCATCTTGAACTTCCTAATAATTTGCAGGCAAGGGGACCCACGTTTTTATTTCACATGAAGCTCAACAGCCCTCCAAACTCATTCTCCCTCCTCCAAGTGGCCAGGTCCCCCTGGAGAGTCTGGGCCCCTCTGTGCATTGAGCCCGTTTGTATCCATCTGAGCCACACACTTTATTCTCATTCCACTTGCCAGGAAATGGGTTCAGATCTAGATATAAGCTGTCATGCAAACTAATGATAACCAGGAGGAAGCAAGCTGAGAAGTTTCTGGAAAACCTTTCCTCTGACTTAGAAAAAGACACTGGAGGAATGTTCCTTTTGTTTGCACCTCAGGGTATTGATGGCTGAGGCTGTCAGAGCACACCTGGAGTCTGACCATTTCCTCCCTTCACTACCGTGACCCAGTCACCTCGTGCCTGGGCTGTTTCGGGAGCTATGAGCACCCTCCACAGTTCTCCTCTCGCTCCTTCGCAGTCAGTTCTCCGTGAGGAGGCAGAACAGACCTTTACAAACAAACCATGTCTCCCACCCGCTTAGCACGCTCTGAAAACTTCCCACCTTACGATAGGCCGGCCGGATGTTTTAAACAGTACTGTACTGTCCCATTTCAAATGGTACCTATGGTCAGCCTGCTGACCCTTGGAATTTAGCCCAGTGAGACTATGCTGACCAGACGTACCATTTGCAATGGAGCAGTACCGATGTTTTCTGTCCAGTTTAAAACAGGACGTCTGGTCAGCCTGCCTTATGATACAATTCAAGATTGCGATCATGACCCCTATGCCCTGCCGTTAGCCCACCTCGGTGCTCTCATTTTGCAGGAATCCGCTCCTGTCTCTCTCCTTCCCTGTCACACTGGCCTCCTTGCTATTTCTCCAACACGTCACCCATGTTCCTCCCTCCCTCAGGGGCTTCATGCTTCCCTGGAGGCCCTGCCCTCAGAGGTCCCTTCCTTCTCCGGGGCCTTTCCTTGTGGTGGAAGAGGACTTCCCGGACAACCACTTACAAAGCAGCATACCTCCGTCGTCACCACCAAGCCCAGAGTCACTGTTCTTTGCTTTTCAGCTACTTGAAACATTACATGTTTATCCCCTCTCCACCTCCCCTTCTTTTTAGTCTCTATTTCATTAGAATATAAAATTGATAAAGACAGAGAATTGGTCTCTTATCTAATAATATAGCAAGAGTTCTATTTGGAAACCTGTGGCAAACTTATGCCACTGGGTCCACACCATCCTATTACATGCCCAGTACCTAGAACCATGGCACAGAATACCAAGTAGATAAATAATTGTTGAACAAGTTAATGTTATACCTGGAGCTGCGGCAGCCATCCTGTGACCCTAAAGAAATTTCTTGACATGTGGTGGACAGCAGAGCAGGAAGAACACAGATAGATGCACTGTGAAGTCCCTGCACGTGGAATTCATCCATCAAGCACAGCCCTACCTCCTACTTGCCATGTGAGAAGTCATTTAAGTCACTTTAATTTGGATTGTGACTTACTCACAGCTAAAAGTGTCCTAACTGATGAATAATTCTAACCTTCTAGAAAATTCTGACATTTTAAATTATGCAATTTATCATCCAAGAACATTTTTTTCTTTTCTATTTCTCAAATGATCTGAATAAATTTAGCTAAATGGGTTTGTGATTTTTTTAGGATTAACTTGATAAACTAATTACATCACTTACCTACCAAGATCTATTCTCATAGGCATTTAAACTCCCCCTATCCAGATAGTGACACAAAAATAATTTTCTTGTGCAACCAGACAAAACTGAATTATAAAATTTACAATGATGAAAAAGAAGAAACACACACACAGAGTCAAAACCTTTCAGAATACTTGTCTTTGAACAATTTTCTGATAAAAGCGTTTGCAAACACTTAAAAACATTCAAATGCTTCTGGAAGTTGTCCCTATTAGAGAAAACAATGTGTTGTAAAAATTTGCTAAAGTCTAAATAATTGATGTATTGCATCTTCCAGAAATGTCTCTCATATCCTCAAACATATTGAGCTATTTTCCAAGAATTAAATCTTTCACTTAATAAATAGTTCCCTATGAATTCACTGTTAATTAAGTGTGACCATTTTATTACCACTCAAAATTCATTTTTATTTATTGAGTGTTTACTTTGTACCAGACATTAAAGCACTGGGGAGATATATATGAGGGCTGTCCAGAAAATATCCAGCCATATAATTTATGGCTGCATGTTTTCTGGACCGCCCTCATATAAATAAGATATAGCTCCTGTTTTCGAAGTTTTTAACCTAAAGACGAAGGCCTCTTGAAAGCCTGTATAATAATATGCATCATAGTAAGTGCTAAGACTTTTTCCCAATAAAGAGGCCTGTGGAGTCCATTGCAAACTTTCTCACTCACACTCTGGATGGCGTGAGTGGACAGTGAACCAGAGTCCCAGAATAGGCCAACAGAGAGCATCACAGTCACACTGTCATCCATGTGACTACTTATGTAAGTGGTCCCTCAGATTTGGGCAGTTCCCAGCCTGTGTGGCCTGGGACAGGTGTCAGTCTATTCCAACTGACCAGCTTATTCCACTGACACTCACATGGTTGTCAATTCTCAATCACAAAGCCTCCCTGGTCCTCTTCTCTGTCCCTTAGTCTGTTCCAATATCACTCTAAGCTTCTTTACTCTATGTCAGAGCTGGGCAAGACGTTGGCTGTGGTCCACCGGTGAACCGCCAAACAATTGTGGGGTGACCACTTGGATTAAGAAAAAAGTGTCATAGTGGATGCCACCTTATGCCAGGGCCTAGCAGTTAGGCAGCTAAAATAAGAGAAACACACTTTTTGCACACACACGTACAGCTGCTGGAGGTAAGACTTGGCTCTTCACAATGGAGGCGGATGTTTGTACTTGAACAAGCAAAAAGAAATAGCTAGGGAATAGCAACACTTGGAGAAAACTAGAAGAGTAGCCCTTGCCTCAAAAAGTCTGCCTAGGCCTCCTCTGTGTTATGGGTTGAATTGTGCTCCCTTCCTTCAAAAAAATGTTTGAAGTCCTAACACCTCATAACTCAGAAGGTGACCTTGCTTGGAAATAGGCCCATCGCCGATGTACTTAGTTAAGATTAGGTCATACGGGAGTAGGGTGGGTTCCTAATTCACTGTGACTGGTCTCCTTCCACAAGTAAGAACACCTTGTGAAGAGACAGAGACTCCGGGAGAACACCACCTGAAGGTGAAAGCCGAGATCAGGGTGACACATCGACAAGCCAAGTAGTGCCAGAGAAGGCCAGCAAACCACCAGAAGTTATAAGAGAGCCCTGGAACAGAGCCTCCCGCAAGGCCCTCAGAGGAAACCAACCCTGCAGATGCTTCACCTTGGCCTTCTAACCTCCAGAACCGTGAGACAATGCATTTCTGTTGTTTGAGCCACTCAGTTTGTAGTGTTGGGTTATGCAGCTCCAGCAAACTAATACACCCCATCTGTCATCTCCATGATCATAAAATAAACTCTCTGGAACCCCCATTCCATGATAAATAAACTTCCAAAGATCTTTGTTTTCTTCACCAGACAATCTCTCTATTCCTGCCACTCTCTGAGTTTGGGGCTTCCACGTGGTCCTCTTGAGTACTATTCATCGAGTACTAGGCTGGCATTCTTAGCTCCCTGTTGCCATTTCCAGTGTTTCTTTCTCAATATGTTCTCAAATTCCTTCTTGTGCTGCAGATGAAGCCACGGGATAGCTTCTACCCTTCCCCCATCATGTTATCTTCAACCATTCCATCACATTCATGGATAGAGTTGACACCTCTTTCAATTCTTCATCTTTACCTCGAGGCCTGCCATCAGCTTGGGCATTTTCTATGGCCACATGAGTAAGCCACCAAATTCCTCAGCCCAATAACTCATTGCTCTCTTCAAACCCAGTGGCCACTGTCCCATACTTCACTCATTGACACTTAGGTGCCTTAGGCACTTTGTCCCACCTGGATATGTTCTACATCAGAATCCTTAAATTCCAATTTTCCACTTTCTAGCCACAACCTTTTGTCCTTCATTTTTCTCTTGGGTGGGTGCATTCTTGCCAAACTTGTCTCTCGTCTTTTGGCTGCATGGAGATCACTAAGCTCTCAGTGCCTCTACATTGTCCCAAGGAATGAGACCCTGCCTGGCTTTACTTTCCCACCTAGACCAGACCTCTTCATTGATCATCAATCTCTCTTCCATAAAGGAAGAATATAAAAGTACAAGTGGATCTGGAGTTATATCTTCAAAGAGTATGTGGGGTGTGTATGGGGGGCAGGTGAGGGGACTGGTACAATACTAATGGCTAGGTTAATTAAGCTACTCTTATCTTTTTCTATTTATTTCAGATGTAATAGCTATTTACCATACCTAAAGGTTTGGTTATAGCATTCGTTTGCTTGTAGTTCTTGAATCATTCCCCATTAATTATAGAACTGAGAGCTCAAGCTTGACTTTGTCTACCCCTCCAGAATTATTTCCCAGCACCCCCTATCTCTCACATTTGAAGCCTTTCTGCTTTTGGATATGCTTCTGCCTAATCTTTTCTTCTCTTCCTTCTGTAATCCCTTAAGGAGGTCCCTCACACCTCCATCTGCTGGTGAATGCCTAAGCATCCTTCAAAAGTCACCGAAGACCTGACATCACTTTTGTATGCTTCCTGTGGATGGATTTTATGAGTCTTGAATTTAAAAGAATTCTTCATTTTATACACACTTCTACAATTGTACTTTTTTTTATTTTTGTTTTTTCCCCATGTATCTTCACAATGGTGCAGTTTCTCAACCTGAGCACTGCTGACATTTTGGGCCCATTAATTCTTTGTTGTGGTTGGTTGTCCTACACAATGTAGGGTGTCCAGTTAGCATCCCTGGCCTCTACCCACTAGGTTGCTGTAGAATCCCTTCAAATTGTGACAACCAAAAACATCTCCACATTGCAAATATCCCCCTGGAGGACAAAATCGCCCCCAGTTACAGTGTAAGCTACTTCAGGGTTGTACCTTGTCTTTTTCATCCTATTAAACTCAGAAACCAGCAGAGCACTTGGCTCATAACATATACCCAGCCAGTGTTTAATGAACTGATCTGAACCACACAATGTATGAATGACACTGCTCCAGCAAAATGCCTCCGACAGCCCAGGCGGTGTGAATAGCATTCTTACGGTTATTTCTAAATAAAGATATTTTCTAGTTAAAAATGATGTTTCACTACTAAGAAGGACAAAGGAAGTCTGGATTTTCTTTCCAAAAGCAAAGGGCATATTTGAGAAAGTTTTCTGAGCACCGTGGCCCAAGGCTGTTTTTGACTGTGTAGCCCTGCGGGCTCCCTCCTCGCCGCCTGCTCCTGGCCCCGGGGAAGCCCTTGCCACCTGTCCCTGCCTCCCCCGTGCTTTCCTTCAGCAGTTCTCCTCCACACACACAGCACTAGGGTGGAGCCCCTTGTAGAGGCACGCATATGCTCAGAAACAAACACTCTGCAAAGCTGAGTGGCCCAATGGCTGATCTCCAAGTTCGTCATCAGTTTCCTGGGCCAGGACATTTGGCTCCTGTTTACTGGGCTGTTACCTGCATTTGTGCTTTCAACCAAATGAATTTAAATTATGTCTCTATATTTCACTACTGAGGCAGCCTAAATCCCCTTTCTATCTTAATACGACTTCCTAGTAGAGCCGGTTTCTTCCGTAAGAGAGGGTTATAAATACTGTGAGATGGGAAACGGACCACGTCTAGGACAGTTGAGTGAGCCCAGCTTGGTGCAGTGGGAAGAGTTCTTTCTCACTTCGCAGTCCCACAGGGAAGGACTCAAGGAGGATATTTCATATTTGAATAAAAGGCATCTTACGGCTTTCCTCGCACCTGTCCAATGGCAGGCCATGCATTCTTCTGTTTGCATAGCTAAGATACGGAAAAGCAAAGAGACACGGGTGAACTCAGCATGGTTAAACCAAATGGAGATCGTTTTTCCTCCTTAAACAACTGTACAAATTAGAGGAGAAGATAAATTATTTGTTAGCATCTGATGGGCTGCTGTGGCAGAGCCGTGCTATTTCCCCCAGCTGTGCTTGCTGCTGCTTTCTCTGTCTTTGTGAAAATATGAAGTATTAATTCAGGGCTCTTATGTTTAAAACTATTACGGCAGGCACTGTAGCCTACCTACCCCAGTTTCCATGGCCAGCTCCCTTCTCCCTTGTTCCGGCTCTAACTTAGTAGCTGGCAAAAAAACAAAAACAAAAACAAAATAAAATAAAATAAATACTTTTCCAGCTTCTCCTGAAGTCTGCATGGGCCTGCCACCTGATTGTTCCCAATGGGACATACAAAGCATTGCGGTGGGGAATTCCGGGAAAGTTTCGCTTTCCTGATATAAATGACAGATGCTGCTTATGCTGCTCCCTTCCCCTACGTCCTGCTCCGAATGTGGACGTGTCCTGGATTTGCAGTTGCTATCCTGCAGAGACGGGGAAGCATCTCTTCTAGCAGTGGAGAGTTCCAGCAGTCGGCTATGTGAGAAAAATGAACCTGCTTCTCTAAATCAAGTAGACAACTTTTGTTGTGTGCTGTCAAAAGTATTTGTAATGAAAATAGCTGTGCTTATATTCTTATCAAGTTGCTATGAAAATAAATGTTGGTTATAACCATTCCTTCTCTCCTACATGCTCGCATCACAAATCCATCAGGATATAGCATGGTTAGTCTAAAATCAACAGGGAATTAGGCATTAATCTAGGCCAACAATGACGTGATAGCTCAAGTTGGTTCTAGAAGACAGGTTGAAAATCTAGGTCATAGTCCTTGGATGTCTGGCTTTCTTATAGCTAACATTTGCTGAGTGCTTACAATGCACTAAGCACTCTATACATGCTGCTTTAAATGAATTAAGTCAATGTTTTTAAGAACCCCATGAGGTAGTAACCAAAGTCATACTCAAAGAACAGGCAATGAAGACACAGAATGACTAACTTGCCCAAGGTTCCCCAGCTAATCAGTAGTAGATGACTATTTCCTATATGGCTCAGACCTTCTGAACCTACAGAGTACATACCCTGAAGAGTATGTGCCTTGAAGAAAAAAAGTGTTGCCATTCTAGGTGAGTTGGGAAACAGATGAATTCCTAATTGCATATTTGAGAGAATATCAGAGTTACAGTCCCGTAAAATAAATAGGTTATAAAGGGAAAGATGATTCTGCCTACATCATTCAGATAATTAATTTAAATAACAATAAATACTATTATGAATAAAAATGATAATAACCGCTAAATTTTATTATGGGTTTATCATGTGTCAGGCACTATGCTAAGTATTTTCATGGCTCTTTTTCCTTAATTGTCAGAAGGATACAGAGGGAGGGAGGCAGTACTCAGCAGGCAGCCCCAAAGCCTGGCTTCCCCTTCCTCCTTGCCATCACAGCCCCACTATTTTTTACTGTGTTTACCATACCAGTTGCCAAGAGTTCCGAGAAGTTGATTCCCTCCCCAGCCCCAGGGAAGCGACCATGATTAGCCTCTGTCAGTAACCCCCTTTCCTAGCTGTTGTTGATTCAAGATGGGCATATTCTTCCCTGAAAAGCTGTAACCCAGGAGGAATTGGAGGTGCTCATCTGGGGATTTCTGGGAAAGGTTTCCCTCACTAGTCAGAGCAAGCACCAGGGGAAATGGCCATGTCATGCCGGTAACTGCAGCAGTCACCTTGGGACCATTAGTTGAAAAGTCTAAGCGCCAAACCAATTTACTTACTAAGCATGGCAGAGAAAAAAGGGTAGAAAGAAACTGGGTTCCCAACAACAGCATTAACTGAGTTAACCCTAAAACTGTCTTCACTCTGGACTTCTTGTTCTATGAAATAGCAGATCTCTTGCTTTTTAAAGGGTGCTACATAGGTTCTATTATTATTCCCAGTTTAGAAGTTGGGGAAGCTGAGGCATGGGGTGGGGAAACCAGAATTCAAATCTGGGCAGTCTGTTTGCAGAGCATACGGTATTTGCTTTAAAAACACAACAAAACACCACCACCAGCACCATCCAAACCTCCCAGCTTCCTCCTGATAGCCATGAAGCCACCTTTTTTTAAATAGCCAGATAAGGAATGCTCAGAAGTGAATTTCTGAGCAATCATCTATTAGCTACCAAGTTATATTCAGACTGGCAGACCACAAAATAGCTTCAGAAGACACTTCGTCGCCTCCAAATTAGAGTGAGACCTAAAGTACTGATGACATGCTTGTTAGGTAAGACGATGGCATTCATGAGAAGAGATGAGGATGAAGGTGTAGAGGAGACCTGGCAGCTTGCTCATGCCCATCCACAACCACATCCTTCTCTACACCTTACCCCTCAGCAGACCCCAGTTTTAACGCCCCCCACCTCCCATATCCTCCTGTTCCAGTGGGTTTCTTTCTCCATTGCATTCCTATAGCATTTATCTGTATCATATGTAGACACGGATCTCATCACACTGCTTGATTTTACTTTTATTAGTGTATATAAGAATATGCCTGGCTTCCTTGCTCAGATTCCAGATGAAATGAAGACAAAATCTGTGTTTTATTCATCATTATACTCTCCAGTGTCTACAAAGGCCTTCTCCTAGGTACCTCAGAGAGGGATTTGAGCTTTTTAAAAAATCAGCTTCATGAATCCTATAGCATTAACAAGCATTAACAGAATATTTTTATGAATAAAGACTCAGCTTATTCCTTCTAAATTTAAGCCATTCATTCTTTTTTGTAATTATGATTTTTATTTTTAAATTGTCACTTTTGCTTTAATTTTAGAGATATCTAAGAAAGGGTAACTTTAGAAAATATCACCGCATGTAAAATTAGGATTTTCAAAGGATTTTCCAAGGATTTAAGCTATCTTGTTTTCTTCCTTCCTGCTCCCTATTCCCCCAATCAGTGATACAGAGAAAGAATACAGATACTAAGTGATGAATAGAAAGAAAAAAAAGTCCTTTAAGGGTTATACACAGAAGGGTGGCAGAAAACAACTGTCTGAGAGTAACTCCCTGACAGCACAAAGAGGTTGAGGGAAGTAGTCTAATGTCCACCAAAATCATTTAAGAAGCCAGAGCCCTGATTTCAAACCTGGACTGATAAAGCTTTACAGCCCAAGAAAGTAGGCTATCTAAGAGAAAGACCTAGATCATTGCAGTTACTACAAGCCACACAGCAAAGTAAGAAGAGCATAGCAACTATGATAACCAGAGTTAATCTGACCATAAAAAACAGCTTTTCTAAAAGTAATGATCATCAGTTTGGTCACTTTATAAGACATATTATGTTTTCAGAGACCGCAGCATTTTCTATCTGTGATTAATATTTCTCTTTGAGTCAGTGACCATCTGATGCTTTCTTATTCCGCTGCTACTGTGGTGTATTCCTATCTGCATTGTTGGATGGCTTAATTTGAGAACTAGAAAGCCATAGAAAGAAAACCAACACTTAAAAGCTTAAATACTTTCTGTGAGTCAGAGGTCTGCTGTGTGTTCCTCATTTAGTCCCCTGCACAATCCACTGATGTGAGTGCCACAGGCTCCATGTTACAGAGGAGAATGTTGGACTTGTGAGTTCATGTGCTTTCACCACACCATGAGCCATGTGCTTGAATGGGGCCTCTGGGTAGAAGAGGCAAAGACCTGGTCACAAATGGATAAGTGTCCATTTGTTGAGCAGAGTGATGCTATTTTCAAATTACTAAAAACCTTACATTTGCATTTGTAAAGGGGCAAAGAAAGTAATCCTTACTGAACATGCACTTCTTATGGCAAAATCAGTAAGTGGTCAGTACTAGAAAAAATTTTTAACCCAAGTCAACAAACAAATGTGATTGGGATGGATACCATTGGCCTTAGGATTTTTAGCAAACTCAAAGATGCAAATGGTGAGCCTTTGGGCAATGTTTACCCTTGTTAATAATGGCACCCAAAGGATGATATTGGTCAGTTATAAGGGAACCACCTAGAATAAGAAGCATCCTAAGGAGGCCTTCAAGACCTACCTCCCAACTGGACAAGCTTAGGGAGCCCCAAATAAAACTATCACTTAAGAATAACCTATGAGAAAGGTCATTATTTTTGTAAGGAGGTGAAGTGAAAAAATTATATATATTTTTCATTTATTGAAAATCTCCAAGGTGAGAAACAGAAAATACGGATAAAAGTAAACAGCATATGTGGTCCATATAAAATCCTTCAACACCACTAAGAACAAATGAACCATGACAGAATTTGGGGAAAGCAGTTGGGGCTTGGAGAAGCTAGACATGGATGTGTTTAGTTAAATCACCAAGTAAATGGATGAGGAAATCAGGGACTCACAATTTTAAAGTATGAAGAGACCTTGAAAATTATTGATTCAACCCCTAATCTTAGACATAAGGAAACAATAGTCCAGAAATGGCTTGAGAACACCAGAATCTTGATATGCAGCCAGTGTTCTCTACTACTTCATGCTGTTTTATAATATATCAGTTATAATAAGTTATGAAATTATGTAATATAATATAATATAATATAATATAATATAATATACTGTGTGCTTACTCTTTAAAAGTGGTTGTAGATTAGAACAAAAGTTGCCTCAAGCCTTCTCAGGGCCAGATCAGAGCAAATCTGGTATTACATGCAAATATGTATTACAAATACTAAAATGAGTTTATTCTAAGGCAACTGTAGAACAAGTTTTAGCATCATCAAGTGTACAGAAAATATGCCAGAAGATAGAATCCTAATATCTTTAAATAAAATATTGGTTCTTCTGCAATGGAACTATAATGTACAATTTTATTTACTCTTGCTTAAGAAAAAATAAAATAAACCTGGATAATTTTGTAGATCATGTGTAAACACAAGCACAGTTTTTCTCATAATTCTCAATTCCTCACTAGAAAAGGACTCCTTCAAATTGAATGAGGGGAGGTAGGGACAAACAAAAGTAAGTATTATTTTACTCAGAAAAAAACATATGGCACTCATTACCACAAAAGAGGTGCAGGCAAGGAATATTGACCAAATTTATGAATGTCAGAGCTATAAATGGCTACTGAGAGTACACTTGACCTTAAAGGTTAATGTCAGGGAGGAAAACTATGCCTTTTCCTGGCAAATCCTTCGAGGCCTCTGTGGTCGACACATTATTGGGTTGGATGCAACTCTGGGCAGAACAGTTTCTAATTTCCTTCTAGCTAATGAGTAGCAGGGCATGATGAGCCTTCATTTCAATAGAAGTATTAACGAAAAATGTTCCATTTTAAACAGAAACTTAATGAAATGCTGCTGTTGCACTTTATTATTTACGTAATCAGAGTTAAAGGAGAGGACATGTTTAAGTTCTAGGAATCAAAAAGGAAGACAAGGTTCAAATCAAGGCTGTATTGCTGAACAGGCCCTGGTATAAGGTGCCTACGTGTCTGTGCTCAGCTTTCTCACATGTAGAATGGGGAAAATCACATCTGTGCTATAGGCATTCTGCTGAGACTTCCATAAGAAAACTTACTACATGGAAAAACAAAAAATAAAAATTATATTATTAGTGATGTGACAACCAGTTGTAAGCAAATCTCAGGCATTTGGGGAGATGGTTTGTATGCTATATGAAGGCAGAGTAATCCTTGCTTTACTTTTCTGGAGAGAATTGTTAAGAATATTCAAAATGTACTCAAAACCCAAGTCAAATGTCAACTCCCCAAGACGGAGTTTCTTTCTCCTCTACGTATCCAGAAAACTCTAGTCATATCTCAATTAGAGCATTTGCATTACTGTATCTGCTTACTCCTGCCTTCTTTAATTGTGAGCCCCTATCATACACAGGCCTTGCCTTAATCATCTCTGCATATTTATTCATAGTTCTTGGTATATCGCTGGCAAGTTGAATAGATTACTTAATGTGTGACTGATCCTGTGTTTCTACCTTAAACAGAGAAAACAAGAGATGATCCAACTATAAAATGCGATAAACTGATAGTGGTTAGGGTACAAAATCAAGACCAATCCTTAGCTTTCCTAATTGCTAGACTCTAGTTTCTAACTCATTTAATTTGGAAATAATAGCATATTGCTTCTATTTGTATGAGAAATAAAAATACACGAATTATAGGGTAGTGAAATCTTTATTAAGTGTACATACTTGAAATCTTAAAATCACTGAATTCCTGAAAATATTAGAACAGTTTGTGTTTTTAAGTAAGATGAATATAATATAATTTTGGCCATAACACCAAATTTAGATAAGTACAAGACTGCAGAGACTCTGGTCTCCACAACCTTCTTCAAAGAGAAATCCTCCAACCTCATTATCTGCAGAATTCAATAAAGAAAACAAAATGAATGTGAAAATGCAGACCCCATATGCAGCTCATGAAATAAATAAACAGTTTTGGCTATTTAGATCCTTTAAACAGCTAGAAATATTTCTCCTCTCACTCATTATGTTAGAAAGATAAATAGGGAATTAAATAAGTATGCATGCCAACAATATATAAAAATAACTACATGCTACAGCCAAGTGGGATTTATCCTAGGTATGGATGGCTGGTTCAACACTCAAAAATCAGTTAATGTAATCCACCATCATCAGGCTAAAGAAAAAAAAAATCATATCAATAAATGCAGAAAAAGCATTTAGCAAAATCCAATACCCATTCATGATAAAAACTCTTAGTAAACTATGATTAGAGAAAAGTTCCTTAACTTGATAAGGAATATCAAGACGGTAATGGTATTGGTGAAAAAACAGTCAGATCAATGGAACAGAATAAAGAACCCAGAAATAGACCCTCATAAAAATAGCAAACTGATATTTGACATAGGAGCAAATATAAAGCAATGGGGCAAAGATAGTCTTTTCTGGACTGTGCTGGAATAGCAGGACATCCACATGTGAAAAGATGAATTTAGACAGAGATCTTATACCCTTCATAAAAATTAACTCAAAATGGATAATAGACCTAAACGTAAAATGCAAAATTATAGAACTTCTAGAAGGCAACACAGAAGAAATTCCAGACAACTTTGGATATGGCAATAATTTGTCAAATATAACACCAAAGATATAATTCATGAAAAAAAATTAATAAGCTGGACTTCATTAAAATTGAAAACTTCTGTTCTGTGAAAGAAAATATCAAAAGAATGAGAAGCTAAACCACAGACTGGGAGAAAATATTTGCAAAAGATACATCTGATGAAGGTATTATTCAAAATATGCAAAGAACTCTTAAAACAATAAGAAAATAACAACCTGATTAAAAAATAGGCCACAGATCTTAACAGAGAGTCCACCAAAAGAGATACAGAAAATTTTCTTCAATGGAAAGTAAGCATCTAAAAAGATGCTCCAAATCATACTCATACGTCAACAGGGAAATGCAAATTAAGACAACAATGAGATGCAATTACATATCTGTTAGAATGGCCAAAATCCCAAATACTGACACCACCAAATGCTGGTGAGGATGTGGGAATGCAAAATGGAACAGCCGGTTGTTTCTTACAAAACTATGCTTACTCTTACCATACCATCCAGCAATCGAATTCTCTGATACTTACTCAAAGGAGTTGAAAACTTACATCCACAAACACCTGCACTCAGATGTTTATAGCAGCTTAATTCATAATTGCCAAAACCTGGATGCAACCAAGATGTCCTTCAGTAGGTGAATGTATAAGCAAACTGTGGTGCCTCCAGACAATGAAAAAAGTTGAAGAAATTAACTATCACACCATGAAAAGACGTGGAGGAGCCCTAAATGCATATTTCTAAGTGAAAGAAGCTAATACAAACAGGCTACACACGGTAGGATTCTAACATTCTGAAACGTGCAAAACTGGAAAGAATGCTAGGAGAGAAGGACGAATAGGCAGAGCACAGAGGATTTTCAGAGCAGTGAAAATACTCCGTACGCTACCATAATACCACACACATGTCTTTATACATTTGTCCTGACCTACAGAATGTACAACATCAATATAAACTCTGGACTTGAGGTGTCTGTGTCATGTAGGTTCATCGATGGGAACAAACGTCACAATCCGGCAGGGAATGATGAACGGGGAAGCTACGCATAAGTGTGCGGCGGGGTAAATGGGAAACCACTGTACTTTCTTCTCAATTTTGCTGTGAACCTAGAAGCACTTTAAAAAATTAAATTCCAAAAGAAATAACAAATAAGTGTTTGTAGATGCCTGTGTGTGTGTGTGTGTGTGTGTGTGTGTGTGTGTAATCCTTTTTTGATTTAACAGCAGTTGAAAGAATGAGAGTGAAATGGGTCACTAGGCCACAGGACACCAACATTTCCCTCAGTGCCCCCAGGACTGCCCCAGCCCTACCACTCACCGCCTTTGCGAGGGCAACCTTGGGCCACTTCTATTGAGCACATTCCGTTCAGCGGCTGCAGTTCTGATTACAAAGCTGATACTTTGCTTCTCTGAATGCTGAAATGGTAGCCACTCATATAACGGTGTTTCTTGTAAAAGGGCTTGTAATAAATGTTTATTTTACATCCACCCATCCTTGGCTTGTATGTGGCCAGACTTATTTTGCCTCCCTTGGAGTTCAGCCTTTTTATTCCCCAAGCCCAAATTCACTTTGCTAGTTACTAATACCGCTGCTTATTCTGACCGAACATGCATATATATTTCTTCCACCCCCTATGCAAAGTAAATCCAACCTATACTAACCTTATTGTCATTATTTCCTCCTGTCAATCTCATATTGGAATAGGCGACATTGCTCTACTTTGTCATGGTGAAAAGTTTATCCTGCAAATTTTCAGTTTCTTAGGTCTTCCATGAATGGCTGTGCTTATCTCATGTGTGCTTCTGGGCATCTCCAGGGCTCTGCATTTAACTTCGTACTTCTAAAAGCATCTGTACAGAGATAATATTAATGTTATTGCAACAGACAGGCAGAGCCTCATTTCTTTCTGCTTTGACTGAAAAATGCCTGTTCGTAGTGAAAATGTGCAGACATTGGCATTTTTGTGTGAGGTCTGAATGTGTGTGGGTCCAACCACTGGCAGCAGGAAGAAGGCACAACTGCCAGGTGGCTTGGTTTAAAAATAAAATACCAGTCAAAACTGACTGGCAATACACTACCTTTAAAATTATTTTCCCAAAGGATTCTCTGTTTTGAAGATGGGGAAAAACCTCCTCAATTCACTCTGTTCTGAGATGGAATTGCTTGGAAGAGTGGGTGTTTAAAGATAATTTATTTCCCAAAATAGCTACTTACCTAGACATGTTGAGTGTTTTAATTTTGGGATACAACTATTGATCATATTTAAATTTTCTGAAGACCTGATTTAGAATTCACAGTAGGAAGGTAGAACGCAGTACAAAGATGATTAGATGTGGAGTTAAGTTCTCATCTCTACTATGACTTGGTTATTCTTTTTGTTTAATTGTTAAATTTATTGGGGTGACGTTGGTTAGTAAAATTTACATAGGTTCCAGGTCTACAATCCTACAGTGCATTGTCCATGTGCTGCATTATGTGTTCGCCACCCAGAATCTCTCTTTCCATCACCATATATTTGAGTCCCTGTCCCTTTCCCCCCATCCTCCTCCCCCCTTGTCCTCAGGTAACCACTAAACTATTGACTGTGCCCATGAGTTTTTGCTTCTTTGTTGCTTTCAATTTTATGTTCCACACATGAGTGGAATCATGTAGTTCTTGGTTTCTTTTATCTGGCTTATTTCATTTAGCTTTTGCACAGCAAAAGAAACCATCAACAAAGCACAGAGACAACCAACTGAATGGGAGAAAATATTTGCAAACAATACCTCAGATAAAGGGCTAATATCTAAAATATACAAAGAACTTGTACAACTCAACAACAAAAAACAAACAATCCAATTAAAAAATGGGCGGAGGACCTAACTAAACAGATACTTCTCTTGTGAAGACATACAAATGGCCAACAGATACATGAAAAAATGCTCAACATCACTAGCTATTAGCAAATTGGTTATTCTTAATGTACCCCTAAGTCTCAGTTTGCTCCTCTGTATAATGGGGATAATAAAATCTGCTCTGGGAAGGTTGTAGACATAGGGTTATTTAAAAACCTAAAAATAAAAATGCATGAGAATGAGCTCTATAAACCTCCCAGTGCTATGGAATCTAAGTTGTTATTATAATACTAAAATAGAATTTCCTCAAAAATAACATCTTACTCTTCTTAAAGGAAACCTGTTAACAACCCTGGCAGAATTTGCTGCCTGAGTTTTCTTAGATTATCCAAGTTGAAACCTTCGTTTGTTGGTTTATAAGCTTAATTCTCCTTGTGCTTTCTCATTTTTATCCCCAAACAACTCAACCCTAAGTGGAGTTGCCTTAAAACAATAAATTATAAGGTTTAGAAAACAAATCTGGTGAGAAACAGTGGTAACTATTATAAATTTTCACTATGTACATTAACCACAAGAATTTCAGTAGAAAATAATTAGCTTATTGCCATCACATTAGTTTAAGCCACAGTGATAGCTATGCTGAGACAATACTGATTCTTCACTTTACATTTCCACTCAGTGTTTCCATGAGGGTCTAAATCAGGTTTGTCCAACCTGTGGCCCAGGATGGCTTTGAATGTGGCCCAACACAAATTTGTAACTTTCTTAAAACATTACAAAATTTATGCACCGATTTTTATTTAGCTCATCAGCTATCATTAGTGTTCGTGTATTTTATGTGTGGTGCAAGTCGATTCTTCTTCCAGAGAAGCCAAAAGGTTGGACACCCCTGGTCTAAGTAATTCTGGGCCTGCCTGGTGAGGATGCACCTGCCCGCCAGCCTCCTTCTACTTACTGCTGGCCTCTATGCTCTTTGAGGTCAGCAATGTCTTCTCTCTAGCTGACTCCTGTGTGCTCAAAACCAGCTCAGTTTCCCAAGCACAGAAGGGAGGGGGAAAGCTTGCTGTATGAGAGAAGGAGGGAGGCTGGCATGCCTCTTCTCCTTGAAGGCCCACGTATTAAGGCACTGCAATAGAAGGAGGCCACCGAGGGTGTCAAATCTAACTCAGCATCCCCAAATGCCTGTGTATGACTCTTTCCTATGATACAATCAAAGGGCAAATGGAATGCTGTCTGCCCTATGCCGTTTCAAGGTGGAGTTTCTCTAACAACCTCTACATCACACACTATGAAATGACCATTTTCAGAAATATTTTAAAAGCAGAGAAAGAGCAAGTGCCTTGCTGGGGTCTAAAGATCAGTATACAAAGTATTTCCAAATCTTCATTTCTAGGCTATTACTCTACCTCAAACAGAAGTTTACATTTTATCAGAAGCTTGCTGTAACCCTAAGTGAAACTACAAGTCCATAATCTGTAACGATGGCCATTATTACAGAATAATGGCTATGGATATATAACTATTGATTACAACTTTTAAAATAACCAGGATATTAAGTAGCCATCAACATGAAACTATCAGGTTATGATGTAAAAGAAATTAGGCTCTGAGCTTATAAGAATTTCAGTTAAAAACATCTAATAAGAGACACTGTTCCAGAAGTATATTTTTTTCAGTCCATCTTTCACCATAAATATAAGGCTGGACATTTAATTTTGCAAACTCATCCTATAAAAAATGCTACATATCTCGTTGCTGAATATCATTATGGTCACTTTCAAAGTACTCCCTTTGGGAATCTATACACCCGATGTCAGTACCTAGTCCACACTTCAAAGCAATTTTGGAACTCTTTTTCTGGAGTGGCCATCAGAGCTGTCATTGTGCCCAGAATCTGACAATTAAGTTCACGAACTTGTCACCGTGTGCTAACGTTAGCAGCACTGTTACGACACCTTACTGAGTTGTTGGTGCAGTGCTGCCAAGGTAAGCACACGGTGGCAAGTTTGTGAACTTAATTGTCAGATTTGGGGTATGACAACAACTCTGATGGTCATTCCACAATAAGAGTTCCAAAATTGTTCCGAAGGGTGGACTAGGTGCTGGCATCAGGTGCGTGGCTTCCCAAGGGGAGTACTTGGAAGGTGACTGCAGTGATACTCAGCGATGAGGTACGTAGCACTATTTCCAGGACGAGTTTGCAAAGTTAATTGTCTGACCTCGTATCATGCAAACTACTTCAGTGCTACAAAAACCTGGGAATAATTTAAGACAAACTGGTAGTATTGAAATAACAACAGTCAAAGTAAAAATATATAGGTTCCATTCCAACTTTCATGATTTGCTTGTCACATAGGACATGGGACAAGTCACTTGCTATCTTAGATTTGGTCCTTTGGTCTATACATTGAAACTCCTAAATTGTGGAGTTGAAAAATGTTGATGACAGGATTTTTTTAAACTCTCCATTTTGTTTTTTTAAAGCATGTTTCCTAAGAATGGATTAGGGGGTTCCCTGGCGGTGCAATGGCTAGGCTTCGGCCCTCTCAATGCCACAGCCCATGCTCAATTCCCAGCCAGGGAACCACCCCCAACGTTCCTGATTAAATCAGGAAAATAATTTGCTTTTCTTGTTCTTTTTGAAGGCCAAGGTCTTTATCAGTACTTTCATTTTAATGACTATTATTGAAACAGGCATTCATGACCCCAAACCACAAGATCTTTGTAATAAAATTCCCTACCACCACAATAAGGCACTTTCTTCAGGTGTACATTATTTTATCACTAAACTTTCTTAGGCACTTTATGAAAGAAACTTCAGGTGGCTTTAGTTTTGATGACAGGCTGTGTCACTAGCAATAAAAATGGAAAGTTAAAAATATTGACACGAAATGATAGGTTGCCTCTCTGCTCACGTATTCAGACGCTGAAAGCTCCCTGAACTTGGGCGATGGCGAGTAGCTTTCCAAGGCGATGACTGAGCCCACGGTATGAACCAGCAATCTAATGAGAAATTCCTTTCATCTTCCCTCCACACGCCTGTGAAAACTGGGAGGATTTCTGAGAGGCACAGAGATTCTCAATCGTTGCAACAAGGCAGCTTTCTTGTGGTTTGAACTCATGAGAGGGCGGGCAATTTCATGTTAAACATACACATTAGATGACAGGGAAGCCGGTGAGCTGATAGCCCGAAATACATATGCACACCCTCCCTTGGAAGTTTGCTTTTCACTGTCTTGAACAAAGTTAATGGGAACCAAGGAACTACCATTCCAGATCATCGCCCCTTTAATCCTTAATAACCAAATAAAAATGGGCAGCCTGTATTCAGGAGCAGCTCTAGCAAGCAGATCTCCAGGAAACAAGGCTCCCTACAGACTTTCCCTTGATCTTAAAGCTTAACTTGAAACATTTATATGCACGGAGCACCTGGCCAGGAGATGTGAGAAGGCCTTTTTTCACCTTGGCTCTCTTTCTTTCTTTAATAATAAATTCTCAGTTTTCTTTTTTCCCTTCCTGGAAACTGATTCCATTCTAAGTAATGTTTTTGTTCTTTCTTAATAGCTTAAGAAAAGCAAGAAAACTTGAAAACCCCCCATTAACACCCATCAGCTTTCCCGCCTGCAGAAGGGTATCATCTTTGCTTTAGGAAAGATGAAGCGGAAGTCAGGGTAGGTTAGTTCCAATCAGGTTGAGGACTTCTTTTGTTTGAATTCAAAGGGCTCAGGTTAACCTGTTATGCAATTTAGTGGCTACACAAGTCTTCCTTTCTTCACACACCTTGCTGGGTAAAGAAGTGATGGGCTGGATAACCTGTTCTGACTGCAGCAGCTTAAATATACAAGTGTCTGAATTATGGTCAGATGTTCAAAAGGGGAGGGAGGCTGCGGTGTGTCCTAAAATGGGAAGCCCCTCTGGGTCTCATCGGCTACAAGGATAGATGCACTTAACAGTGAAAACACGCTTGGAGTCTGCTGTATAGCCTTTCTCCCAAATCAGGTCAAACCCAGGACAGAAACCTTACAGCTACATATTTCAAAATAAACCTATTTAAAGAAAGGAATACTCGTTTGTAAATCTCTCTTCTCTTCTCTTTCCTTTCTTCCTTTCCTACTTTACTCCACAAAATATATTTTAGGAGACTTACTAAAAGACACACAATATAAGAGGATTCAATAAATAGTTGAACTTGGGGAAAGGGAAAAATCGGTGGAAAAACAAATGCCGAAGAACACATTCCAAAATGTATAAATGCAAACCATTCACCTGCCGGCAGGAGCAAGGTGGCCCTACGGATGCTGTGACGCACCCAGCTCGCCCAGCCTCTGGCCTCACCCTTCTCCTCGGTCGCTCCCAGGCCAGGCCGAGGGACACCGTTAAAACACCAATCAGATCAGGCCTTCCTCCTGCTCGCAGCGTGCGGATGGCTTCCTGCTGTATTTGGGGAAAGTCTGACTTCCTCCCTGTGGCTGAGGCCTTCATGACCAGACCCCTCCCCGCTCTCTGGCCCCGCTGACCACCACCACCGCAGCCACCACTCCGCCCTCCGGCCACACTGAACCTCAGTCAGCAGTTCGTACAGGCCCTTCCATCTCCAGGCCAGAGCTCCTGGGACTTGCTCCCACCTGTCCTCCCTCATGACATGTGTCACACTTTACTATTTACTCCACAGCTTGCTGTGCTGATAACACACTCTGAGAATAGAAACTGAGTCCAGGTTGCTCTGCATTTTATTCACAGCATCTAGTAGAGTGCCTGACATATGATTATTTAACCATATGTTATTGTTTGTTGCATGAATAAATAATAACAACTGATACCTCTTGAGCATTTACCATGGGCCAAAACATAGGCCCAATATTTTACCTTTGTTTTCTTTGTGGGAATAAAAAATCTATTCTTTACACTAATGCCATTACATAGGTTATCACCATCTTCATTCTGCAGACGAGGAAACTGAGGTTTGTGCTTAGCTGCCGACTGAGGCCTTTCGGATTCTGAAGTTTGAGCTCTAACCACTACCCAGACTGTCTTTGTAATGACATGATGCCTCTTAACAGTCTGAGCAAAAAAAAAAAAAAAAAAAAAAAAAAGAATGACGTTCAGTTACGAGTTTTACAGTCTGAAACAAAACAAAACAAAACAAAAAAGACAGACAAACAAAAACCACCAACTGCTGGGGAGAAGTGTGGCTTTTCCTGAATTCTGACACTTAGCAGCTGCCCTCCCCTGGGTAAAGTCAGAGCATTCCCCAGTGGCCGGGCTTTGTGGACGGCAGCCTGGGACTCCCTGCAGTGAGAAGAACAGCAGATCTTATAGAGCCTTTTCCTAGAATGTCCCTCAATGCAAGCCACTGGCACCACATAAAAGCATAATTCACCAAAGTGCATGCTCTACCAGGCAAAATACACAGTTCTCTGGTGTCTGGCTGAAACCAGGGGGTTATTCAATTTACCAAAATCAAACCCTGCAAAGATTCGTGCTATCACTTCAACGTGGTTTTCCCCATGAGAAGAGTGAAGAGAGGAGAGAATAAAGCTGCCTACTTACACATCGTGTAGTTTTATTCTGCTAGGAGCTATGAAACTTAGAATTTGCCAGTAGTAGTGTTATACTACATTTCTATGTAGGGTTTTCAGTATTTTATCCTGAGTTTCTTTTAATCCAACATTTACTAGTCATTTAATACTGTCTTATGTTTTGTTGATTGTGCCATAAATAAGGGAAATGGTCAAAAGTTCAAAACGATTCAGAAGAGAAAACTGAACTAGTTAAGAAATAAGTCCAAGTTGCAGAATCAAAGTGACAACAAAACAAAAGGAATTTGGTGTATTTGTCTTGGCAAAGAAAAGGGTTGTTCTCTATTTTTCTATAAGAAAAAAGTAATCACCTTAAATGCGTGGAGGGAAATTTGGGTTAGGCTTCTAAAGAAAATGATGGTGCACTCTGTGAGAGGCAGAATGTACACGGTCTGTGGAGGCATTAAAGACCGGAGTCCAATCGTCCGAGAGGTGGAAGGAGGCAGACGTCTGAAAGGGAGTCGCACCGCAAAGGAGGAGCGTGGAATGCAGTTAATTTCTGGGGATGCGGTCCTTCCTGTCCTAAGGCGTGGCGACTCGCCTACCGTTTACTAAACAGACTTTACTTAGGGGAGGGTGGACCCGTGCTTGAAAGAAACAAGTGTATCTCCCATGGTTTCTGCTCAGCAGTGTGTACAGACCTGGAGAATCTTCGGTGCGTATTAATGCCAAGTGCTCCCACTGAAGTAGCACAGCCCGTGTGCCCTGAGAGGCAGGTGAGGAGAGGCTCTGGTTCTTTTCCAGCAACCAGGTTAAAAAAAAAATTGCTCATGCTCATCCCAAACTTTTCGATAGCTTGTCAAAATAAGGGACAGTGGAAGCATAGAACATAACAAAATGCAAACAGCAAACATAGTCCTTTCAAGAAAACTCCTCAGCATTCCCTACGTGGTTCAATCACGCTGCTCATTAAACAAGTCATCTTATAATAATACTCACTGTCAGCCCAGTCTTCTAGGTGCCAGGGTTTCCCTTTGAAGACTGAAGGGATCTGTGGGCCAGCTGAGCAGAAAGGTAAATATTTGGAGGCCACGACAGGTTTTTCGGTGGGTAAGATCTGGCATCTTCTAAATTTAGAGCCCTGCCCCACTTCTCGTTTTGGTTTAAAATATTTTTAAATTTTTATTTAATTTTTTAGTTTGCACAGGCATAAGGTGCTGTGAAACATACCTCAAGTGTCTTTTAAAAATTAAAACAGGGTTGATTTGTAGTGTCAGTGATTCCTGCTAATCAAAATCACTGACAATTTTTCAGGAGGGAAGAGGTGCGGTTTAGCTCTCTCACTAGAGAGCACTGCTTCATTTTTCTGTTTTGATCTAAATGTGAATGTTTTCCTGCAGATGATTCTTGTGAATTTTTTAAAGGAGAGAAATAGGGAATAAAATTCTCAGAAAATAAATGTTTATTTGGACCCACAAATTCGTGCTCATGCCTGGCCCTGCACTAATGAGTGGTACGCCAGGTCCCTCTGCTGGCCCAGCTCTGTGGGAGCTTCTCCTGCAGCTACTTCTAAATTAAAACTTCCAAAATAGAATGTTCTGTTTAGTCCACTTCCATCACCAGGAATCTACACTGGAATGTAGGGAGTGGTGTGTATGGACACCAATTAGGCCAAGAAAAACAAGCAGCCACCCCACATGAGTATTTCTCTAAGTTGTGTACCTCACAGAAACAAATGCATATTTCAACTCATGTTCCACTTTCTGTAATTGTCTTTAAAAAATTAGAAGTGGCTTTTATGAACTAGAAAATATGCAGAAATTCTCTTGTCTTTAAATTCAAGGATTTCTTAAAGAACCAGAGAAACAAATGAAGACACAGGAATTTAAAGAATCAGTAAGTTTCCCAGAATCTTATCTTCTAACAACAAATAGTCATATAAGTATAGTTTGGTGACATGCAGATTTGAGCCTTTTAAACTGGAGAACTGTGTTATGGCATTCTGGTGCTCATTTTCTATGAAAACCAAATTGTTCTATAATGTTTAAAAAGTATCTGTAGCTTCATTTTAAACACATTCAAGAAAGCACCATTCTCTTTATGTTGTCTTATGAGTGGCTTTATGTAAACCCATAAACTAACACCAGAAAAGGATGGTAATATTTTCTAGTGCTAATTGCCATGATAGTTTCACCACGAAAAGTAAAAGATAATATCAGATAAAGAAAAAAACTCATTAAGATCAGTGGATTCAAAGATGCCAAGGCAAATTCAATTTGAACAGTGGTTAGTTGGTCTAAGCTATAACCTTAAACCAAAATGTAAATAAGGACCCAGAGCAAATAATGACAGAGATAAGAGACAGAAACACACAGGGAAAGAGAGACAGAGAAAGAGGAGACATGACAAGAAATGACAAAGACAATTATAGCTAATAAGACTCTCCAATTTTTCAAAAGTGATAATGATTTTTAAAGATGTACATCTTAATATTTAATAGAATAACAACAGACAGACATCATTCTGGAATATATGAAATCATGTCCCCAGCTGGAGAAGCTTCCATTAGGAGAAACACCCAAGTGTGAGGACACTATTAGGAAGCTACCTTTCTCATCAATTTCATCCCATACACAGGTATGAAAATCTTTGTTTTACACATAAAGGGTGAGTAAACATTTCAGTTATTAGAGCTCTCCTGTTTTTACAGTGATTTCAGCATTTTTGTAATTGAGATGCCTGGCTGTTTTAAGACTTTTTCTCCCCGCCACCACCAAAAAAAAAAGCATTTGTGGCAATTTTATATTGAGTTAAAATTTATGTTATTTTGAGGATTCTGTTGCCAGAGGAATTAAGGACACTAGGTGTGCTTCTAAACTTATTGATAATCAGAAGCATGTGGAGATGCTATTACAAATCCAGACACATATAACCCACTTCAGATCTACCAAACTGAAATCCCTGAAAAAAAGTCCCTGGTATCATTCATTCATTCATTCATTTAATATTATGCCTTCAGGTTTCGAAACCCACTGCTCCAGGATGTTGCAAAATCAAGAAAGATGTTAAGTGAATTGAATAAAATACCATTTAACACCTTACGCAGTTCCCTGCTGCCACAAAGACCGGAGCACCAAGGCCACTTTGTGGTCTAGGAGCACCAGCAACAAACGCCTGTTCTCAGAGGACGCATGGAAACAGAATGTTGTTTATTACACTTTCTCTGTAAGTAAATCACAAACTCATAATTTAGTATGCCCTACCCTATTCCTATTATACGGAGTGGTACATTTAAATTACTACTCTTTGCTTTTTCATGTTTTAAATTTGGTTGTTGGAAAAATAATTGCATCATCGTGCTTGCTTGTAGTCCAAGCAGTAACGTAAAAGAACAATGTTGCCATCTAGCGGTCATTTGGAGACATTAACGAATCAGAACGTCCTGTGAAATGCCAAGTTAAAGAAAATAAACCGTAAGGAAGGTAAACAAATTTCAGTAAATGTGACTTCTATTATTGAAAGAATTTATCTAAACTATGGATTACTGCAACCAGGCCCTCTGCACCCCGATGCAAGCTTCCAGTCCTAGAATCACGAAGTCGTGGTCAGTTGAAAGCAGAGAAGTGTTTCGTTTGGCTTTTAAAAAATAACATTGTAAATTCACTCATGTTCTGCATTTGTGTAGATGCAAAGGTGAATTTTATTACCCGAATCTCTCAAATCATCAGTGACGCCATCCACATCGGGGGCAGGCACACTGGTTTCCTACCGTTGCTCAGGCTGCCTGAACCCATCAGCCCTCCCTCACCTCTGTCATCATAGTGGGGAGGTCACACTGCTTCTCAAGCCATGTCCCCTAGAATCTTTCTCAGACTGAGTGCTCCCATGTTTCAAGCACCCAGTCACGAGTAGAAGCTGGATGAGGGAGACTTTTACGTCTGCACGGGTGTGTATCCTTGTCCACAGACGTTAGCACACATATGATCAGAAAGCAAGGTAAAGGTAGCAATCAAAGAAAAGTCATATTATTGGGCAGTTTTAGTTATTTTCATGTTAAATATCTGGTTTAGACGAAGTGATCTCAATTAAGTCATAGTAATCTTAAATTTAATATTATTGTACCTTAATTTTGTTTAATTTCTGATAGTTATAAGGCTAGCTTTGGGGACAGCCATCATATATGTTTTTAAAAGGTGACACTGTCTTTCAAACAGCTGTGAAACAGTTTGTCTTATTTCTACCCCCGAAAGAAGCAGAGAAGGGGGCGTCTGGAGGACAGCTCCCTAATGAGCTTCTTAGAGGGAGATCTGGGTCACTACTGAGTTACCTGTTCTTTTCATTTAATTTCACTTCCCTCTTTACCTGAATAAAAGTCATTCTTATTCAAGATTTTCTTCTCTTTGATTGATATAGGCACCTGTATTTATTATCCTGTCCCTTGAAAATGAAAAGATGCCTGACCATAAGACTAGGACAGTGTTGCCCTATTCCAATAAGTGCACACACAGAAAGACCTGCCCAGAGAGAACATATAAGGATAACCCAGACAAAAGTGGGGGCGAACACCAGGTTAATATAATAGCAGCCTTCTGGAGTGTATCTGCAAACTCCTGGCTGCCGAGTCCTCAGCTATTGAGTTTATTGAGTAATTACATGAAAGAGACAGAGAGGCTTACTACGTGTCAAATACTATTCTTTGCTCTTTACATAAATTAACTCATTCAAATCTCAAAACAACCCAGGAGATAAGTACTTTTATTATCCCCATGTTATAGATGAGAAAATTAAGGCTCAGAAGGGTGAAGTGATTTGTCCAAGGCTGGCTACAGGGTGAACAACTCTAGCAACATAATTTAATTCCAGATAGGCTGTCTCCAAAATTCAGGCTTCTAACTGCTGTACAAAACTCCCTTCCTCTATGGAGCTTCAGCCCTTTCCACAGAATTAGAATTCAATGAAACACAATTCTATGCAACAAATTTTTCTGCATTAATTTGAAGGCTTTGGGAGACCTGGGGTCCCTGTGGCTCCTCATCACACAGTGCTATACAGAGAGATGAGAGAAGAGATTAGGCTGTGTCTGCAGCAGGACTCACAGCCAGAAGACAATGCAGGTGACCAAAAGTCATTGCATTCCAAACATTACAAGCTACATTTTAAAATTCCTTTCTTCTATCAATTTATTATAGTTAGTTTCTTTTACTCTCAAAATTATGACAATGAAGCAGAAGAAAAAGCACAGGCTTCTCTGGGCTTTTGGTACTTTTGGCCATCAAATATATAAATACCATACGTGCATTACATGCATGTGCAGTGTTCATCAGAAGTAACACCAGACCCTGTACATGACTGTCTCACACGAGATGGACAGCAATTTGAACATTTCACTTAAAATGCCACCTAAAGTGTGCTTGAGTGTGATATTGTTGTTACAGAATTGCATACTTATGATTTTGTAATAAAAGATTTGGTATATATTAGCTCATAACAAAGGGTGTCATTTGTGCTGGACCCTATATATGTTTATTCTATAAAGGCTTATTGAGCACCTACCATGTGCAAGGCATTTGCTTGATACTGATGGGATGGAAAGACAAATGACAAGTCACTACAATCAAGATGCTCACATAGTAGGGGAGATAAAGAGGTAATAGTAACTGTGAGGGTACAAATGACACAAGTGATCCTTTCTAAATGAGAGGCACAGAGCGATGGGCCTTGTGAAGCCTGCAGTTCTCTGTGGACCAGAACTAGTCTACAGCTTCACCACAATGGCTAAACAGCATTTTTGGAACACATAAGTCACTGACTCTCAAAGCTTAGTTTAAAATTCACCAAGCAACCACAGAATGGCAGAGAGGCACAAAGGATGCAACCAGAGAATGGAATTGTGTGGAGGAGGCAACACCAAGATAAAGCACCCAAGAAGGGCAACTAAAACATTAGCTCTACCAGTAAGCTATGGCTTTGGTGTTATTCCAGGAACAGGAGGGGTTCCTATCATATTCAGAAGATGGCTGAAACTTCACCTAACTTCATTCTGAGCTATGGTACCATACGAAAATTGTTTAGAGTGTCCCTTAGTTTTCCATCCACTGGTGAGAGCTGTTATTAAAGACTGCTAGCTACCCCAGCCCCTCTCACCAGCTTAAATGGTGCCTTCACCTCCTTAGCCCCTGTCCCAGGCCCTTGCCATCATTGAGGGGCTTCTCTCACTTTGTAACTGCAATTCTCTTTTACATCAGGTTAGGAGATCTCGCAGAGCACATTCTCGTAAGGCTTAAAATAAAGGCCAAAGCTATGGTGCCCCAAGACAAAGAGAGCACGCAAGTTCTGGGAGTCTGAGAGACAGGCAAAGGGCTCCAGGATCCTTCTTCTTTGCATAAGGCCTTGCTTGATCTCCAGATTAAACCACTAAACTTTGGGCTGGGAATCTTGGTTCCCCAAGACCTTCAGGCAGACATTCCCACTAGATACTTTAATGCCCCCTGGTCACATTAACCAAGCCAGGCTCACTGGTTACATCTGGCAAAAGCTATCGAGCAGTCTAGTCCTGAGTTTCACCACGGGAGTTTCAGACGATAAACAGCGTGTCATAAACCAGAAGTGAGTTGGTTACTTAGCCCACTGCCTTTAAATGGGCAAGACTCAAAGCCTGACAGCCCGTGGTCTGTGGAAACAAGCAGAGAGCTGCTCCAGTCCAGCTGGAAAATAACTACGACACGGGTGCTTTGGCTTCATGTAGGCAAAGGGGCATTTATTTGGAGGGATCTCACCAGAAAGGCTAGAGAACAGGCTGTTAACAGTGCAGTTCCCGGACGAGAAAGGGGGTGGATAATGGAGCCCCAACCATGTTTTCAGTCCATTTATTCCTCTATTCAAAGTTCACATTTATGGGGAAGGGGCTAAACTTGGGTCGTGTACTCGCCCTGAGTCTAGGAAAGTGTGGGACCCTGATAACAGCTGACCTAGCCTGGGTGAGAGGTAATATCTGAAAAGAAAACTGACATATTATTAGAAAGGCAAAATGCATTCTGAGGTGTCCAAATCCAGCTTATAGCTCATCTTTGTAAATGAGAATTCTGGGGTAATTCAAGTAAAACACTTCATGTCTAAGACAGTAACATTAATTCAGTCCTTATGAGAGTTCTTTTCTACTTCCTCCCTCCTGTATTATACCCCCATCTGCCAGCAGCAGCACATACTATTGTCATGTTAGAGAAACTTCTATATCAGCGGATATGAAAAAGGGAACAAAAATCGCTGAGGGTTTCAACATCATTTTTTTGGGTTATAAAATTTATATATTACCCTTATAGAAAATTTTGAAAGTAAAGAAAATTAGAAAGGAAACAATTAAAATCACCATATAGACGTAGATTTCTATAAATAGTTTGTTACATTTACTTCCAGGTTTTATGTTGTTATATTTGTGTCCATGCATTTGCATAGCAATAAAAACATTAATCTATGCCTATGTTGTTAACTAACTTGTACCACAGAGTGTGTCAGTGAATGTTTTACAGCGAACGTTTTCTAGTCATTACATCTTACTCAAACTTACAATTGTTCCCCATGTATATATATTTTTAAGAAATGTGTATTTTGATGGCTTTTTAAAAACCATGTAGAATAACTGTTAAATAGTAACAAAACTGAAGAGAAAAATCAACTCCATGAGCTCCTGCAACCCTGGAAGAGGGTATCCAGGAGGGGGAGTGACTGCAAACCAGCCCGGGGGCTTGCTAGGAAGAAGCAAGAGGGCACAACCGCCAGAAATCTAACGATTTAGCAGGGGTGGGCGGGCAATCCCCTGGAGGCAGCCCCTGCTGAGAAAGAAAACTTAATACCAGGGCTCTGGGTTCTGGTGTCAATTTAACTTGTATTTGAGTCCTCCTCCATCTCTGGCTTCAGCCTCCCGCCGCATCCAGACTGCTGTGCTCCCTGGTGTCTCCATACCCTTTCCAGGCCGGTTGAGCATCTATTTATAACGGTGGGAGCTCGGCCTCCTGAGGAGGGAGCTGGTGAGCAGGCTCCCTGCTGGGACTGTGTTGGGCCCAGCATTACCGGGTTCTCACTGCTCCCTGTTCAGGACTGTGGTCCATCCAGAAAGGGAGAACCCGCGTCAAAACTGCAGAATGTGTCATTTGATCCGTTGTTGTTTTTTTGCTACAGTGAAATTATAATAATGGGAATATTTCTTACCACCTGTAATTTTCTACCTCCCTTAATTTTAGTGCTGCCGGACCCCCGACCCATTGGCATTAGAGGTGAATAAATCACAAGATGTTGCCTTGAAAAGCTTAATAAGATGAAATTGTGAAATTGGTTGTGGAGTGGTTTTTTTTAATTGTCCCATATAAATAATATTGAATAACCAAATATTATTTGATTATCAAAGGGGGAAAAGTTTTTGTTTTTTACAAGATTCAAGCTCAACTTGCCTAAAAGTTATATTTAAGAATTGACATCCTGTTTTCCTACAAAAGTTCCATGGTGTCTTAATTTTACAAAGGAAATTACGGACCTACTTCTGTTTGTTGACAAAGTAAATTCTGGTTAGCCCCTACATGAATTAGACTTGATATTGTAAACCCAGCAGTTATAAGATGTGAATCAAAGCCATGTCCTATGAAACAGCACTATAAATGTGCAGTGTGTCAATCCTGGGGTAAACTCCTGGAAAATAATAGCAGAAGGATCACAAATTTATTCACACTGTAAATACTGTGTAAAGAAAATAAAGATTTCCACTTCTCCTATGACTGAGTCTTTCTCATAGACCACCCACCTTCTGCATAATGGGAGAAAAATATCTTCATCAACCGTGTCTGGAACAATAATTTAAAATACCCCTTGAGTAAATGCTCCACCTCTTGAGGTCAAGTTCCATCTCTCAAACGTCACCCTAGATCATCTGTAGTTTTATTAGTGGAGAGTTTGTTTTAGGTGATCAAATGGTGGCAGAGAGAACACCTGGTCCATGGAACCAGGTGGTGTGTTCTGGATCTTTGCAGACCCCTTGGCTACAGTAACTTATTTGGGCTGGATTTAAACACTGGGTTGCTACGAGTTCATCTCTGAGCTTCCTGCTGGCACCTGCTGTGGAAAGGCTGCAGTTTTCCCAGGCTTCGTGTTGGGGACTCTGTGGAGCTCCCTCCCGCTCCAGGCTTCAATTTGCCTCGCACAAGTGCTGCAGGCCCACTGGAGTCTCTATCTGACCTTCTCCTGCCCTTGGCCAGGCCATCTGCTCTGCTGTGGGGTCATCTCCCCACCCCCTTGTCCCACTGCAGCTCCCTGGCCCATTCACTGGCTCCCCTTAGAGCTGGGGCAGGGGGATGACCCCTTCCTTAGAGCTGGGGCAGGGGGATGAGCTCCATTCACACGACAGAAGAGCCAAGGGGACTGTAACTGATTGAATGTTTGTGTCTCCCAACCCCAAATTAGTTGAAATCCTAACTCCTAAGGTGGTGATGGTATCAGGATGTGTGGCCTTTGGGAGGTGATTAAGTCATGAGGGTGGAGCCCTCATGAATGGGCTAGTGTCCTCCTACGTTAAAAGAAGTTCCAGCCTGACCATCAGTGAGGAATCGAGTTCTCACCAAACACTGAATCTGCCAGCACCATGCTCTTGGACTCCCAGCCTCCAAAACTGGGAGAAATAAGTATTTGTTGTTCCAAAGCCACTCAGTCTATGGTATTTTTGTTACAGCAGCCTGAACAGACTAAGGTAGGGATGGATAAGTAAGCCTGGTCCTCCGCGTGCTCAACCTGCTCTATCACTGAATCCACTCGGTCCATCTGGAGGCTCGCTGCAGAGTTTCAAAGTGGGCATATGAGTCTTGTCCCTAACCCTAAAACTTCTCTCCCTCAGCACTAATCTGAAGGAGGAAAGATGGGGATATACCCAGTCTCTCCCATTTCCCCTTCCTCTAACAATTTCCTGGTGGGAGGAGCACTGGGCCAGGATCCCCTTATGAAAACTCCACAAACTGGGCAGCCAGTTCTGCCTCTTGAAATTTTAAAGAAGCTTAGTTATTAGCAATTTCTCAGTCTTGCTCCCCACAACCTGACTTCCAAAACCTTTGGTTTACCCAAGAAGTTAAGAAAATTATTGTGAAGATTCAAGCCTCTCTAGGCAAATAGTTCCTAATGAAGGTAGCACCACCCTCCTAGAGGGAATTTTGGGAAGTTGTGGGGTTATTTCAGTTGTCACAGGAGCTGGAGGTCATTAGCATTTAGTATAATGATAGATAGGGGCCAAGGACCATCAACATTTTGTAATGAAGGAGGCAGTCCCATAATGAAAAATCATTCGAACCAAAGTCTGTACGGGTGAAATTCGTGTTTATAATTTCCGGAGCTTTAAAAACCCAACTCCAACCACGTGTTTTTGCATAGTTTGAATATAAGCCATATTAAGTTTATATAAGTCAATATAAAATTTTCAGTAATGCAACTAGCACATAAGTGAGAAAAGATTACTCTTTGCCTTGTTTGAAATATTACTAAGAATTTTTTACTATTTCAAAAAGCTACCAAGAGCAACACTTCTTGTTGTCTCTGAGTCTCACTGCTGACTCAGTCTGCACGGTTGCCTGTGTCACTCAGGGTGATGATGGGGGCACAGCATCCACACTGTAGTTGCACACAAGCATTATACTGAAATGCTTATTATTTCACCTGAGTCAGCTTCCTCTACTTCTCCTTTATGTTTCAATTAAAGCACTACTGTACGTGGCTGTTTAAGAATGCAGTAGACAGCTTATATTAGTTGTAAACGTTCATTTTAAGATAGTAAAGGAGGAATAACAACATTTGTTATATAAATAGGGTTGGAATCAGATTAGGTCAGGAGCCACTGCGCTGAGCAGTCCCCATTTCTTCCCTTTCCATATTGAGTTCTTATGACGTGCTAGGTGCTAACTGGCTGGCAGCCTTGCTCTCCTTTACTCTTCTCGGCCCTTCTGTGAGGTGCACATTATCATCCCTGTCCTGTAGGTGATGGAACAGAAGTTTAGAGAATCCAAGCAAACCAGTAAGTGGAAAACCTGGTTTTCAAATTCAAGTCCACCTGGCTGCAAGGCCTGGCATCTTAACCTTCCAAGTATTTAACAAAAAAGGAAAAAAGGAAAGAAAAATGGTCATCTGTTGTAAATTTTACTTCCTACCATATTTCTATTTACATAATTTAATAATCCATTTGTTGAAAATATTTATTAGGCAATTAAAAGGAGCAGCAACCAAGAGTTACAGTCTTCTCACGAACCCTCTGTGGACTCTTTATGAACTGTATTACCTAATTGCCTTACTTACCATATCTCTCTCCCATTATAAGCTCTTCAATGTTTTATGTGGGAAAAACAATAACCCTTACAATGTAAGTTATTAGCTACCAATTTTATAATGCAATATCTCTCTAGAATCTTTCATCCAAGAAACCCAAAGCACTTTAGCAACATGAGTCCTACATGGAAAGTACTCCTCCCCGCTAAGGATGAAAAACGACAGTGAGCACAATTCCATCCATGGTGCTGAGAGTGGTGTCAGCACCCAGGAAGTACTCATCCAGTTTCAGAGAAGGGCTTTTCTCAGAAGTTGTCTTGCACCCAGATTGACAGACAGCCTCAGCTGACAAAAACACTGGCAATTGTTATTTACAGGGTGCCGAGGACGGCTATACGCCATCACTTTAGGTACATTCTTTCATTAAAACCTCATGACAACCTGTGAGTTAGGTATTGTTACCCTCATTGTGCAGGTGAAAACATAAGTGCTCCAAGGGGCTGTAAGTGGCCAGAGGAGGCCTGCAGCAGAGTGTATAAACTGGGATTTGAACTGTGCCACGTTCTATCACACTGGCTTCTACGCAACATCACAGTGTGCGGACCCGTGTAAGAATTCACAGATCTTCAACCTCACCCCTGTTATTATGCCATACAGGAGCTTTGGGGGCTTTGGTTTAAACCTTCGGGTAAGTCAAACTTACCAGGAAGTTTAATTTCTCGGGAAAGTTCCCATCTGTCTCTTATAGATACGAATTTAGCTGAAATTTGGGTAGCAGACGTGACACTTCAGTGATGGGAACGTTTCCTGGGAAATCCAACAGTGACAGGAAAGCCTGTGTATGTGTATGAATACTCTTTAACAACATACCGAATGACGGGACGGGAAATTCCCAGAGCTGCTTTCCCCACCTTCTGGCACCCTCTCTATTTCTGTATTGCTTTAGGTGGTTCCCACGTCCTAAGAAAGTCATATTACTGATGAGAAACTTTTCAAAAACATCCATAGCTTCCATATTCTCATTACTTCCTTAATTTCATAGCTAGCACCTTAAATGGAAAATAAAAAAGGTAAATATAAAAGCAGCAGCCACTGGGTGTCACTGATTTACCACTTGAATCTACCTCATACCACACTTCTATAGCAAGAGGAAACTGGGCCTTCTTAGTGGAATATTTTAAAATCTCTCATGTTCTGGAGTGCTAGAGAGAAATACAGAAGAGTTTTAAATGTTTAAAAGGTAAGTCTTGTGACATGGAGCGCAGTAATAATTATTTTTCTGTGCTCTGTTATGAATTATTCACAACTGTAATCATATTCCCATTTTAGAGATGGATACACTGATGTCAGCAGAGCAAGCTAACATCAAGGATAGCAGAGAACACACTGCTGAACTTTACTTTTTAAATCAGGACTTTTAATTTTGGGTTTTTATTCTAAGAGAATTCTCTAAAGCCAGGGACATAGTATCCATTACTTTTTCCTTGTCCACCTCCCCTCCTAATTGCATATCTAAGACTAGAGGGGGAAATCATTTGAAAACACTTGAGAATTTCAGGATTCAGATTATGTCCCAAGCCCCTAAGACATGATGTTAGGAGCTATCCCTTACCATGTCTGTTCTGAGCCTAAGACGGCCGTAGCACTATCTCACTTAATTCTCACCACAAAATCATTTGGAGGTTATCATTATCCACAGATGAAACAAACTGGCCATCAGAAGTAACTTGTGTAAAATCACAAAGGAAATAAGATGAAGATGAAGATGAAGATTTTAAACCCACATTTTTGGCCCCTAAAGCCATATCGTGCCATAACATCCTGTCATACCAGGTTGTATCTCTATAGAAATGCTCTCTTTATTTTGGATACGTCCCTTTCGAAACCATTAATGCTGGGTCAAACCTCTGGTTAAGCAAGTAGCAGGTGATAAAAATATTAAATTCAAGACAACAGTGTCTTTTGTGTTTTGGGGTCATTTCCCAGGTAATTCCACTCACCAAGGGAATCAGTTACAGTCCTCTCACAAAGGTGAGGAATTTCCTCCCCACACTCCTCAGGGTGACATTCTAGCCTAGGATTGCCTTTGTCCAGGTCCCCTGCTTCTAAGCTGACCACACTTCTCTCTTTCCAAGTGGCAGTGTTCCTAGGCTCATTTTTGGCTTAAAAGAACCCATCCATCGGGAGAAATAGAATCCTTACTTAGGCTGAAGAGTGCTGGAGAGCTTTGGGGTTATTTATCTTCCAAATAAGTTCAGCAACAGCCCAGCAAAGGTATAAAGTCTAAGCTTCCTGATTCTTCTTGCCAACCCGATTAGGCCAGAGCCGGTGGCTTTCTCTGGGAGAGATAAGATAGTGTGTCTCCATTAGCTCCTGCCAAGTTCCTGCTCTGCGAAGAAGCCAGCTTTGCAGTGGGTGGCCTTCTGAGTCCTCACCTCCCTGAACCATGGCTCAACTGTGAGTTTTTCCTTCCTTTAAACCAAAGTTAAAACCCATGACTCCTTTGCTTTCCACTTTTTCACCGCAGACCCTTGGGTTTCTTTTCAGACCTCGTTATAGTGATAAGTTTTCTACTGATCTTGTGTAGTCTGCAAACAATCTCTTTATTTCATATTTTAAAAAAGAATTAGGTCCTAAAGTACCTTGGTTTCCCTTTCCTGCCTTCATTTTAAGGAAAATATGTTTATTGTCACGCTCAGCAAATCTCAGAGACCTGGGGGATGAGAGGAATCTCTTCTACTCTCCCCTAGTTATTGCTTCTTCTCTTGCTTCTTTTTAACATGATTTTCTAGACATTAACATCCACACACACTTGGAAAGCTCACAGAAAACACAAGATTCCTCTCTTAATGACCATTTCCAAAACAGAGATGAAATAAAATGTACAATAGATGCAACCTTGTTGAAACTTTGTTTTTTCATTAAAAATAATATTCCAAAACCTTATCTTAAAAACTAGATTATTAATAGTTTTTTAAAAAAACACAAATAACATGTATTTTTAAATATGATCTTTTCTGCATACAACCCCTGCTGTTGGTGGGAGTACCAGGTGATTAGGAAGTGTGGGAGAGGATTTTTACATGATTGTGCCATATCACACACTACATCGTCTGTATAAGTGCAGAGGAGCATTTGGTCTCTCTTTGCCCAAAAATTTTAGTAGGAGCATCTCCCATCTTGTTCTGCTTTCAAGCCACCTGGCCTTGCCTAAGCTCCTGCTGCCTCCGTCCCACCACACAATCTTCACTCCATTAACATTTGCAGAGCACTGTCCTTACTCCAGACTTAGGTGCTCTACACTATTTGTCACTTCATTCATCCAGCACACATGCACTAAAAGGCCCTTCTATTGCAAGTACTAATTTCACACTTTTACTTCTGTATAATGCCCCACCTTCTTTAGCCACCTCCTCTAACAGCATAGCTAGTTAAGGAACTGGTCCAAAGTCACATAACCATGGATGGACAGAGAAAGAATTCAAAGCATAACTGAAGCTTTGAGCCATCACAGGGTACCAGCTCTGAAGTTGATCACATTTATGTTAGGAGGGCTTTTCCTTTCCCATTGCTATTCTGTCATTTCTTCATCTAATAAGTTTCCTAAAAGACAGCTAAACAGAAAACAAGCTACTTGATATTTTAAAAGATAAAGCAATAATACAGATGAAATGGGCATTTTGTATTCTTAAAACTAATGAATATTATGTAAAATCTGACATGTAGTTATCTTTGTATTTATAGCTGCATGAGTTTTCTTTTCTTTGCCAATGTAGTCTAGCCTTTGGTTATTACAAAGATCAGAGCAATCATCTTATCCAGGGAAACCTATTGTGGAAAAGGGTGTTAATCTAAAGAACACAACTCCTGAAAGCAGGTATCAGGCCTCATCTGCCTTCCAGGATTCAGTCATGATTAGGACAGTAAGGGAAATAACTGAATACCCATTTTGGCAAGGGCTACTATCAAAATTCTCTTACGTTCACAATCCACATTAACAATTTAAAAGGTACGAGTTTTCCAAAGCTTCAGATGCAATGCAGACATTGTCTGCAAAGGAAACATTCTCAACTCTGCCTATATGAAGAGAATTAGTGAAAATCAGAATATGTGTTTTAAAGAACCTATTAGCAACACTTGGCAGAGGTGAAAAGTATTCTCTGTCCCTTATTACTATGTAACTGCCATCATCTCCCTTTCTGATAATTTGCAGGAAAACATTTCCTACTGAAAAGTACATTCTGCTCTCAAAGAGCAACTTGTATCCTCCCGACACTGTAAATGGGATGGTGGAATCAAGATATTCAGTCCATGGGAGGTTCATATTGGAACATAACTGTGCTCAGCTTCTCCAACACATAAGCCTCAGTGTCTCCTCCAGGTGTCGGGCACGTGGCCAGAACAAACCACCGCCCAGGTCCCACCTCCTCACATCCTTACCACTGCGCAAGAGTTTAAGCAGTTCAGCTAATCCGTCTCCATCCCACCAGACCTCCCCCTCCCAGCACTACTTCTGCTCAGGGAGCAGAGAAATTGCAGAGGTTGCTGGTCTTTGCTGAGGGTTATGGATCCTTAAAATAGAATGATATAGTAAGAATGGAGCCATAATAATGTCTCCAGCTGGCTTGTCTCCGTTCTTCCTGACTTAAACTTGCCCAGTTAGCCGAAAAAGCCTCGACTAAATAAGGCCTTTTCCTCTCCATAAAGCATGAAGCTTAAAAAAATTAATCATAACTTCACTAACTAGAAGACTAATGTAGAGGTATTGTCAACTAGTAAATCTCAGAGATTTACAGGGTTGATCACTTCGTAAGTTATGTAACTGTCTAATCACTATGTTGTACACCTGGAAGTAATATAATATTTTATGTCAACTATGATTGAAAAATTAAAAATACATAAATAAATTTAAGTGTTTCATAGTTGTAGTCACTGCCAGATGTGTATACTAGAACTCAGTGTTTGTGACTTAGAAATGACGACCTCATAAAGAGGGTGGCTTAGCCACTGGTGAGACTGATTTCTTAAAACGGCCAGCCAAACTACTGTCGTCCAGATGTATTTTTGTCTTCCTCCATCTCAATTGTGAATTATTTAAAATAGGATACTCCACAGTTTGAATATGGCCCATATTTTAAATTAAATTCGCCAAAATGACATGCTCGATGTACCAATTTTCATTTAATAGAAATATTTCTATAAATATGAAGCTAAGCCCAAGAATATTTTTTAAAACTCATTTATCCCAGGAGAAATTAATCTGTGCACAAAAATATCATACAAATATTTATTTCCAAGGAATTCTAAGTATGTCTCTAGAAAACCACATTTGTAAACAAACTAGTTGGACAATTTAAGAAGACTCTCCATCAAATTGGTGGTTATTTCATGTTGTTTTAATTACTTTTGTAGAAATGTATTGTGTATGTGAGACCTACATGATTTTGGAGTGAATAGGAAAGTTTCATTTTTAAAAAGTAAAGATACATTACAGTACTTTTACTACAATTACTACAATTTATTGAGACCAATTCTTCCAATAGCTAAACTACCTCCTACAGGGACAAATTTTCTAAAAATATAAATGGAGCAAATGGGGAAAGAAGCAAGTTTAGATCATAGGATCTAAAACCCAGATATTCACCTCTGCCCTTTGTGAATTACTGGGGACATTTTCAGGTCAAACAGTAATTTATGTGCTCTCTTAGATGTCTCTGACTTCATGATACTGGCTTATAAGTCTCCCAGTCTTCTCCAAGGCAATTCTAAGCAAAATTTAGAGGTATGCCCTAATGTGTTTAAGACTACCCATGTCTCTTTCTTTGGCTCCACCCTAATCTCCATTTGCTCAATGACATTGTAAACATTAGAACAGTCACCTATCCAACCAACACATCCACCTATACCCAACCGACTCATATTATAAATATAAATTTTTACTTTCGTATGTATGTTAGACTTTGCTATATTTTGACAGAGTTGTCATGTAATGTCATACAAATTGATGTCTCCACTAAAGACAGTGAATATTTCTGTGATAATTACCTAGAGAAGAGGAATGTCCTTAGACAGAAAACAGGACCTTGAAAGACAGACTTCAAGTTCATTTTTTCTTTCATTCAATGGCTTATGTGTGGCCTACTACACACCTGGCAGTGCTCTCCAGCCTGAACCATGGCCCAAAGGAGAGGCTGCAGGGGAGACCAACCTTTACCTTCACCCTCATAGGGTTCTTTTAGCTCAGTCTGAGAAGTAAACTGACATAAGGTAGATTAACAGGAGAAAAGCAGACACATGTATTTAATACAAGTTTTCTGTGACACAGGAGCCAAAGGAATGAAGAGTCAAAGAAATAAAACCTATTTGCTTTTTTATAATAGCTTGAACAAAGAGAGGCGATTGTGGAAAAGAGACTAAACTATGTGAGGCTAAAGAAAGACAAGAATTATTTTAACAAGGTCTGTTTGTATAGAATTCCATTAGTCTCAACTTCCTGTCCTTGATGATAAGAATGTTACTTTCCTGCTGGACATCTTTCATACATGAATTTCATGTGCTACTTTTAAGAAAAAGAAGGAAGGTCAGAGTGTTGTTTGTTATTTGCTGTTTTTCAAGTGTCTTTAACTCAAAATAGTAGAACAGGCCAGAGCAGCATATTTCAGAATGACATGTTCTGAACTCCTTTAAGGTCCTATATCCAACACCCACTAAGTGTTCCCATTTGGATATCTAAAAGACATCTTGAAGTCAATGTGTGCATAACTAAACACCTCACATTTTGATGCCCCATATGCTCCACTCACTGCTCCACTCACACGTCAGCTGATGGCAACTCTTATGTTTCCAGTTGCTCAAACCAAAAGACCTGATTGATCCCTTTTTCTCACACACCATATTCAATCCATCAGGAAATCCTGTTGGCTCTACCTCAAAATATTTCCAGAATCTGGCCCCTTCCCACCACCTCCACTGCCCATCGCTCTGGTAGAATCCACGATTGTCGCAGCGACCATACTGCACACTAATTCTTCAGAGCCCATCTTGCTTCCCTATAGCCTGTTCTCAGAACAACCAACCAAATGGTTCTGAGAGAATTTAAGTTCAAATCATGTCATACCTCTGCTCAAAACCCTCCGGTGACTTGCATTTCACTCAGGACTAATGCCAACATTCTTTGTGTGGCCTCTGAGGCTCCCATGAACACTCGTCCCCAGTGACCTTTCTGACATTATCCTCGTCCTGTCCTCCAGTCACACTGGCTCCTTCACGCTTCCTCTAATTAGCTGGACACGTACCAACCTAAGCTCTAGATGCTGGTTCTTCCCTCTGCTGCGAAACCACCCCCACCCCATATATTTACACGATTAATTCTTATAGCTCTTTCAAATCTTGTCTCAGGTTTTACCTCCTCTGTGAGGCCTCACCATTTTGTACTGTAAAAACAGCTCAGTCCAAACACCTAAACTCCCTCCTGGCATTTCCAATCTCCCTTAACCTGTTCTATTATTTTTTCCATGGCTCTTACTTACTTCAATCTAACCAAACTTATTTATTATGTTTTATTATTGTCTGTTTGTTGCTCATGACAGTGTTCTGTTTTGGTCTCTTTGGTTTCCTGTTGTGTCCCAAGGATCTGGCATAGGGTGGGTGCTCAATAAACAATGATTCAATGAAGGAGTGTGAGAAAAACAGATGTGAGCTCTGCCGTCAAGGTCACAGTCTACAGCAGTGACAACTCTGGTCTCACTAGGCTTCCTTTTGTGGTCAGGACCTGGATGATTCCAGATGGGTCTGAAAGTGTCGTAAATATTTTACTTGTAGGATATGTCTTAATATTGAATTTTATTAAAAGATAGTATGTATAGCTCATACATAGGCATTTGTGCATACTACATTACAGAGTTCATTCTTATTAAGTGCCTACTCTTTATTAGATATCATATAAACGATTATTGAATTGTTAAGTTTGTCTTATTGCCCTGGGACCTCTGGAAATCCCTTGAATCTAAACATTAAAATTATGTTGATTCCACTTCAACTTATGAAATTATGCATTAAAATTCCATCTTCCATACCAACTAAACTTCTGACACCTTCCAGCCCTAATTCTATTCAAGTGCAAAATTTCCATCAATGTATAGTGACTATTCCAATTGGCTTTCAATATGGTGTAATGACACTCTCAAACTCAAACACCAAAACCTCTTCCTTAGAACATTGTAAAAGGTATGAAAAAATGTCAGCCCGAAGGAAGAATCACTGAGCAATTTAAAAGTGAAAGCAGAAATTTGCTAGAGAAAGTGATCTTGTACTTTACGCTCTTGTTTTCCTTCAGAATAGAGGAGTGTGTGTTCTTAATTCTTCTGAAAGACCATTTGTTTCTATTTTGTTTTACAAATAAAATATGTGCTAATTAAGCCGTGCAGTCAAAGACTTTACCAAAGGAAATATGATGAGGCCATTCACAATTAGCCATTTATTTGGTTGATATCATAGCTTTAAAATGTGAGACACAGGAAATTCCCAGGTGAATGAAGACCTTCCAAGGCCATTTCACAGAATCCTTGAACATAGAGATAAAGCTAACCAACTCCTTTCATCCTAAATATGTGCATTTACTAGAGGGACCCTTGCAGGATAAAGATGAGTTCTTTCTAATTAAACCAAGCCAGATCCTCACTTTCTGGAGACAACTGAACCAAACAGCTTTTTGTTGGTCAGAATTACTTTAAATTATTTTAGAAAATATCATAAAATAAATTGCATTTTTCTTCTTGCATGTATTTTTCCAGTTCCTTTTAAAACCAAATGTTCATTTGGGGCCATGACAGCTACAATAGAAATGTCTTTGGCATAAACTCAGCTTTCTAGCCTGCAGGCAAAATAGAAAATTGTTGTTAAATTGGAGTGGACCAGAAAGCGGATGATAAAACTTGTCCATGAAACTTTTATTAATAACAAACATTTGTCCCATGACATCTACTGTGAGTAATAACACATGACAGGGATGGATGTGTCACTGTCCTGAACAGCACTGTTTGGTGCCTGTGAGGCAGTAGGCCAAGTTAACCTGGTCCTGTAGTCGTGGCCGCCTGTGACACCAATAAGGCTGAAAATGCTCTTCTTAAACCAGGAAATACTTGGGAAGGCCATTCTCCTGTGTTTTGGTCTCAGCTGGTCTTCCTTTAAAGCAGTGGTTCTCAACCTTCCTAATGCTGTGACCCTGTAATACAGTTCCTCATGGTGTGGTGACCCCCCTAAAATTATTTTCGTTGCTACTTCATAACTGTAATGTTGCTACTGTTATGAATTGTAATGTAAATATCTGATAGGTGTTTTCCAATGGTCTTAGGCGACCCCTGTGAAAGGGTCGTTCGAACCCCAAAGGGGTCGCGACCCACAGGTTGAAAACCTGCTTTAGAGTTTTAGGTGGTTGTGTTATTTAACATGACCAAGCACGGATGTCAGCTATTTTCTGCTTCAGCAGCATTTACTGTTTCCTAAGAAAAAGTATGCCATTTATATATTTTGCCTCCATTTCTCTTTCACTCAATAGTCAAAAAGAGAGAGACGCAATTTAAAAAGGGGCAGATAGCTGGAAGCTGAGGGATCTTGTCAATGGCTAGCACAGACCATAAATCCTTCCTTTTTTCTGGCTTTATTTTACTATGTTCTATTGAATCTAAGACACCACTGATTATGAGAGTCACCATTTTATGTACTGATACAAAAAAGAATATATACTTCCAGTCAATCTATAATACACCACCTTCATGATAGTCCTGTTGGAAGCCTGGGTAGGCCGCACAGCCTTTATAGCCTGAAAATTATTTTACCTTTTCCAAATGATTTGGCATTGTCTTTGGCCTTCTGTTGTGCTTCTTGGCCTGTGATAGGAATTCTTTTGCACTTACTTCAGTAAGAAAATGTAACAAAGCCTCACAGGTCTGTAGGATTTCCCCTTAGGTCACCTAAACTATCTGGTTAATCTTTGTAAGAAAAGAAGGAATTGCAGTCACTTCTCCAACAAAGAACATTTGCTTCCCTAGCATTGAATTCACGGCTAGCTGCTGTCTTTCTGCACATCAGTCACTTATCATGTCAAGGCTGCTAACAGACTTCTTGTTGAAGACTTGAAACAGTGATTACACTCAACATTCACCTTTCCAACACAGCAGATAAACTCAGTCAACCACCACAACACCAACAGTTCTGACCACGGGTTCGGGCAGTGGCCACTTTACCACTACTAGTGCCTAGCTGAAAGTAATTCTACAGTGCCTCTCAATTTCAGAGATGCTAAAATATGAGGGGAAGACATGCATATTAGTATTAGCAGAATGTGATATTATCTGTTCACAAACTGTTCAGGGTGCCAAACTCAAATGCCCACAGGACCAATTAAATCATGTACGTAAGTCCAGCTCTATAAAAGAAACATGTGTCCTCTATGTCAAATATTCCCTTTCTTACTTTTATGAGAGATGTGGACCAAAGGCGTATTGTACACCACAAGGAAAGCACCAGGCTATGCAAGCAGGAATGGTAGCAAACTAAAGAACACATGCCTTACCTGAAGAGGGCAGGGGCCACACAGCTCAGGTCAAATGCTACCTTGTCAGAAATCCTTAAGACTTTGGACACAGTACTGCCCAATCTTCTGAATTTTTAAGAGAAGCTGGGAATATGGATTTTTATGTGAAATTCATTCATTTTTAAGTTTTGTCAACTAATTCAAAATTTTCAAAACACCATGTAAGCAACACAAAGCAAATATGTGTGCCACATTTGGTTCATCAGTTTGTGGTCTATGCAAGATACACCTAACGTAGGTCAGTCATGTTAGAAATATGGCCATTTGTCTTATGGGTAGATTTCATTTTTAAAAAACTATCAGCATGACTGGAAAGGTAATCCTATCATGGTAACATTTTGCCCATGGAGCATCTGGGCACATTTGGTACCAGTAAAAAAAGTCAACTGGAAAGTCTTTTCAATCAGTTCATTTTGAATATTTTTCTCACAGTTGCAATGTGTAATAGAAACAACTCACTAGCAGGATTTTAAGGCTTGGTTCTGAGAACAAGCAGTCTTTTCGAAAGAAAATCTAATTATTTTTTGGCCCCAAGGATTTCTTTAAGAACAAGACTCACCGCTCTGGGTCCCGGTCTTGCTTGATGTTGAATCGCAGTGCCCACTGAACCAGCGGACCCACTGTGCCGAGCCTCCCAGCTCTTTTTTTTCCCCCTCAGAGAAACGTGATGGGAGATTAAAGAGTAAAGGCTCTCACTGTGGCTCAGCCTAATGCATACATCTCTGGTTTGAAGATCTGGAGTCAGGGAAGATGCTGAATCCTAAATGGACCTGTTCTCATAATGGAATTCAAGGCAACAGGTCCTCCATGGGTGCATGATTTTCTGGGACTCAATTTTCCCATCTGTAAAATGAGCAGACAGGAAGTATTTTTTCAATCTGTTTTCTGAGAAACTTTAGGGACTCAAATCTGTGCTTAAGGATGGGGGTTTTGTTATAAAATTTGCATTTGGTCTTAGGGGCAAGACTTCCATTTAATAGGAAAATATAATACCCACAAAAATGCAGTGCTTGAAAAACACTAGCTAGGTGATACAGGTGATCTGCAATGAGATACTTCCAGCTCTAACACTTTGATGGTAAAACTTCTCCAACTTGCATGTACATTTCAATACAGTTCCCACAAAGTAAAATACAAAAACATTTTCAGATTAAACAATAACTCCAGCCTTTACCCAAAATATGAGTCAATATGAAAATTCTGATAAGGTTGAATATGCCAAGGTACTGTTTTCTATTTTTCTCTTTGAAATGGTGCTTTCTTTTGTTTCAGAGTTTGCAGAGATGAGAGAAAAGAGCATGAGCCTCGGAAAAGAAACTCACATAGGAAAAGGAGACCTTACATCTACCTACTCACAATCCAACATGCACTCCTTGATTCGGTCTGTACACACAGTAGACCCCTCCTTATCACAGTGAGCATCCAAGACCCTCAGTGGCTACCCGAAACAGCAGATACATAACTAGGTAATCAATACATCCACCAAAGGATTAGATATATGAACTGACTAACTTTCATACCTATGGGCAAGAACACTACTACTATGTAAGGAAAGTAAGATGGGTTCAAAAGAACTTTGAGAAAAGAATGGAATCAGCCTACTGAGTCACCTCGTAATATGCGAGTAGGTTGTATTAAGAAAATAATACATTACAGCAGTGAGCAAACAAAGGAAGATAGATATATACTGCTACAAGTTCAAGGGTATATTTAAAGAAAAATATAAAAAGAGAAGGAAAGATTTCACAATCATATTTAGGATTGTTGGATTGAGAGTAGTATTTTTCTCCACTTTTCAAAATGCTGATAATAAGGCTTATTTTACTTTTATAATAAAAAAAATAATGAGAAATATGCTTTGAGTTTCTCTACACAGAGGAATAAGGAATATCAGTGGGATTTTGTTATAACATGAATTTGAGGTCCACACAATTGCCATTTTTAGAAGAAGCAATTTTATAGCAAACATTCCTTTTTGGTAGGAACAGACTAATAGTTGATGGCCCCTTCTGTGGGCTTCCCCACAGGCCTTCCTTTTGATAAATTCCATTCCATGGAGAACAGTACTGTAGTAACATGCCTGTGTCTTGTTACCAAAGAAAATTTCATAAGCAAACTGAACCAATTTGTTTCCTAGTATATATTTATCTCCATTAAGAGCCCAGAAAGTAAAAAAAAAAAAGGTAATTATCTTAGACGTCTCTAACTACTTTCATGCTTTAAGCCATGGGCTAAATTAGGTCCTGAAAGATCCTAATCTAGCAATCTAGTAAAAGATCTAGCAATCTAGTAAAAGCAACAAAGACTACTGTTAACCTGAGGAAAATGCCAGAACATTTTGTCTCCTGGTAAGTGACTGACCTGGATCTGGACGACAAGGCACTAGACAGGGCTTCCAGGGACGAAGGAACATGTCTGCTCCCAACCCAGCTTTAGAGCTGTGTGTGTGCCTGCGCGCGTGCGTGCATGTGCGTATGTGTGTGTGTGCGTGCGTGTGCGTGCATGCGTGTGCGTGTGTGTGTGCGTGCGTGCATGTGCGTATGTATGTGTGTGTGCGTGTGCGTGCATGCGTGTGCGTATGTGTGCGTGAGTGCGTGTTCGTGTGTGTGCGCGCGTGCATGTGTGTGTGCGTGCATGCGTGTTTGTGCGTGTGTGTGCGTGTGTGCATGTGTGTGTGTGCGTGTGCGTGCACGTGTGCGTGCATGCATTTGTGTGTGTGTGCGTGTGCGTGCGCATGTGTGTGTGTGTGTGTAGGTTGGTTTTATTTTGTTTGTTTGTTTTTTTAAAGAGAGTATACTATTCCCAAGATAGCAAAATAAGATGGATTTTTTTTTCCCAGAAAGACCTGGATACTTCAAAAGACATGCCTAAAGAAATGTGTCTAAAATAACACCTTCCACTTCCATATATCTGCCATTTGAAACAGTCACAAATCATTCCAAACTTTTCTTACTTCAATTCTGTTACTGCCTAAGTTACCAAAAAATGTTCAATTGATGAACACAAAATTCTAATTGAATGTCTCCCAAAGCTCTTTGCTGTATGACATAATCCCACACAATTACGTCTTCGCAAACGTGCCGCAGTGTTCCTGCAAACGGTTTCATCTTCTGATTAAAAGAACAGCCTTTGATAAACACACACCCCCCTCACTTTCTCTTCCTTTTTCCCGCCTTCAGTGCAGATGTGAGTCAGACTACAGCAGCCTTTTACAAGAAGAGAGAACAGCCAAGGGAATCGCAGCCATCTCGGAAGTAACACTGTTAAGGTGCTGAGATAAAACCAAAACCACCTACCTTCCCAAACAAAGACTGGTAGTAAGGAAGTTTATTATTACTTCTGGCTAGTTATAAATGCCCCATTTTCTTGCACCAGTCGCTGCAGCCCTGATACTGGCAGCAACGGTAACCTGCACGAGCACTTCTGGGTGGAGACCAGTCTTTCCAGACTGAATGCTGGAGACGCGCTACCTTGTTTCATCTTTGCCGCTGCTGTCTGTAAGGACAATTGCTGGGATTCTGCAAAACAAACACTTCTTGCTAATTTATGATATATTTGGACAGTCAGTGTTCCCAAGATCCTTCTTTACCTTTAAGGCTGAACTCGCTTTCCCTTTGGGGCTAGTTTGTTCTCTCAGCAGAGGCATTTGATGTAACTCCAAGGAACCGTAGGTTGTAATCACCACCCCCGACATCCTTTGCCAAGTTACTTACTCTGTGCCATGAGCCCAACTGTAGCTATCTATGTATTTTTTCCCCTTCACCCTCTTCACATTGAGCCAGAGTAATTTAAGCACTAGGGTCTTGTCGTGTTTTGCAACCATGAGCAGGCTTACCAAGTCTAGGCGTTTTGCCAGAAATCTAAACTTTTTTGCCCTATGTTAAAAGGTTAAGCATTTCACAGAGTTTGGGCTGCCCTGCCCCCACTGACTCCCAGATTCTGCCTTGTTCTTAAATGTTGGTTTTATCAAGAAATGGAATAACTAATAATGTGTTGGATAGAATATTTTCAACCATCACGCTGTAACCATAGTTGAGCTACAAACAACAACAACAAAATCAAACAAATGCTAATCACACTTCTGTCCTTAGTCAAAAGAGCTGAGGCTATAGAGTCAATTTAGACTGTTTTTGGGATGAAATGCTAGAAGCCTTCCATAAAATGCAACTTTTAAAATAAAGCTCTTATTCACTGCTTGTAATAATTTGTTTTAACAAAAACACTTTCCTAAAATGTATATCAATAAATAAAAACAAATTTTCTGGGCAGAAATAGAAAATACTGATTTCTAAGTCCCTGGATTTGAAAGTCTCCCTGTGGTTACTTTCTAGAACACCGGACGCCCATCTCCTCGGGGCCAGGGTGCTTCACAGTTCTCAAGCCCACAGTCCACAGGGGTATTCAGGGGAAAAGAAGTAAAAAATCTAGGAACATCCTTGATTCAGCCAGTTTCCCATCTGAGAATAAGTGTTGTTGGAGTCTCTGTTAAACACATTCCCCGAGTTTGCTATTCTCCCCCTTCCCACTACCACCAACCACCCAGTCCCAGCAGCACCCACTCTCCTGGCCTCCCGCGTGGTCTCCTAATGGGCATCCCTTCCTCTCTGCCTCCTATCTCCCCAGGGCAGCCAGGCCATTTGGTCCCCAGAGCCTTAGAGTAAAAACACAGGCTTCTTGTCCTGCTGTATAAAGCCCTCCTTAAGCCTCTCCTCATCTTAAACCACCTTCTCCTTTCCCACCACATCCCTGCCTCTTGGGGCCTTCTTTCTTCTCTGCGAATCCACCAAGTTTACACCTGGGCCCCTGTGGGCATGCCCTCTCCCCCCAGCCCCCGCCCGTGTAAGGCTGGCTCCTCCCTGTCATCAGTTTTCAGCTTAAGTGTTCTTTGCCTACAACAGCCTTTTGCAGCCACCTCAGACCCCCAGTTACTCGACCTCGTACTTTCTCTACCTGATATTTCCTCTATCAATCACCTATCTGTCTTCTGATTTCCTCTACTGGTCACGAGCAGGAATTTACCATTGTACCACTGTATCTCCAGTACCTGTAACAGTGCTCAGGACACAGAAAAACAAACTAAATGTGTACCGAGTGAACACACAAGCAGGACAAGAACTAAAAACTAGTGCTGACCTCTGCTCCTGTGGCCCCACCATGGGAAGATGTAACAAGACCACGTAGCAGGTACTTTGGGCTGAGGGTGTGTAAGGGGCTGAGCATCCTGATAGATGTCTTGGGATGTGCCATGAGCCTTTACAAACTAAACCAGAGGAAATACAGTTACTGACATAAACACAGAGAGCTGTTCGTCTTCGCTTGTGGAGAGATGAACATCTTCAGGTGGCTGTTAGCGTCTTTGACATGTTCGGTACAGTTTAAGCTACTCCTTGTCAAAGCAGTCTCCTGATAAGAAATTTCGCTACGCAGAGAATAAATCATTTTCACTTGATGTACTAAAGTAAATCACTGGGGGTTTTCTGCTAGATTGTCACAACTTTATAAGGAGTTTACAAATACTTTTAAGTAACAGTTTCCTCATTTCTCAGCAACCAGCCAACTTAGATGACTCACATCCATAGGTTGAAAGTTATATCTGTGATCACAGATCAGAGCCAAAGTGCTCATTGGAAAAGTGCTGAACAAATCTTTGGCTTCTTACATTGGGTTTCATGTGGAGCCAGGATTAACAAGGGAAAACATGATCAGAATGGAATGTGAGCTTTGAGCACTGTGGAGATGATGTCCTGGGGGCTGTGACCTGCTTTGGGTCAGTAGCCCTGGGAGTTGGTTTGTTTCAGTCAAAGGCAGTCCTGATTCTCATGCCCAGTCAATGGGATAGGAAGAAAATGGGAGAGGAGACTAGGTGAGCAAGCACCCCAAAATATGTTGTGAAGAGAAAAGATAAGGATCATGGTAAGGCCACTTCTGGGAGAATGCAGATAACAGAAAAATAATTGACAAGAAAAACAACAAGAAAGTTGACTGGCCCCAGTTTCATAAATAATAGAGCTTACAGAATTCCAATTCTGAGTATATAGCCAAAGGAAATGGAAACAGGATATCAAAGAGAAAATGTGCACATCCATGCTCACTGCAGCATAATTCACATAGTCAAAATACGGAAATAACCTAAGTGCCCATCAAAGATGAATGAATACAGATGTGGTACATGCATGTACAATGGAGTATTATTCAGCCATGTGAAAGGATGGACCCTGAAGGCATTATGCCAAGTGAGGCAAGTCAGACAGAGACAAATACTGTACGATTTCACTGATATGTGGAATGTAAAAAAAGCTGAACTCATAAAAACAAAGGTAAAATGGTGGTCCCTGCGAGCTGGGGCATGGGGGAATAGGAGAGATGCTATTTAAGGGTACACACTTGCAACGATTAGATAATGGAGATTTAATGCACAGAATAGTGAATATAGTTAAGAACACTGCATTATAATCACCAAACTTGCAAGGAGACTAGATTTTAATTATTCCTGCCATCAAAAAAGAAATGATAATTATGTGACATGATGGAGTTGTTAACTAATGCTACAATGGCAATCATATTACTATACGTAAATGTATTAAATCAGCATGTTGTACACTTTATACTTACACGATGTTATTTATATTTCAATTATATTTCAATAAAAATTTAAAAATAGAGTTTACAGGAGGCACATAGACAAAGTAGAACCTGAATCTGACAGCATTAGTACCTAGCAGAGAGTTTTTCATAAAAATATTGTATTACCATTGACCATACAATAGAAATGTGTAAAAATTCAAGGTAATAATAATAATAAGCAACCAGATGTTCCCAAAATTTCACAAGAAGAAGTATATGATAAGGGAAACTATTGTAATTCCTTTTGATGAGAAACATAAAAAGAAAAATTATAGACCTGGATCGAAGAGGCCATTACACCCTTTCATTATTTTATTTTAACTAGTATTTTGGGGGTGACACTTTGTGCCAGGTACTTCTGCATCAGGCACTGTGAACACTAAGATAAGTAAGCTGCACATCTTGAAAACAGATTTCGGGAAAATGTGGACAATACACAAGCAGACAGTGACCAGAGCAGTGGTGTCAGGTCAAGGGAAGGAGTGTTTGGGAAGAGGGGAGAAATGTGAGCATGTTCAGGCCCTAAGTCCTTTCTGGAAATATTGATTAAGTACATCATTTTCTTTCTGGTGATTACCCCATCACAGTTCAGTGAATTCTGTTACAGTAGAACTGACTTTATCTCTTTTCTGAACAGGTGTTTTCATCCCTAAAGACAAGGAAAGAAACTTATAGATACAACTTTAAGATAGTATCTAAACCATGTCTTTTTCTAATTCTCTACCCTCATCATCTCTATAATATCTCCCCCAAAATGGGATGGTTTCCCTTAATTATAATTATTATTGTATTAAATAGGAAGCTCCTCTCCACCAATTTTTATATGTTTTAGCTGCATTTGAATCATTCAATTTTCTGAGCATGTGCAAAATTTTCTTAACTTAAAATATTTTTGCCAGCATTATATAATCATTTTTGTGACAGGGATTCATTCATTCATTCATTCATTCATTCAACATTGTTACTGAACATGTCCATTTTGTAGGAGCTACTGAACTAGGCAACAGTAAGAGAAAGACAAGCAAGGCACAGTGACCTGCCCTGAGGAGCTGATGTCCTAGTGAGCATAAGTCAACCGGGAATCCCCTGGGTGTGCGAAGGGCTAGCCGAGGACATGCGCTAGGAACTGGCAGGGCTTGTTATCTGACAGTCTTAAGGTGTCAGAAAAAGTTTTCAAACCAAACATCATCAAAACTGAAACATAAAGGATGGAAAAATGTATCCAAGGAGAGAACAGAGGGGAAAACGTTGTAATCAGAACCAGACATATTTTCAAAATCCCTGCGATAAGAGATGCATTTCAGAGGCTGTGACTGTGTACGCGCATGCTGGTGGGGGCGGGGTGGGAGGAGAGTGGCCGTGGAGGTGCCATGGGGGACAGAAGATGCGCTCGGTGCCCAGGTTTCCAAAAAGGGAAGGAGAGAAGTTATAAAGGATCTCTTGGACGTTATCTTGACGGCAGCAGGAGCCTGTGGAAATTTCTAAGCAGGGAAGCCATGACACTCTCTGTCAGTGTTAGGACACTAACGCCGACTCAGAGCAAAGCGCTGGACTGCAGGGAAGCACGGGCCGCAGCAGCCCGGGTGTAAGTGAAGGTGCTCAGAGCCGTGGTGGCATAGCCAGGGGAGGGAACGGTGGGCGGGAAAGGAGAAAATTGAGCATGTTTAATATTAATGTTAACAAATCTATATAGAAGGCTGAGGACACAGGGGAGAGGAGACAACCAGAGAAGCATCCTTGAGGGAAAAAGAGGGGATGTGATCCGGAGTGCAGACTGAGGAAGCAACCTTGGGGGGCGCTTCCACCGGAACACGAGCAAACAGGAAATGGTGAATGTGGGCAAAGGTCGAGTTTTCAATTTGGTGGCAGCAATTGAGGAAATGCTCTTCTTGCTCCTGTTGTCTCCAAGATCTGCTGGCAAGGTCTGTTGCTAAGAGTGAGATGGGAGGAAGTAGAGTAAGGAGTTGGGGAAGAGTGGGGAACCTGAATAGTCGTACCGGAAAACGGCACAGAGAGGTGCCGGAGCACACACAGGAGTGTCCCTCGGCAATGAGAAGTGTTTGGTTGATATCAGAGCCACGTGTGGCTAGTGGCATGAATCTGGCCAGCTGTGTGAATGTCTCAGCAGAGCTCAGCATCCCAAGGGTAGGTGTCTGATGAGTAGACATCGGCAACAGCTAAGCTTCAGCATGTTGCCCAGTGGGCATGGAGGAAGAGCACAAGCACAAGAGAGTCTGAGGATGCTCTACTGTACATTTCCTACGCTCAAGAACATTCTCCAATGTACCCACAGTGTGTCCATCAAATCAAGCAATGAACAGTGATATTAAACAGTGATGCAAACCCCTAATTCTTAGACTCCGTTGAAATTTTGCACATTCTCCCAACACTTTCCTTCCTACCAAAAAGATTCAGTCCACAATCACATATTTGGTTGCTATGTCCCTTGGTCTTAGGCTGACCAGATGCATTGGTTTCAATGGGACAGAAAATAACGGGACTGTCCCGTTTCAAATGGGACTAGGGTCAGCCGACAGACACCTTGAATTTAGCCCAGTGAGACTAGGGCGACCCTATGTGCCATTTGACGTGGGGCAGTACCGTTGCTTTCTGTCCCACTTAAAATGGTGCACTGGTCAGCCTGCTTGCCCTCCTTCGGTCCAGAAGAGATGCTCAGTCCCTCCTTGGTGTCCTGACTTGAGAAAATTACAAGCCAGTTACTTTGTCATATGTCCCTCCGTTTGACTTTGTTTGATGTTTCCTCTTAATTAGATTCAGATTATGCATTCTTGGCTAGAATATTTCAGAAGTGACAACATGTTCTTCTCACTTAATTCTAATAGATAACAAATGCTTTCTATTTGTCCCATCACTGACAATGTTTACTTAGAGTTCTTAAATGAAGTGGCATCTGCACGGCTTCACCACCGTGAAGTTCTTCCTCTCCCCTCAGAAATGATCATTTTGTAGGAATATATACATATCCTGATCTTCTTCAAATTTTCAATTTATTCAAGAATATATATTTAAGTGGATTTCTAAATTCATCCAATGGATTTTATTACTAGTCATTACTATCATTATTTTTATGCTCAAATTATCCCAAATTTGGCCAGAAGGGGCCTATGCAAGCTTGCTTCTGTTTCCTTTTGACATATCCCCAACAGCCTTCTAGCACTTCCTTGCTTTCTGACACAACATGTCCTGTCTTGTTTTCTCCTTGCCCTACCTTCCCCTAGAATAAGCCACTTCATCAAGGACTCTAGGTGCCTTCGCGTGGAAGAGAGTATTTAAAGGCCAAGATGTGAGTGCCACTGTTTAAGCCCTTCTCAGTGAAAAGAGCAGGAAATACAAGTATGGAGATATATATCCAAATCACTTTCTTATCCATACACTTATATCTTTAATTATTTCTGTATCCATCCATCTATCTATCTATCTATCTATCTATCATCTACCAACCTACCTAGCTACCTGTTACCTCTCTCTTGGACCATGAGTTCACATGGAGACTTCCAGTTCTAATCATACACAACAGGGTTTATTCTAGTTTGCTCCCTTTTTTATTTGTAACCATCTGCTCCAAAAGTAAGAAAGCTGTCTTCAGTGTATCTACTTAATTGATCAATCCCCTGGATGTAAGTTGCCCCCAGCGTCCCCCTATGTGGCTGCCTCCTCTCTCTGCCACAGCAGTGATCCCACAGTCTGAGCCGCTTCTCCATGGGGACAGTTCCTCACCCCACTTGCGTTCTGACATTTTGCCCCACCCCTCTGCAGGGATGCGCTTCTCATCTTACTTGGGCTCTGATGCCCTTCACCAAGTCGGCCTTCTCCACCCTACTTGGTCTCCAATATCCCACACCAGGCCACTGGGTATGACACTGGGCTCTCCCTGCTTGAGCTCTGGCACCCCGAGCCAGGTGAGCACTCCTTGGAGATGGTCTTCCATCCCACTGGCGCTCCAACTGGGCCGCCCCTTTGTGGACTCACTCCTTACCCTGCTGGAGTTCTGACCCTCCATGCCGGCTTCTGGTTCCCTCTGTGTCAGTGCCTCCTCACCCTGCCTCGGCCCTGACAGCCGACGCCCTAGTGCGAATGGCCTTCACCCTGCTCCTTTCTCGGCCTCTGCCCCGCCTGACACACATACTGGGATGCCCATCTGGACTGAGATTTTCAGGGAAGGAAGAGAAAGGGCTCTGAAATGCTTTTTAGCATTGACAACGAAGGGCTTCAAAATGTCTACATACTTGTGATTAATCATTTTTTAGTCTTAATGTTTATAACTGTCTAGTTCTTATCACCGTAATGAATTACTAATTTACACGAGATGAATAAAATTCAGTAAGTTCACTGGTATCTCATAAAATATAAAACTAACCTTTTCAATTTCAAAAATGGCCTTTCAATTCTGAGGAGAGATTTATTTTATCTCCTATCTATCTCCCGTGAGCAGATGGGGTAAGCCACCCACAGTGTCCTTGCCATTTTCAAGAAGACCACGGTCTGAAAAAAGTTTTGAGAATTGCAGGTCTATAGCAATTGCTTCACAATTAATAACCAACCATGCAAAGCTGCAGCCTCCCACTCGGCAATCGCCATGGTTTCAAGGAAAGTGTGGCTTCCGTCGTGGTAGAAGCAGCTCTTTGGCCCACAGCTACTGCCTGGCAAACGCCCCTTTCTTTCCAAGCTTTGATTTTTTATGTGTCTTGTTGGGTGCTGAGTTGACTAAGAATATAGATGGCACTTTCTTATTATTTTTTAATGAGATCAGAAAATTAATTTACAAAGGTTAATTTAAATTAAGAACTCATTTTTTTCATTGTGTTCACTGTCAGATTTTGTTTAGAAATTTGATGTGTGTGTGTGTGTGTGTGTGTGTGTGTGTGTGTCAGCACTTTGCAATCAAGCTTACTCTAAATAGTTTTCTTTCAGTACATTTTATGTTAAACCCCTTATTAATGTTTCACATTTGTGGAAATGTATTTTATTCGTGTTATCTGAAAAATTCACTATATATAGAAACAGATGCACCACAAATTTCTATATTTTACCTTTTGTTTATATCATAAACATTTAATAACTAGTCCAAAGTGAAACTGTTTATTTGATTATATACTGTTGTGTAGCACAGAAAAGAATGTCAGGTATTACTGCATTTAACATTTTTATTGAAGGTTTTTTCCTTTTGTAAAATACATGTGCAGTCATTTCTTAAAACTAGCACATTCTAGCCCTATTTCTGCATGAAGCTTGATTTTAAATATGCTATTTTGAAATTCAACAGTAGCCAGACTAGAATGTCATTTTCCTCTGGAATAGGGACAAGGTAATTTCTCTTCCCAAGTGTAAATGGAAATAAATTCATTATTTTTCTCTGATATTAACCTATGTAAATTTTATAGGCTTTTCCTTTTTCCAGGAATGCTGAAACTGCTGTAATTCTAGCAGCACATTTTGCCCGGATTTATTTTTCAGGAGTATTGCACATTATAATGCAAAGATTTTGCATTATAATGTACGATACAGATTTCAATAAAGGTTACACTACTGTAGGTGTTACGTAATGTATTAGTTTTACTAATGAGTTCACCTTTCAACACTGTAGTTGTGTGAAAGATGCTCTGGGTGACGATCAATGGTCTCTTGATTCTCTTTTTCTATCTTACCTTTTTTACTTCTTATCTTGAAACAATTCACGTTTTTATTAAAAGATATACGGGATTCAGGAGTAACTTTTTTCTTTTCTGCTTGCGTTACAAAATGAAAATGAACGTGTGCTCCTCCCTGATGGTGGCTTATGATTTAATAATGTGGCAGTTCCTTGTCTTGTCAGTATTCTCACCTCGGCAAGCGTATCTGGAGGCCACCAATCTCAGGCACGCCTCCTGTCATATGGGCACCAGGAAGAAACAGCAAATCTCATAAGCGGTCTGCCTTTAAGAACCACTTCACGTGGAAGGAGAAATGCAAAATTTGGGCCATATAGTTTCTCATTCAACCGAAGCTTTTCCTTTGGCTAACTCATAAAAATTTATATTTTCACTTAGAATGTTTAACATTTTTACCTATCTAATCATTAAATATACTCACATATTTGTTTTCAATAGAATTGTCCTAAAATTATGCCTTTCATTTAAAATGCAAAATATCTAAACATTTTCATATCCCAAAATAGAATATAATTAAATTATGAGTAGTTTTTATAATAAAAAGCTTATGTAGCCTTTGCTAGTCTATGAAAAGAAATAATTTAAAAGAAATAATTTAAATGTTTTAAATTATTCCTTTAACTATCATATTTTTAAGACAAGAAAATGGTTTGTAAAATATTTGATATAAAGTAGATGAAATACAGTATCGTTACCAAAATAATATCTATTACATATTCTCCTAATTCTTCTGAAGCTTTATTTTTTAAACTCAAATGAATAAATTTCCCATGGAAAAATACTTGGCTCTTCTACAATCAAATTCTTGACTGACCCGCACTTGGAGTTTGTTGGGATAGATTAGACATTTCCCCCCAATGTTACAATAAGTTGCTTAAGGTTTTCAGAAGATGTATGCTATCGAGGAGCTGGAACTGCAAATTTTAATTTTTAAAATTTGCCTGATACATATGTCCAGTTTGCTAAACTGCTGACTTGACTCCATCTTTTAAAGATAGGGTAAGGTTCTGCTCAAATGCACAAAGCCTGAGGTATGCTAATGAGCACCACTTAGTCAGCACTGACACTTATTGGACATGATGATCAAATTGTAGTATAGGCAGTAAACCCCACTGTATGGTATGGCTTTTAAATCCACAAGCTGTGTGAGAAATTTTCTTGGACGACTGCGTTCAGCTCAGAGATATGTTAAACCAAAGACACATGATTGGGGTAGCCTGGGGAGGGCTGACGGGAAGGGGCAGCTGTGCTCCCCAGCAAGCCCTGCTTCTGGGACAAATAGTGTACGTAAGACAGCAGCCAACCTACAAAGAGGAGGCCATAAGGGTTGAGATGAAAGGAAGAAAGGAAGGAGAAAAGGGATTAAATTCCAACAGTGAAAACAGATGATAGAGGAGAAAAAGGTATTTATCAGCTGCCAAAAAGCTGCACACGAGTACACGTGTGGGAACGGGTGCGGGTGGGTGGGAAACGGGGCCAGGGAGGCTCTGTCGTTTTCTTACTAAGCATGGTCCAATATGCACCACTAAATTAGAAAATTGATTTCATTGGCCTTTGGTATTATTTTATAGTGTAAATGAAATTTGGAAAACAACATTTAGTGAATTTGTAGTTCTGGCCAAACCTTCATAATGACTTTAGAATCGCAAAGAGTCCTATAGTCATGGACCCACAGCAGAGGATCTCAAAACTCACAGCCTTTGCGATTGTTCTCAGGAACTCTCCTAATATATGCCTATTTAGAATGAATTAACCTCCTCCGCAGGCCTGGTCCATGAAATATATATATATATATATAAAACATCTCTTATGCAATTACATTCCAGTGCTATATACACATTATATTAGCTAATAATAAATAATAATATTATCTAAATAGTAAATGCTGCCATACTGTCTCTCCCAGCGTGACGGAACAGTAAGTAGCATGAAGGGGCAGTTGGGTGTTTTCATGAGAGCATAAATTGTGAAATATGGAGAAGGGTGTCATTTTAGACTGAGAGGAATATATGTAGCTACTAGCAGGGGCCACTCAGTAAAGAGATAAACATATTCAATGCGCTGGGAGGTCAGGAGGCTTTCTTATTTAGCAAAACTTTCCAGTTTCTTAATTATTTTTGCCAGCTTTTTGCAAAGAACGTTTTAAGGAATAAGGGTTTCAATAATGTTCTAATTTTTTAAAAAAGTTTCATGTTTACATGAGTGTGAGAATATGGCATATCAAATCTCCCTCTTGGAGATTCACACTATATGTTTACCAAAGAAAGACTACGTAATGCTGTACAACGCTTGCAAACCCATTTAAAACAGTTTCATTTATTTGACCCTAATAACTTGCAACAACACTGCTGTTCTGCAATATACAATTGTTTACAACTGATACATTTTCCCATTCATCTGCGTATATTCTCGTATCTCAACCATTGCTTTTCTTTTTCTAATTATTTTAGATCTTTCTCACCTGTTTGGTTTTCTAAATTGATGTTAGATTTCTTTTTTTCAGATTGAAACAGTGCTTTGAGCTTGTAATTAGAATTCATTAATACTTTAAATTAACATAGAAGAATTGATCTATTTATTTGAATAAATCTACTCTTTAAGAACAAATCACGTGTTCACTTGTTCAAATCATCATCTATGGAATGGAAAATTACTCAGTGAATGTTTAAAGTTTTCTTCATAAAAATGTATTTTATTTTGTTGTTATTGATATTATTACTGAGATTTTTAGTCTCAGCTGTAGTGTATTTAGGAATTTAGAGATAACTGTATTGGCTTTCCTCCCCACACATTTATTTTATACCAGCCAATTATCTGAACTATTAGAATTTTTTGGATTATTTCCATTGGTTTTCTAGATTGTTATACTATCTGAAAAAAAAAAAGCAATAATTTTGTACTTTTCTTTTATTATTGACAGACCTCCTGTTTCTGCTTTGTATCTTGTATTGATTTGAAATGTAAATGTTAATGTTAATAACAGACATACTTATTATATTTTTGATGTTAAAGGGAATAACTATAGATTTTCATCATCAAATAAAATGTCAATTGATTTGATGTAGGGACTAATTATCTTGTTAAAGACTTATTCTTAAAGTCCTAGATAACAGATAGTTTTCTATAGAAACAGTTTTCATTTTACAATGGGTTTTCAAAATCTTTCTCAATGATCCTATGGTTTATCATTATTTGCCTTTTGAAATAATTACTTTAATAGGTATTTTAATAAATAATCTACCCTAGCATTCCTGGCTAAGAGTAGCCATTTATGTTGGATTGTTTTTAAATACATCAAGGAATATGATTTATTATTATTTAAGTTTTTTTTTCATGTAGAATTCTAGAAACAGTTGTCCAAAGATTTTCTTCACCTGGAGAGATGGGGAGGGCAGGAAGAAAATCTTTTCTGGGTATTTGTAGCAAGGATATTGTCCATCATGGTTTATGCTCCCCAAAAGCTTATTTTAATATATAGTATAAAAATATGAGCACCTTAAAGATTCTGCAAATTAACCACAAATATATCTAACCTAGGAATCTTTAAGAAATTTTTGATGTTATAATTTTTGTTCCATAATTATAGATCTGTTAAAACTTCTTTTAAAAATTTATGTTTATAGTTTTTTTGTGTGTGTTTCAGTTTTGGTAAAATTTATCTCCCTATTAAAACAAATTTGTCTATTTCTCGTATTAATTCAAAAAGAAGAATGCAAAGCAGGTATTATTGAAAAAGAAAAAATTGAAATTAAAAAATTGGAAAACTTTGGACTGAATGAAATTAAATAGGTTTGCTTGCTGTCGAATTTATCAGAATTCTTTAAGGCAGGTTTTTGAATCTCTCAATGAGAGAGACATAATTAAAGCAGGCAGTAATTGCCAACTTAAACTTATTTATTAGGGAATTATTTTACCCAGAGTATCTTGCAGATGGAATCCACTTGGAAGAATGCCAATTTACATCATACCCATTATAGATTAACTAACAGGTAGGTGTGTACATACAGACGTACAGACAATTACAGAGTGATTTTTGAAATTTGCCTTGAGTTTTAGCAATATTTTAAAATTAATCATAATTTTTCTGGATTTAACCTTTCCTTATAATTTAAGAAAGTACTGTACTTTGTTGACTGAATTCCCTTGTGACTTATATAATGGTCACCTCTGGTCAGATTTTCTTGAGAGTTCAACATAAACAGAGTTATTCCCCCTTTGACCTTGTACCTTGGTCAATATTTTCCCTTAGATCTTACTTGAATATTTTCTTTTTTAGAAAGGGTTAGAAGTGCTATTGACTGCCATTTAGGAAAGAAATTCTGAATGAAGACTAACTAAAAATAACCACAACATGTCAGAGTTGAGAATTCTTAAGATATGTATGTCCTAAGTAAGGGAAAATACAGGCACGTGTCTTATACAAAAATGCGCAGCCCATGGCATATAGAACCATTCTTAGCTAAGGATTTTAAAATGCTTAACTAACAATACACTGAAGGTAAAAGCTGAATTATTATCATTTTTGGGAGCCTGGGACTGGACCTGCTGGCAGACACACACACAGATTCATGTACATTCACACGGATATGCACACATACCCCTAAACATTACAGGGCAAAGCAAATGAAAGACACGCAAAACAGAAATGATAACCTTGACCTCTTTCCTAATTTTGTCCAGACCCAGCCTATATAAATCTGATTTTTTTAAAACAACACACTCTCCTATCCCTACAGTACTGTAAGATAGATCCCCCTTAATACTGCATCATGAAGGTAGCTTATTTAATTAGCTCACGTACTATCGTGTGTCACCCACTAGGAAAGGCCACTTGCTCCCCGTGTTGAGTGGCTTTTCAGCAGCACAGGCTCGTTTGACCTCATTAGGCCTCATCAGAGGGGTCATATGGGGCCCAGAACGAGGAGCTGCCACCTACTCAGAAGAGAGTGAAAACCAAAATGTAAATAGCCTCGCGTAGTTTTGTTACTTGTCAGGGCAAATGGGCTCAAGCTTTGTGTCATTCTTAGAGTGTTCACAGAGCCAACATTTCTGCAGTAACAACTACAGATTAAGGCGCTAAGACCAAAACAGGCAGGATGCTCGCCAGCCCGAGAGCTTCCTGTGAGCCATACATTCAAGCAAGAACTGCTTTGGGCATCTGAGGAAAGACCCATCCACAAGCCCAGGTCTTGGACAGGACCTCTGTGGCCCTAGATTCTCCAGCCATTCTAGACCTTGACCATCCGGGCAGGAAGAGCATCAGTGTACCAGCAGCTCTGCTGTCTTGCTTCAGCAGACTTCGTCCTCATTAGCCCTGACCCCACTTTCAAACTACCAGAAATAGCCTCTTGGTCTGAAGGAGTCCAGTACTTACATTTCACTTGGTCAAAGCAAAACTAAACAAACAAAAAAGCAATTCTCATTTTCATGATTTTAGCCAAGGCAATTTACTATGACCTCTCCCTGCCACAAAACGCATTGAGGGATTGTCTCAGTGACACTAACTTGCACAACCGTGCTGAGGAGTAGTGATTCCATTCTGCCCAGTTTGCTCTTGAAAGAGCGAGAAGCACAGGAAACAGTCACCACCCTGTCATGTTAGGAAACAGCCCGGAGTGGTGGGCGGCTAGAGAGAGCCGAGAGCTACAATGACGGACGCTGGACATGGCTCTGCAACAGAACCACTTGGAAGTGTGATGCACTTTAAGGGACAGCACGGTCTACATTTCTATAAGCAAATAGCAAGACGAAGCCGTGTGTGTGGGAATTAGAGGCGCCCGGCCCACATCATTCACACACCTCTGCCGGGGGTTCTGGAACCGTTTCTGTCCACATTCCCTGGGACGGCACCCAGCACAGCCATCTGACTACTACAGAGACCCTTCCCCATCCATCAGTGTCTCCTGACACTGTCCGCAATTGCTGCAGTCACCTCCGTCCACCCCGACCTCTCCTTTCGGGCACTCTAAGTACGAGTCCGGCTCCCTTCCCCAAGGACCGCTCTGGCTTTTCAGGGCCGGCCACCAGCCGCCAGAGCACCCGTCGCATTCTGGGACGTCCCAAGCAGCTGACAGGAGAGGCTTCCCTAAAACACGTGCGTGAGGACACGTCATCAGGTAGAAGGAGCAGCCACGTGGGCCGGACGGAGTGAAGGGACGTGGTTCACCAAGTCCATCACTCACCTCGGGCCCATGCCCCCTTCTCCTGTGTGGCCCCTCTGCTCTGGCACTTGTCATTGCTTTGGTTCATTTCAATGAACTTGACCCAGTGAATCTACTATATGAATGGGGCTTCAGACGAATTGTGTGTGGAAGTGGGGTGACAAGACGAAAAAGACCTTACTTCCATAAACTGTCACCTGAGAGCTTTATACCCCTGTTATCTAGAATACCTGAACACTATTACAACCACAGCAACTAAACAGTTCCTGAACCGTATTTCATCCCCAGCATCTAGAACAATACATGCCACATAGTGAGCAGGAAGTAAGTACTTGCTGAGCCAGGGAAATAAGCATAGTTTCCGCCTTACCTAATGCTCATGCAGAGTGTCTTTGTCGTGCTTGAGACCAGGAGTTGCAGATTTTAGTTAGCAAACAGAAACAGAGCTCTGCTCTGCTCTTAGTGACATCGGGGGAGAGATTTGTGTCATCAAAGAGAAGCTGCATTCCTAGTATAATTGTCTCATCCCTCACCGTGAAACTCCACAAACTGAACTCCACAGATCGTGTCCCCTCCTTCCCCACCCCACATCCTCTCCTTCTCTGGGGCTTTTAGAGCTGCAGCCCCTGGACTTGAGCTCTGCGCAGTGGCTAGCTGTCCCCAGGCTGCTCCAGGCCACACCCGAGGCAGGCACGCCGCAGGGTCAGCGGCGGAGGGGGTGGGAGTCAGGGCTCCCTGGGCCTGTCACTCAAGAAGAATAATTCATCCAGGCTCAACGACAGCCCCCTGACCCTGGGGGATGAATGTGTAGGTACCTCCCACTGACCCTACAGCAGAACAGAGAGAGCAGGGCATGCTCACTCCTCACCTCACCTTCCATCTCTCCTCCTCCCCTTCCCCGGAAGGTCCAGCATTCCCGCTGTGGCTTTTGTTTCCTCTTGCTTATTATGCACACAGGACTGGTTGGATGGGGATTGGAGTTTGGGTGGAGATTCAACGAGGAATAAGGCCAGCAGGAAGTAAAAGACAATGAAACCTCTTTCTAGGAGTGCAATGAATATCTAGCGACAACGACAACAACAACCGATGGTGCTGTTCTTTAAAGCTCAGTGAATTGAAAAGATTGGAACTAGAATAAGGATTGCATGAAGAAGAAATTCCTTCTCTAAATCAATTCCTGGTTGCTCAAAATACCCAGGATAGATTACAGTATAAAAGAAATGATGTGGACCATATGTTGTCAAATATGTTTTAAATAAATGATAAGCTAGTAAAAATTCATTAATAGCATACAATATCTTCCAGTTATCTCAACTGATTTACACCAAGCTGTTGTACATGTCTAGGTGGGGAGTATTTTAAAGCATGGTCCACGGGCAGATGACTAGTCCACTTGCAGATCTTATAACGTTAAGTTTGTACTGTGTGTAAGGGACAGGCTTTGCAGTCATGAGACCTGGATTCAGTCTCAATCAGCCACTTAAATGTGTCATCTTAGGCAGGCTTCCTGTAGTTTTTTTCATCTGTGACATTGGGGATAATCACAGTGCTTACCTCATGGGATTGTTGTGAGCATTACATGGGGTAATGCATGCAAAAATTGAAAAGAGTGCCTGGCATAGAGTCACGTGCAGTAAATATTAGCTATTTATTTCTGCTAATTAGTTCTGCTCAAATGATAAGAAAACCATGGACCATTTCAAGTCAATTATAATGACAAAATCATTTTACAATGGGATTTTATTGTCTTCTGAACTTTTTTTGCCATGAGCATACAAATATACAAATTATTTGTAACTATAAATTATAATTAGAATAATTGCATTAAAATAACAGAAACCATTAATAAGCTTTTAGAACATAAATCAGGCTTTAAAATTTTGGTACTGAAGAGACTGAGAGACACATTCACATTTAGAGACTATTTTAACAGGAAGGCATTAATCCTGTTCATTTGAAGTCAAGGTCAACCATACAAATGTTGAAGAGGATTGGTGACCCTAGTTGCTCAGAACATGTCATTATTAATAGTCTCTTTCCTGACTGCAGACAAAAATATGAACATTAGTCCCTACTTAAAGTCAGGGCTAAAGGAGAAAGTGTCTACATTTTCATTGTCAACTGCCTCAAATTCTGTATTTTTCTATAAACCAAACAAGTAAGTAGCTAGGATTAAGTATCATTTAAAATAACAATTAAAAATGTAAAAATATCCCACATGCATTCTCTCAAACTCTTTGTGACTTCTTAGATCTAATTTTGTTTCCTTCATTCTTATAATTCTCTTTTAATTACATTATAAATAATAAAATAAAAAATGAAAATCATTTTTGAGACTTTTAGTTTACCTTTGTAAAAAATGAAATTCTGGAAGTAAAAAGTTTGAAAACATTTGATTTAGAGATAAGACATATCTTCACTTAAAGATGTTCTTGACAAAAAAAATAGAATTTTAATTCCTCTGATGTTCTCCTTTTCTAAGATTTAGCAATTCATTCCCACCCTACTCCCACCCCCAAATTTCTACATATATATCATCAGGTGGTGGTAGCTGTGATGGTGGTGGTGGTTAGTGGTTGAAGAAAGTATTTTTGTAGACTACAGTTCTTGGAGTATTCTGAGGAACAGAGTTATAAGATAACTCCTCTGTAAGGAAGAGAGCAAGGTGTCTTAACTGACTTAAGGAAAAGCCTTCACAGTGAATGCAATCAGCCCCACCCTAGCTGAGCTGAGGACACATTTTCCTGGGATCCCTTTGCACCCTTGGCACATCCGACCTACAGCTGCAGCTCGCAGCCACCAGAGGTCAGACTTTCACATCCGTCCCTAAGAGACGCTCAACTTGAGTCTGAGACAATGGTGGTTTCTTTCTGCACCCCATTTTCTTCCTTAGTGACTTTATCACTACCAAATATAAGAAGATTATATAGAAATATAAGACACACATCTGTTACTTTTCCAGATGAACACAGCTCCACGAGAAGAAGAGAAGGAAAAGATGGAAATTAAATAGGCAGTTCTTTTAAGGAGAGAGCTCTGGTACTGAGGAGGAAGGGCCAAAAGCACACGGTCCACAAATTATTTTGAAAAGACAAGGAGAAAGCAAAGCCTCTACATGAGCAATGTGATGATCAAAAATATATTAAGATACCTGGTTTCATTCAGGAAAACAAAGCCAAACCACCAAGAGTAACAGCAGGAGTAACAACGTGACGGTAGTAACGGTGGCGTTGGGGGCAGCAGGGGGCTCGCACCTACTGGACGCACCGTTTGTAACACTGTGCAGGTTAGTACAACTGCCTCTTAGGGAGGAGGCAACCAAGCACTGAGGATTTTCCAATAGTTAGCAAGAGCCTGGGATATGTTCCCATCCTTGGCAACTAGAATCTCACATTTAACAGTTTGAACAAAGAATTCAAATAGGGAAGAAGCCAAGCAGCTTTCCACCATTGACATGAAGAAATCATATTAATTCCAGGTTATTTATAACATCAGAATTTGGAAACAACCTAACTACCTAATAATAATATAACTACATAAAATAGTAAATATTATCTAGCCATTACAATTTTAATTACGAAGATTAGAAGCAGTGAAAAAAATGATTGGCGAAAAGTAAAAAGCAATTAAAGAAATGGTCTGTACCATGAAAAAAGCTCTGTAAAATATGTGCCTATATGCAAAAGGATAAAAAAATTGATTAAAAAATAGTATATTTGATAAGGTGTAGTTTTATAAAGATTATAAACATGTTTTAAAAATAAAAACTCCTGGAAAATACCAGGGTGCCAAAAAATGTATATACACATTTTAAGTGATATTATTTATGTATTACTTTTGAAAGTTGAATTGAATTATTGTAGCAATGTGTAGTTAACATTCGCTCAAAAGATGGCGTTCATCAAATGAACGCTAGCGTCACCATGTGACAGGCAGGACAGCCAAAGAAAATGGTGAAAGCACAGTCGTAGTTCGAGGAGCGCAAGACCATTTTGAAAAAGTATTTGAAATCCAAGAATGTTGTTTCAGTTTCCCCCACATTCTCCTCACTTAACACCCCTTGACTGCTGTCTACGGGAGACCTTATCGGACGTGGTGTACCATAGAAAACCAGCTACCCTGGTGGTACTGGGGAAGAAATTGAAACGGCATGCACAGTGATACAAGGGGACACTTTGGTCAGTGCTGCCCAAGTAGTAGTTCGCCATCATCAGAAGTGTCTGGATGCTGATGGTCACCACTTGGAGCACGTCTCGAAATTGCAGAAGTCAAATGTGACTTGTGTTCATCTTTTGTTATCGGTATATATTAAGTGTTACAATTTTAACAGAGTTTTTTCCTTTCTTAAAATGAGTATGCATTTTTTGGCACCCTCTGTATTTTTAAAATATTGCCAAAGGATACAATGAAAAAATTTCTCCTTGTGGAACTTCAAAGCATAAGCAAATTCAATTTATTTTGCATAGCTGGCAGTCACCCAAGGTCCGTCCAGCAGCCATATCCAGGCCCTTCTACTTACCAGCACTAGGATGGCCAACTACATCCCTCAAAGCACCCATAAGAGTCAGCAATAATAGTTACTGTTTTTGTTAGTAACAGTGATAATACACCAAATTCTCTCTGTAGAGAACTTCACAGTTTAAAAATAAGGTTTTCACTTAGCTGATTTCAAGTCCAATTCCTTATGAACAAATATTGCCCTTTAGAATCCAGGAGTGGCCCCAGGAGACTGGCCTCTGGAAAAGAGCAGTGGGGGGACTTCAGATGGCTACGGTGCACTCCGAACAGCGGAGAAGCAACCTGCGCAGTGAACAAGGCACAGCGTCGCCTTGCCTTCCACCCAACCCCACTGCACCTCTAAGTCACAAAGGTGCGACACACTGGAATCACGGGAGCACTACAAAGGACAGCAGGCTTTCTCGAGACATAATGGAGACCCCTTCCCTCTCCATGACAAATGCTAAACCTCTCTAGCATCGCAATCACCCCAGACCAACTGAATGAGTGCAATGTCTGAAAAACTGTATTTTCTAAAAACCTCCCCAGCTTTTAAAAGTCAACGCAGTATCTTTTTTGGAGAGCCAAGTCAAAGAGGTAGAAAACTTTACCTAACCTTTAAAGCAAGCTTGTCCAACTTGTGGCCCAGAATGGCTTTGAATGTGATCCAACACATATTAGTAAACTTTCTTAAAACATTACAAAAACTATGCACAGACTTTTTGTTAGCTCATCAGCTATCGGCTATCATTAGTGTTAGTGTATTCTATGTGTGGCCTAAGACAATTCTTCTTCCAATGTGGCCCAGGGAAGCCAAAAGGTAGGGGACCCCTGCTAAAGTTATACCCTTTAGCCCACATGTACCTAGGCCCTTCCCTGGACATGAGCATTCCTTTTAAGGAATTACCTACCATTGAGGAAAGGAGAAGCCTACTTAATCCACACACCCTCCAGCTGTCGGTCAAAACCCACGACTGCTCTTCTTCATACCTTCCCACATACTGTCCACACATAATACATGCAAATTAAAGACAGCCTAAAATGCCTCTTGCTTTACAACATTATGGCAGAGAGCAATAAATTCAGAAATGCAGCCACACACTATAGCCAGAGAGAGGCAGGAAATGCAGCCCTAGAGGGTCCCATGTGGTCACAGAAGAGCACAGCTGGTGTTGTTCAGAGCAGATCTGTGGAAGCAGATAACTTTAGCAAAACAGGGATAAAGGCTCTGAGCTTAGGAAGACGTACAGGCCGATATTCCTGATGACTATACATGCCTAAATTCTCAACAGCATAACTGGCAAACTGAATTCAACAGCACATTAAAAGGCTCCTACAGCATAGTCAAGTGGGATTTATCTCTGGGTTGCTAGAATGTTTCAGCATAGGCAGATCAATAAATGTGACACACCACATAAATAGAATGAAAGATAAAAATCATATGACCATCTCAGAGGATGCAGAAAAAGCATTTGACAAAACTTCACATCTTTTTCTGATTAAAAACTCTCAACAAAGTAGGCATAAAAGGGACATACCTCAATTAACAAAGGCCACATATGACCAACTCCCCACTAACAGTAAAAGGTTGAAAGCTTTTCTTCTAGACTAGAAACAAGACAAGGTTTTATTCAACACAGCACTGAAAATCCCAGCCAGCCATTTAAGTAAGTAAAAGAAATAAAAGGCATTCAAATCAGAAAGGAAGAAGTCAAACTGTCTGTTTATAGATGTTGTAATCTATATATAGAAAATCCTAAAGACTCCATACCAATAAGTCTAACAATAAAAATGAATTAAAAAAAAAAGACTGCATACAAAAACTGTTATAATTGATAAACAAATTTAGTAAAATTGTAGGAATCAAAATCTTTATACAAAAATCAGTTGTTTCTATACATTAAAAATTAACTACCTGAAAAAGAAATAAAGAAAACAATCTCATTTATAATAGCATTAAAAAATGCTTAGAATTGTATGCCTGAAACCTATGTAATCCTTGTTAACAGATGTCACCCCCGTAAGTCTAACAATAAAAATGAATTAAGAAGTGAAAAAAAAAAATGCTTAGAGATAGGTTTAGCCAAAGAGGTGATCTATCTGTACACTGAAAACTGTAAGACTTTGATGAAAGAAATGGAAGAAGACACAAATGAATGGAAAGATATCCTGTGTGCATGAATCCCAAGAATTCATACTATTCAAATGTGCATACTACCTAAAGCAATTGTGTATTCGGTGCAATCCTTGTCAAATTCACAATGGCATTTTTTCAGATATTGCAAAACAATCATAAAATTTGTGTGGAAACACAAAAGACTCCAAATAGCCAAAGCAACTATGAAAAAGAAGGTAAAAAGCTGGAGCTTTCATAGTTCCCTATTTCAATCTGTACTGCAAACTACAGTAATCAAAATAGTATGATACTGGAATAAAAATAGACACATGGACCAACAGAAGAGAATCAAGGGTCCAGAAATAGATGCACACAGATATGGTCAACTGATATTTGACAAGGAAGCTAATACTCAATGGGGAGAGGGTAGTCTCCTCAATAAATGGTGCTGGGAAAACTGGGTAAGCACATGGAAAAGTTAATTTCCTCTTCTTTTTTCCAGATGTACTATATTGCTGATTCATTTACATTGAACTCATGGCCAACAGCACTATAAGTTATGCCTAACTGAAGCTTTTCTAATATGTGTATTTCCACTGCAAGTCACATCAGTACTAGGCTTTGGGGACATCGTAAATATCAAAATCACCAACAAAAAGCACAATGATTCAGGGCACTCGTTTACAGTCAGAGGGCTGAGACTAGAAGACAGAGCATCACCTTGCTTGACCTCAGCTGGCTATGTGTGACAAAATTTTCACCGGTCTCCCCACATCTACAAATGTCTGTGGAAGCACCATGAGTATTGAGTGGGACTTACAAATAATTTTAGTGAGCAGTTAATTTGCAAATATGGAACAGGTGAGTAATGAGGATCAATTGTACTTGGAGTGAAGATGTTCTTTCAAATGTCAAAAGGAAGAGTTCTATGAACATTTAATACTGAGCATGCCTTTATGTGTCATTTAAGATGATACTGATATGATGGGAATTAAAGGGGCAAATCAACATTTCATCACTATATGCACTGACTGGTACCCGTAATGTTGAGATGAGAAAAAAGGAAAACAGACACAAATTGACTCAGATCCTAACTCCAAAGCACACCCTCTGCCTTCCAGGACCATCAGTTTACATAACGAGTGAATGATTTGGCTGTTGCTCCTTAAAATCACACACACAAAAGATTCTAATCATCTTCTTGGAACCTTCTGTCACACACTGCTGTGTGACTGTTAAGTTCATGTCCAAATGTTTGCTGGAGGTGTGATAACTTCATTCAAGAAGCAACAGGGAGTAGTGGTTAAGGGCTTGAAATTAGGCAGACAGAGGTTCAAGTTCATGGGCCCACCATACACCTTCTGTATCCTTGGACAGCTCACTTACCTACATTAAACACCTTAGTTTAATAGGGGCAGTAATAGTGCACTTCACACAAAGTTAGTAAGAAGAGCAAATGTGACACTGTATATAAAGTCCCAAGAACACAATAAGCATTTGTAAATATGAGTTATTGTTATTGCATTGCAACACATCCTGAAGAGTCTGGAGAAAGTAAATAATGTTCAATGATGTTTTCCAAAGTCAAATCTTTCTCCAAAAGCCTGAAAAAATGTCCATGGAAAACCACAAAGAATGAACATATCTAGATAGAGAACAAACTTCAAAGTTTCAGCCCCACAGACAATTTCTGTGGAAAAAGTGGGAAATGTGAGACACTAGTATAGTTCTTTCACTAATGCCATAATTTTTCAGCATTCGGAGAAGAAATTTGAAGATATTTTCCATTTCCACTCTCCTTAAATCCTTAAATTCAAAACTGCAGTTGCCCTTACTCAAATCTAAATGAACAGAATTTGCCACTACTAGGTAAACAAAAGGCTAAGTTAAAGGTAAGGTCACATGTTTGTCACTGCTCCATGTCAGAGCAAAACACTTGCACAACTCTACCCTAGTTTCCAACTCTACCCTAGTTTCCCTTTCTTACAGCTTTCATTCTCTTTATCTCTGGTTCCACCTATAGCCCCCACATTTCTTTCGAGAGCCAAAATGTCCCACAATATTCCTCCAACCCAGTGTGAAACCTTGATAACTAAGTTGGGACTGCAGTAGCCAATTGATCGAAGTCCCTCATGTATGCAAATAATTTAAGAAAAATCCTAAGTCTTAGCCATAGCAGGTCACCACAATTTTCTCCTTCCCCCCCTCTGGCTCTTACTTTTGCATAAATGTATAGTGCCACATGGGCAAATGAAACTATTTTTAAAAATTCAAAGATTGGCTTCACAGTTTATAAGTGCTGGAACCTCCTGAAATCTAAGAGAACACAAACATTTCAGCAGAGAGAAAGTAATAATTATCTTCCTATGGTCACAAGGAAATTTCAGGTGACCCATGAGGCTGAGGACACATGGAGACATGGTCAATTTGTCTCACTGTCACGGACATAGGTCTTAACGGGCTTTCTAGACCTCAGGACAACCAGTCCCTGAGGCTAGAAGCAAACCATATGTTTTACAATATTTAAAACACTCAGGTAGAACCTTTTATGTAAACGGCCATTCGTTCTTTCTCCCTCTCCAAAGTTCAAAGGGAATAATGTTTTGGAGAAATTCACAGGTATTAGTAGTTCAGTTACAAGTAAGGAAAAGTGATCCTAAAATTTCCTGGGCTCATACACTGGAATGTCAAGTGAAGCTGCTCCCCAAATGTCTGTTCGTCCTTTAAACACAGAGCACCTGAGAGGCCTTTTCAGTTCCCAGGATAAACCCAGTGAAGATTGACAGGTGACATGTTAACTCCATTTTGCTGATGCGGAAAGCAAAATACACAAAAATCTATTATTCTGTTCCCTTCCTCTAGCCAGTGAATAACGTAAACAGAAGGCACATTTTCTGATTCTCCATCAGAGACCAGATTCCATTCAATTACAGGGAAACTCAACACTCACAACTTGATGACTGATTTTATCCCAAACCTGGAGAGATCACATACAATAATAATATGTGACTATAAAACCACACCTCCAGAACAAAGCATATTACAAAAACTAATTGCAGTCCTGTAGAGTAAGCAAGCCCTTAAAAATAATTCTCAAACATTATGATATACTAAAACAGTTTAGATTAGCCCTACCCATTTTAACAAGTGGTTCCATGCCTCTGTCATCTATGAGTCCACATTAGTGGTTTGGCTTTGCTCAGAGAACTAAATAACTTGCTAGAACAGATACAGTGCTAATCTCATCAGAAAGATGAATGGCTCAGAGGCACCCCTACCACCTCTCTTCACCCCTGCCTTCCACTGCCAATGCCAGGCTCTGTAGCTGCCCTGGGTCTGCAACTTGGCAGCCTCTAATTTTACACCAATCCTTTGAGTTTACACATGAAAATGTGGAGGCCCACAGAGTGACCCTCAGGCACAAGTAAATTACAAAACAGAAAGAGAAGACAAACAATCTGATTCCTCACCCAATGTTTCACAGCATTGCCCCATCTCGCCTTTATTACCTTAAGAGATTATTGTTACTCAATTATGATATAGTCTCCTCAACTTCTCCTTCCCCAACTTCTGTATCATAATAAAAAACAAAATAAACAAATAAAAAACAGCTGAATTTTTAAAAAGCTCACACCTGAATTTTTTAATGCTCTGGAAACACTGAAAGATAGTCACATGTCTATCGGTAGAGCATAGAATGACTTCATGCACGTACTCACAGCTCAAAATCCCACACTGGTGAGTTCAGCGGTCTCCATTTGTTACTAGTCAAAGGGCAAACAAACAAACAATGAAATTATTCACTGGCAATAGAGGTGCAACAGTGTGAACTGACGGAAAACAGTCATTCATCCAAAAAAAAATACCTATTGAGTCCTGAAAAGGTGATATGTATGTGAAAGAACCAAATTTCTATAATCTCTTACACAAAATAAAATTTAACTATGATGCACAACACCGCTACAAGTGTAGCTCAAATTTGACTTCTTATGCAATAAAACTGGTTATCCTACAATATTATGCACTAGCTTGACTTTTTCATTTTCTCACAGAAAAAATATAAAACTAAAAGATTTTTATATAGTTTCACATATTGGAAATAATTATTTTCATGTTCATCTTTAACATGGCCTTTTAAAGTGATAAAATGAAAATGAAATTCTAAGTGGTGTAGTGGCTAGGCTTCGGCGCTCTCATGCCTCAGCCTGGGTTCGATTCCTGGCCAAGGAACCAACCAAAACAAACAAAACAAATAAAAATTCTACTAAAAATATATTCAACCAACATTTTACCTGTCCAATAGAGTCTAAATCTTAGGATTAAATATTCTCTATGTAACTCTAAATCTTATGAAACATAATTTAGAACTGGTAGATTCAGACCGAAAATATTTGATTTAAGTGTTTTTTTTCTTTATTTTTTAAAAATAGTATTTCCCCATTATAATAACAGTATGTGGTAGTATATAAAGGAAACAGAAGAAAAAATTAAAAGGTTCATTTTAAATTTACTAAAATACTAAACTTTAAAGAAATACTGAAAACATTTTGATACCACATTTCAAAAGCTTCCTTGTATTTTGTTGCCTCCCCTCCTTTGGTATTAATGAGAGTTTTACCATGTTGTTAGATATTCTTAGAAAATATGATCTTTGATAGCTACCTCATAAGCTGTTTAATTACAAACCATTTTATTTCATCAGTTCCTAATACTGGGTGTTTAAGGAACCTTCGTTTTCAGAGAGCTGTAGCCACAACCTGTAGGAGTAAGGCCACTGCCACGTATGACACCACAAACACACCTGTGCCAATCAAGGACTGTCACAGGCCTGCATCCTCCCTCATCCCCACAGGTTTAGGAACACAGGGAGATCTGATTAATTCAAGTCCGATTTTGATGGAGGTAAACCCCTAGTTCAGGGGTCTCATACACTATGCAAAATGCCGTGGTTTACATGTGTTCTTGGCATATTAAGGCAGGCACTTGCAGAGTCTATTTTCAAATTCCGTACTGCTGGGCAGCCATTCCTTCTAACAGCTGGATCCTTTGAGACCCCAAACCTAAGGGTTTCTGAAGACCTTACCTGTGTATAACTGTCTTGGCTACCATTTATTATTAATTTCTCTTGAGTAATCTATCTCAATGAAAGCACGACCAATCCAACAACCACTAGATACAATGACTGCCCTCCTTTGGTGCAGCAGACACCTTTTATTTTGTTCCCAAGGCCATATATGTACTGATTAAAAACAGGAATGCTTGCTCAGGCCCTGTGAAGGGAGGTGATGAATGGTATGTCTGAACAGCCTGGTCCCTGGCTTGGTGTCACGGAAAGGCCACACTCCTCACTGACGTTGTTTGATAAGCCTGACAGTGCTAAGCAACTTTTATCAGCAGACTTTATATCGGGACCCAAGCTGAAAGTTAGCACATGGGTTGTTCTGTCAGCACAGCAGGCTTACACTATTAGCAGATCTAAATAGAGTTTAGATTTTGGGAACAAAGAAAAGCCTAGGTTATTAAAGACATAAAAAAAAAGTTATTAATACAATGACTCCAATCTAAATAGAATGCTGTTTTGAGGGAGCCAAAGAAATTACTCTTACAATCTACTGGTAATGAAGAAACAGTGACTTGTATATTGTTTTAAGTATATTAATTGGAGAAGCTTATTCTTCAGGCTGTTTGAACTAAAGCATGCTAAGAAGGACCTGGGGTATCGCTACAAACCAACTAGGAATTTTTTAATATAAAACCAGAAAACAAACAAATAAACAAAAAACCTCTCTGATTTCTCTGGAGAGGTCATTCATCCCCGAAGAATAACTAAACATTACAATGTCATATGATCATGAAAACACAAAACTGTGAAAGAAAATGAGATATCCATGGGAATCCAAATTCATGAAACAAAATTCAAAGTTGCACATAGAAATTTAACCATTGACATTTTAAAACACAATGTAAAGTAGAATATAACATAGTTTCCACACAATAAAATGGCTACGAAATGAACTGGAGAACACTGTATTCCATAGTTCTCTTTAGGGACCATCAAAAGCCATGATATCTTCCAAATATTCATCAGAGTTCAAGGCTAATGGAAAACATGTGTGAAAAGCATTTGATAAATGGATTTTAGTGCTCAGTAAAGGAGAAATATAATAAACTTGCTTTGAGTATGCCTGATGATGAGAAAAAGACACTTTGCACGTATTCCCCAACCTACTATTTGTTTTTCTGAATATGAGAATCAAAGCTGACTAAATTTAGTTCCTCCACTTATTCGTGTCCATCACGTGCTGGAAATGTCAGTGAGAAAGGGGTTCCTGGAAATGAAGCTTCAGGAGAAATTCCTGAAACAGCAAGAGGAAGCCATGAAACAATAAAAACAAAGACAATACCACCTGAAAAACTACAAATGTAACCATCAATACGTAAATGTAAGCATGGGAAAATAGCCTTAGGGAAGTCACATTAGAAGTACTTCCTGCACTTTCAGGATAAATGGTGACATGACTACCTATAGACCATTCTGCCATCGAACATAAGATAGGGAAAGAAAGTGGCATTGGTGATAGAAAGTAGGGAAGAGTATCAAGACCATGCCAGAAATATTAAGGAAATGTTACTATTAATAGGTGTCATGTCAATAGAACACGGTTGAAGAAGATTTGGAGACTGTTAGAGGCAGAGTAATGGCCCCTGCAAAGATGTGCATGTCCTAACCCCTGGGACCTGTGAATATGTGACATGACATGAAAAGAGGGCACTGGATTTGCAGATTGAGTTAAGGTGATGATCAGCGGATCTTTAAATAGCGTGACTACCCACGCAGGCCCGGCGTAATCACAGGATCCACCGAAGGTGCCTTGAAGAGTAAGAAGGGTTTGACTCATCTCACTGGCTTTGAAGATGAAGGAAGGGGGCCACAAACCAAGAAATGTAGGAGGCCTGTAGAAGTTGAAAAAGGCAAGGAAATGTCCCGTCCCCAGAACCTTCACAAAGGAATGCAGCCCTGCCAATGCCCGACTTCAGCCCTGTGAGGTCTGTGTCGGACTTCTGACTTCCGGAGCTATGTGTAATACAGACGTACCGTTTAAACCACTAAGTTTGCAGTAATTTGTTTTGGGCAGCAATAGCAAACTAATGCACAGGCCTCTTTAAAAAGTAGTGTAGAAATGGTTAGAGGAAAGCCTCAAAACAAGAGGAGAGATCCTTTCAAAAGCCCCTAAATACAGCAGACGGAAGTCTGATAATGAGGTGGTGAACAAATAATGCAACCATAGACAATGCACTATACAATTGTATACCTGGACCCTATGTAATTCTCACTAACCAATGCCACCCCAACAAGTCTAACAGTAAAAAAAAAAGCTGATAATGAGAAAGGGTCCTAGAAAAGAAGCACACCACTAGGCAAGTCCTTTTTCCTCTGGAATCAGCAGCATGAAAAACATTTGTGACGAAAGGCCCAATGGCTTATAAAATGAGTACATCAAAGAAAGTCAAGAGTTCTCTAAGACATGGGGAGCGGTCATTTGTACCTCACGTCATAAACAAGGACACTAGGCTCAGATACATCACATAGCTGCTGAGGAATGACCCAACAGAAAGACAGGTACATGAAACTGCTCCTTCAAAACAGGACAAAAAGTAAACATCCCCCTATAAGGACTTCCCACGAGTGGCAGCCCGTGGGCCACACCATTTCCCGGGCCCAGCTACTGAACAAGTCACGGAAACTGACATCAGTCAGACACCAGACATTCAAAATGAAGCAGGAAGAGGTGGCAAGGCAAAGCGGCCATGTGGGCTACGGTAGCTTGTTTATGAATCACGGAGAGAGAGCAAAGGATTCTCTGACATAGAACGGGAAGAAGCTACAGAGGAAGAGAATGATATAGATAAAGACATTCTAGAAAAAGACAAATACTGGTCAGAAAGATTCACTATGTTTAAAATGCAGAATGTGAAATAAAATATGAGATGAAGAAACAAGAGTAAAATGAATAATGAACTTTTATATGACAGTAGATAAAATATTCCTCTCCAAGGAAATAAAACCTGGTGGAAACAATAAAATGCTTATTGGAAGAGAATAAATAAAACAGAAAATTAAACCAAAAAATGATACAGAGGACCGAAAACAGAGATCCAACATATGAATGATAACCATTTTTAAAAGAAGAGTCTGAAACAGGCAGAAAAGAAGTAATCAAGATGTATATAAAACTGAAAGCAAAGAAAAAAGAAATGAGGAAACAAATAACCCATGGACACAATCAATAGTTTAATGTTTATTTGGGGACGAGTAGGATAGGGAGGGGAGAAAGGAGAGGAGGGAGGGGAAGCTAAATATAAGGTGATGGGAAGAGAACTCACATTAGGTGGTGAACTTATTATACAACAAGTTGACAATGCACTGTAGAGTTGTATGCCTGAAACCTATGTAATTCTTGCTAACAGATGTCATCCCAGTAAGTCTAACAATAAAAATGAATTTAAAAAAAAAGATGTAATCATCAGCTATATTCCTGAACTGAAAAAGATAAGAACATGCAAAACAAATGGATTTGATATGGATGAGGTAATGTCCCTGAAGAAAGATAAACCTTTAGGTAATACTCATATTCCAGAGGAATAAATTAAATTCCAAGAGTAAAGAGAGAACACAACCACAATCCAGGCAGAGGGAAAGAGCTGATATCAGATTTCTCTTCTGCAACCTTGAAAACCAAATAGCAATGAGGCAATGTCTACTCCACAAAGTTTTTAGGAAAAAGTTTGGGTCTCACGATTTTGTAATCAGCCAATTTGCATGATCAGCAATGAAAAAGGCACTGAAAGATACACACAACTAGGTCAGTCTTACAGAAGTGCTCTGACCTCATGTGTAGTCCATTCCAGTCATCCCGGATTCCTTGATGTTCTTAGGAATAGCAACATCTTTTCCTCCTGTCTTACGAAACACATGCAGTGTTAGCTGGTGCAAGGAAACAAATCTGCCGATACCCTGAGCTCAGACTTCTATACTCACAATTGTGAGGAAACAAATGTCTGCTATTTAAGCCATCCAGTCTGTATTTTGTTATATTTTTATTTATTTGTTTGTTTGTTTAATATATATTTTATTATGGCAGCCCTACCAAAGGAATACAAAAGACAACTTGATAATACCATTGAGCCTGAGTACACTGCTGGGGAGAGTTTAAATCGATACTCCTGCTCTAAAGGGCAATCTGTAACTTGGAGCCAAAGTGTCTTAGAGCTGATATCGTCCCCCCAGAATGCCACTGAAGATAAGAATCCTAAGGAAAGCAGAGGGGTATACAGAAAAGGTACACAAGGAAGTTCATAGCAGCAAAAAGGATATACTTTTTGTGTATACAAAATACAATATTTTTTCTATGTACTAAAGGGTATGTACTCATGAGCAGTTGACCCTTGAACAACACTGGTTTGAACTGTGTGGGTCCACTTATGCATGATTTTTTTCAATAAATACTGTAAATGTATTATTTCTTTCTTATGATTTTCTTAACATTTTCTTTTCTCCAGCTTACCGTATTAAGAATACAGTATATAATACATATAACATAAAAAAATGTATGTGAACTGTTTATCAATAAGGCTTCCAGTCTACAGCAGGTTATTAGCAGTGTATTTTCAACTGTGTGTGGGTTTAGTGCCCCTAACCCCCACATTGTCAAGGGTCAACTCTATATACATATAAATGATATATGTAATATATATTATATATGTTTATATAAATGTTGAATCACTATGTTGTACACCTGAAATCAAATTCTGTATGTCAACTACATTTTCACCAAAAATCAATCAATCAATAAATAAAACACTAAAAGCTTGAAGAAACATGATGAAGCAGTCTGAGCAATCATAAAATATGGGTTGATTATGGTAGTCTTCTGATTTGGCGGACTTAATTGGGAAATGCACACCTCATCTGCAATTCTCTGTCTAATAAGAATAATGAAGGACAATAGTGTGCTCATCTTGCAGTGAACTTTAAACAATGAAACAAAGAAGATTGGGTGGGGCATGCTCTAAGGGGCCATCAAAATGCAAAATGTTTTTGTTTCCCTAGTGACACTGTAAGTACTTCGAGGTATGAGACATTGCATTTTGTTTCTTTCAGATCCTCCTTGGTGCCTTACACTATATATGGCACAGGTAAAGAATTCTGTTCATCTAAATGTACCCTAGATTATATCCCTTATGTCCCGTTTAAAGCTATTACTCCAGCGATTTCTCTTCTCTCCAACATTCTCGAATTTTGCTCTCTCTCTCTCTCTCTCTCTCTCTCTCTCTCTCTCTCTCGGGATTATTCCCATCAGCACACTTGAATCTTTAAACACATGTGCACATGCTACAAATTTCCCTTGCCCCTTATGCCACTTTTCACTAGCAACTGCATTATGCCATTGCTTTAGAACTTAAAAGTTATCTCTCCTGCTGTTTCCAATTCCTCTCCTTACAATCTCCTCCAAGGCCTATCTAGCAGGCACTATCTCCTGCCATGCTAACCAAATGCTTTCCTTGAGGACACCTGTAACCTACATAGTGCCAAACCCAGTGGTAAATTCTCGTCCTTATTGTACTAGGTGACTCAGCAGCAGCATGTGACACAGCTGTTCCCCCTTTCCCTTGGCTCCCAGGACAACACACTCCCTGGCTATCCCTTTTTCCTCATTCATCTCCCTTCTCTGTCTCCTTTCTACTTTCTTCTCCTTTCCTTAATTTTTTATGGTGGATTGATCCATGACACAACATCTGTCCCTTATTTACACTTACTCTGGTGATTTAATACAATCCCATGGGTTTAAACACATGTTGCAATCCCTAAATCTACATCCATAGCTAGGATTTCTGTCTTCAACTCCAGACTCATACACCAAACTGCCTACTTCATATCTCCACTTGGAGTTCTAATAGACATAACAAATTCAACATGTACAGAACGCAACTTCTGATCTTTTCCCTCCAACATACTTTATCTGTAGCTTTTGTCATCTCAATTAAGGGTAATCCCATCCTTAGAGGTATTTAAGTGAAAAGAACTTGGATTCTTTCTTAATCTCACACTTCAAATCCTTTCTATCTTCAAATACTTTGGCTCTCCTTCCAACATGTTTCCAGAATCTGACACTTACACCATCTCCACAGCTCACCATCCAAGGCCACACCACCACCATCTTACACTTAAATATCTACAACAGTATCTGACCAGGTCTCCTTTTCTCTGTCACCATCCTTCTGCAGTCTACTCTCCACATGGCATAAAGAGTGATCGTCTGTCTCCCAGGATTCTTCATGGCTTCCATGTCACTCAGAGTAAAATCCAAAGCTTGCAAACAGCCTCAAGGCCCCATGTCCCACATTACTTCTCTGACCTCATGACCTCTCCTCTCTGCTTTGCTCAGTCCTCATTCATCAGAAATGTGTCACTTGGCCACCATTCACTTCAAGGGAATCTGGGAAATAAAACTTTTTAGCTAGGCACATTGCCACCTCAACAAAATAGGGACAAGAAGAATGAATACTAGAGAGGCAACCAGCAGTGTCATGTACAGATAATTATTTTATTTTACAAATAATGAAACAAAGTCTCAGAGAAGTTAGGAGACTTCCAGAAAGTCACCCAACTTTCCTAGACATTCAGTAACTTTCCTAGAAACTAATTTAGCTACAAAATGGTAAACCATAATTCCAATCCAGGTCTGATCCTACATTCCCTTACTTTCTATTATATCAGGTAACCTACCTCATTTAAAAGAAAATTACAAGCCTTTAAATGATTTTGAGCTGAAAATTTGTTTTCAAACTGCCTATCGCAAAATAGTCATCTTATAAATGTTCTCGATGATGATTATATTTCCAATGTCATTGTTACCTGTGCTAGAATGGGATTTTTAAATATTTATTTTAAATTTTTATGTTCTCAATTGCTACTGGTGTAAAGTCTATTAAATGTTTGTTTGCATTTTAACAATAACTGTAGTTCAATTATTCTATTCCTCTATGGTGCTTTTAAATTTACAGATTCCCACATCTTACCTTCTGATTCTGATCTAAGTGGGTTAGAGGGCTCTGAGATTGAGCATTAAGAAAAAACTTCCCTCATCATTTTAATGTGATGCCAGATTTTAAAATCACAGGTTTAATTAAACAGTCTCATAGCTCTAAACTCCTATTAAGAGATTACAAATTCTCTATCTAAGACAATGATTAAAAAAACCTTCCTGCCTCATCTCCCATTATTTCTATCTTTATTTTACATGTCCAGACTTAACAAAGTTGGGAACTTCCCTGCCACTACTGTGAGGTATCTTATTTCCATCCAGTCATGTGGCTGCTTTGAATACTTTACTGACCTTATACCCCCTCATCTGACAACGGAACTATTTTTCCATCAAGACGCATCATACACATCACTCTCTTTGTGCAGAAATCTCCCTTTCAGTCTCAAATGCACTGTTTCAGAGACAGACAAAGGCCACCAAAGATTGGTGCTCCATTTCCTTGTGGTGATTACATTGATTTTTCTAGAAGTGGCTGTCAGTTTTCCAGCCATTTTGCATCAAGGTGGAGCCATGTAACTGGTTCTAGCCAATGAAAAGTAGGTATAAGTAAATTGTACCATTTCCACGGGAAAATCTGAGTATCAAGAGTAGTATTCTTCATAAATTCTTCCCTCCACCTAGCAGCTGGGTGACCTCAGGGTGACCTTAAAAGTATAAGACATCAGAGTCACAAAGAAGAAGCAGTCCCAGTTTTGGGGTCATTACTTAGAGAAAATACAGCCAGGAGAGCTGCTCGTTCAGGGCCATCAGCATTGACTTTTGCATAAGCAAGAAATAAATTTTCTTTGCATTAAGCCACTGGGATGTGGAGTTATTTTTTACAGTGGTTACCTTATCCTAAAATATGAACTTTGTCCTCCACTCCATTTGATACCTTAAATAAAGTTTGTTGAATTAAATTCAATAAAAATTACTAAAGGATGCTGGTATAGCCAGAGCTGCAACATGACTCCAAAAGACTGCTCCTCACCCTGGGCCTATGGTGCCAAAGAGCTGTCTTTCCCTTAATTGATACAGCTGTCCTACCTCCACACTCAGGACATCTTGACCTGCAGCCCTCTTCCCGCTACTGAAAGAATCAAGCTGATCCTGTCCCAACTCTACTCTGTGTGTCATACGTGCAGTTATCTAAATTTGCCTGGACATCATGCTTTTATCTGCTAGATCAATACATCTAACTAGTGAAATTTAATTAATTCTTCAATGAATTACTAGTGAAATGAGTACCTAGTAGCCACAAACATTGCATGAACATAGCATTTTATTAACGTTGCAAGTTGGCTCTTGAGCCATTTTCCTGCTTAAGCCCGCTCCTACCTCTTTGGAGTGTACTTTCTCTTCAATAAACTATCTTTTTGTAAAATTAATTAATTAATTAATTAATAAAAAAATTAACATTGCAAGTAGAGAACTCACTTTTAGTTCTTCATGTGTCCATTTTCCCTGTTAGATTCTGTACCCTCTTGTATCCTTAGCAGCTACTCCAATGCTTTGCCCAGGTTCAATAAATGTGCTTTTTAGTTGAAAAGCATGGAACAAGTTAAAGAGTAGAACGTAAATACATGATTTCCTGATTGCTCTCTAATAAAGTGGCTCTTCTACAGCAAATACTTATAACCCCTATTAATCAAACAGTCATTGAAGTATAATTATTAATTTATTTATATACATAATTGTATTCCTCCAGAAAAGAGCTAGGGATCATTTTTGATCACTGAGAGAACTTTGATTTCCTAGGCTATAAAGTGTCCCTCTATGTGCATGTGTGTGTGTGTGTGTGTGTGTGTGTGTGTGTGTGTATCTCACTATGGATTTAAGAGATGGTGCTGCTTGTAGTTTTCTTTATCATTAAGCTACTGGCTATGTCTTTCCCAAGGTCTCATTCTCAAACATTTTAGCAGCCCATTCCAAAAGCAATGGTCATCTTCTTGAAAATTACCTACTGAATGAGAAAGAGAGAATAACAGAAAAGTAGAGAAAATGTCTTTACCACATAAATGGTTTAATGTACTTTACTTCCATTATTTGCTCGGCAAATTTGTAGATGTAGGTTTTGGAAGCTATTAATAATAAAGTAGGTTTTAATATAATTGCTTATCTTACTTTTCAACCTATGTAGAAACTATATGACAATTTGAGAACCAACAGGTTGTTTTCAAAACTGCCTATCTTGAATGATACCTACTTTTACCGGAAATACTTAGCTTAGAAACATTTACTATTTGGCTCTGAAATTCTTTGCATTCTAGAGAGGCTGAGAGGTCTCAGGAACTGTTTCCCTCAGTTTCCATCACAAGACACAAGCTAGTTTCCCACTCCATGTAATCATGTTGCCTTTTCATTATTAAAAATTAAATTACTAAAGATGTGAATCTGACATCATCATCTGCATCACTGCATTCCTCTCTAACTTGCAAACCTCATAGTCATTGCTCATTTTCATAACCAAATTAAGAACATGTGTGTCAGATTTAGCTATCAGAAACTGGAACTGTTCTTAACTTTAATCTGCACAACACCCTGGATTTCTTAATGCCATTCATTACAACTATGCCTGGATTTCTTTACTCCTTGATCGCCATGTTTCAAATAGAAGACTTACGCATTTAGGATTATTATAAAGAAAGAAACATGCACCACATGTATTTGCCAACTTATCCTGACTTCAGTTCAGTTGGATCAGCAACCCTCCATCAGCTAACCAAGCTTATGAAGAGTCCAGCCCATACTTCCAGGGGAGATTTGGCTTGAGTTTAGGCTGTCAGAATGATTTGGAAATTTCCAGCTGGTTATAAAGAAAAATCTGTCGAAATAGAGTGTTCATGTAATTTATGGTGTCCCAAAGTCAGAGTTATGAGAAAACTTCCTTATTAGGAACAAAATCAAAATCCCAAGATTCAGAGACAAAGTAAACCACACAGAGGCATATGAGCACAGCAGATACTTAAGAAAACAAGCAGGAAACAAAAGATATTAAGTGTGACATGGAATTCCAAACACAATCAAAAGAGGAGCCAAAACAGAGTCAGGAGATTTGGGACCTGATACTGGATCTGGGCCTCGGGTTCTGATGGACAAATGTGAGGGGCTGCCAGACCTGGCCTCAGTTCCTGCCTCTGCAGCTGGCACCCCTAGACAGTGCGTTGACCCTCTAATGGGCCAACCCAGCAGAATATTTGATGGGCCGGGGACATGTAAACACAGTGCATATTCCTGGGACCAAATACAAGTCTACTGAATCAGAGTATTTAGGAAGAATGGAGCCTGAGAGTCTTGATTTTTATTTACAGGAAAGCATGGGAACTACCACTTTGGTGCCAATCCTAAGGTTAAGTAGAATTAAGACTCAGGAAACAAAGTTTAAGATTCTGGGACTCAGCATTATCACCCTTTTTGCTATTCTCACCTTCACTTAGTGTACCACGTCTGACCAGTGGGTGTTGCCTTTTCATTAAGATACATTCTCCACCTGTGTCCCATTCAAATAATTGAGATTTTTGTCTTATTCCTTTATAGCTTTCTGCCTGCAACCTGCCTAAACTCTGGTCTTTTTCAGAAGAACTGCCTGGAAGTCTGTCCCTGAACCATTCTGTGGCCAATGTCTGGCCCCCTAAAAGCTGGCCAGCCTGCCTCCCCTGAAACTGAGAATCACTGCTCTGCATTTTGCTTCTCCACCTGCATCTCACCTTATAGAGCAGCGGTTCTCAACCTGTGGGTTGCGACCCCTTGGAACTATATTAAAGGGTTGCGGCATTAGGAAGGTTGAAAACCACCAGTATAGAGTCATCAGTCCCTGTGCTTTTGCCCCTTCCCCCAAACAACACTACCACCTGTTGCCTATCACAGAGGCTTCAGATACCATCACCTGGACCAATTTTTCTCTTCAACTGACTTTGTGCCCCCGGGGCCTCCATGACTCTAATGCATGAGTGAGTTTTTTCTCTCTCCTCATCAAATTGTATATAGTTACCTGGGCCATGTCTAGCCATGCCTCAAAATATGGTAAGGTAACTTTCTAAGGGAACTTTCAGCCACAAAGTACCATAATGCTCTGACTTAAGGTCCTCAGAAATGCATGGTGACGTGTAGCAGGAAAGAGATGTGTGAATGAATGAGTTTCCCCACCCTCCTCCAGGACAGGAGAAACAAGCCTACTGGAAATGTAAGGATGAACAAAGAGACAGATGAGCCACACAAGCTCAAGGTGGAGAGTTAAAAGTAGGGTGACAACTGTCCCAGTGTCCCCCACACTGGGGGGCTCCTGGGTCATGGGACTTTTGGAGCTCATATTTGACATACCTGACAAACTGGGATGAGTTGGCCACCTAGAACTTGAAATTGTTTGGATTTCTGCTGTATCTAAGATTCAAAATATAAAATATTATACCAAAAAGAAAAGAAATTAGATTTTATTTAATGTATTTTGAAGAAATATGTAAATATTAGAATTCCTTTGAATTACTCTGATCTGCTGGACTACACATCTTTGAATGCAACTTTATTCAGAGACAAGTTCACATGGACCTCAACTTTTGTGCCAGTTACTTGCCTTAATAAAAGAAAACATGTGATTATTATTAACAATATTGTCAGATTTTTTATTGGTAAACTTAATGGGGTGACATTGGTTAGTAAAAATTACATAGGTTCCAGGTGTGCAATTCTACAGTGCATCGTCTGTGTTGTATTATGTGTTCACCACCCAGAGTCAGCTCTCTCTCCATCACCATGTATTTTACCCCACCTCCCTTCTCTCACACCCCCATTCCCCCTTACTTTCAGGTAACTGCTAAACTATTGACTGTGTCCATGAGTATTTGTTTTTTTGTTGCTTTCAATTTTATATGAGTGGAATCATGTAAGCCAGCCAAAAATTGAACTGCTTTACATAGATTATCTCGAATTTCTGTCACAATGACCCTAATAGGTGAGTACTATTATTAGCTGAATTTTACCAACTAGAAAACAAAGCACAGGTTTTAGGCAACTTTTGCTGAGAAGAAATCCTGCCCCTGAATTGCCATATGACAGACAATCAAAGGAGCCTCAACTCCATTCCAGCAATGTACAACTTGTTGGGGTAACAGGGGGTTAGGTGATCATATAGTCTCACTGAAATATATGTATATATATCCACGTCCCTGGATGCACATATTCTGACATACCTTGGAGTCAAAATCTTCAAGGCCATTGCGGAAGAAATGCTTATTACAAATATCGAGTTACATGAATAATTTTTTCAGCTAAATATTCCAGGTCAGTGGAAATGCTAAGGCATTTGGGGTTGTAGGACATTACCCCAGACATCCAGGAGCTTATGTGTAGGTCAACCCTAACAGGTGACAGAGAAAGGAGGGTCCTCGTGTCAGATTGTAGATGATGCTCCAGAACTTTTGCTCTCAGTTTGACCTCCTCTTTATACCATTAACATTGATAGAGCACTTCCTCTGTATCAGGCACTATAAAAATATTATCTCTTTCAATCCTCACTACTATCTTCTGAAGCAGTTATTCAGGCATCATTTTATAGATGAGGAAACAGAAGCACAGGGAGATTAACTAGAGCCAGATCACAAGACTAACAAATTGGAAAGCCAAGATATAAAGCCAGACAATTTGGCTTTATCCATATAATGACCTCAGTTCTCTACTGAAATGCATATTAATTGCAAGAATGTTAAAATTATAGGAAACCATAGTGATGAGTTAGTTAGCCTAAGCTCCTCATTTTATTAATAGTAAACCAAAGACCCAGAGATTATAAGAGATTTGGGAAACTAGTGTGTAAATCAGAAAGAACGCAGGGTTAAGAAGCAAACAACCTAGGTTTGATCCCTACCTCTGCCACCTATTAACTGTGTCATTTGTGCAGATTACTTAATCTCTCTAAAACCCCAAGTCCCTCATCTATAAAATGAGGATAATGATATCTACTTATCAGGGGGAATTCTGGATTAAAGAAAACAATGCATGTAAAGTATTTAGTGGAGTTCTTCGCATATAGTAAGAGATCTATAGATGGACTAGCTATTAAACTCTTACTGTTATTATTTATTATCATTATTATTACAACTACCTAGTAGTTACTACTACTACTAAGACTTCTGTTACTACACCACCAGCAGCAGCAGCGGCATGCCGGGTCATACGCAGTCAATTGCAAAAGAAGCAGGCTTAAAATCTTGTCTAATTTACAAGGTGACATATTTTCTTCCTTATTATAGGAACAACATTAAAACCCCACCTGAAAAAGTATTTAATAAAACCTCTGGCATCCAATAAGTTATTTATAATATGGCCACAAAGTTGCAGATGAGAATATATAAAAATTTAAATAGCAAAGAGCACAAAGAAACAAATGCAGTGACATGGGATCTTGGGCACTAATGATGTTTCTTTAGAATATCTTCCAAGTTAAATATAGATCCAGTCTGTATACTGGGGTTTGGGTTTATTTTTTATTTCTTTTGGCTTCGGTATGCACTGTGAACACACGGAAGACAGTTAATCCTGGATTTGCAGCATAGATTTGAGAGTGTGATAACAGACAGTCCACAAGCTAACCTAACAGATTTAATTTTATGGAGGTGCATTTCTGTAAAAGGTGACAAAATAACAGACCAAATGCAATTTCAGCTCTGTGATTACTGACGCAGTATTCCAAAAGGCCATACTGCATCTCCCTCCTCCATGTGACACGGTGTGTTATTAACATTTAACATAAACTTTTCTAAACAGAGGGACATGGGAGAATAGTTTGCAATACTGTCTCATAGACAAACCATTTCACAATGGTTTTTTATTATACAAGGTATGCTATTAATAAGAAAATTAGAAAAATAAATAACTTAAAATTTAAAAATGAAATCATCCAAAATCCTACAATGTGAGGTAACTGTTGTTAATGCTTTGTTAATTTTATTTTCTGACTCTTCCAAAGCAAATAAAAATTCACACATTGGTAAATAGGCACAAACTTTTTAAATATGTTAAACTATAAACCTTTTTCCCATAACAAAATATAATAACTGCTTTCCCATATATAATACATAAATTAATTATATTCCATATCATGCTTTTAAATAGTTGCCTGACATTCAATTATGTCCATGTACCATAAGTTACTAGTCAATTGCTGTTCATGGATGGTTGGGTTGTTTACAATTTTCTTGCTGTTCTGAACAACTTGGTTTTATATACATCCTTGTTTGTATACCTTGGCACAAAATATCCCTAGAAATGGAACTTCCTAATCAAAGACTGCATATTTTAAGGCTTTTTAATACATAATTTGTAATAGATACTACGCATGTATTTGCAATATCCATACATGAATATTGCCATATTTATCCACAGAGACAGTGCTTGTTTGCACTCCCAGCAGTGGGTACAAAGTAGTCTTCCCCACTGCCTTTTACAGCCAAGGAGACAGCAACTTGCCTGTGCGGCCATGGTTTCCAACAGAAAAAGTCTATGAATATCCTCTCATCAGTGCTACCTTTGTGACACAAGGAAAGGACAAGAGACAACACCCAGCTGCTGTGAAGACATCCTGCCCCACCAGCTGGCTGACAGCTGCTGACAATGCCCAATGTACCGAGATGTCCTAACTTAATCAAAGAAAAACATCATTCAAAAATAACAAGGCAATTGAGAAGTGCTAGACACTGCTAGAGAGAAAAGTTCTGATTTTTAAATGCATTATCTGTTTTGCCTTAACAAATGGAACAGAAAATAAAAGGGCTGGTCACATTTGGCAAGTAAGAATACTTTTTCCTCTGAAAAATATTGAAAAAGAGGAAGGAGAGTCATTATGGATTTGCAAAACCTGTTACAAATTTCCTGCCTAGTTAGAGTAGAATATTAGAATGTCCCAGTAGGAGGGTGAAGAAATCTTTCTCCGGTGTCTGGATAATATTCTCAATCACTTCCTACTGGAAGACTTAAAAGCTAAAACCAGATATTTCAGTGGATTGAAAGTGAGGGCAAAGCACCAAAATGCGATAGAACACTCTTCCTCAGGTTGCTGGCTTTACACTGAAGGGAGCTACAGCTGCATCTAACCCAGTCACTCGACCCTCTTCTGGAACCCACAAAGCAGAAAGGGAAGATTCAGACCAGTCAGAGCCAGGGAGACGTTGGACAGGCGTACACCATGGGTGAGGATGCAGGTGGGAGTGGGGAATGAAATGCAATTCACACTTGGGGCAAACTAATAAATAAAGCACTGTCTTCATAGGCCACGAGATGAGAGAGGGATCTCTTAATTATTCTACAAATAGTTGCCTGGTGCTTGCTATAGGCTCTCCCAATAGTAACTCATTTCATCCTGACAAATTATCCCCATTTTTAATGGGGAAACTCAGGCATGCAGAGATTAAATATTTGCCCAAGATAATAAACTAATAATTGGAAGAGGTAAGCTTCAGATCCAGGCGGCCTGGCTCTAAAAATCTATGCACTTGGCACTTGCGGTGCCTTTGCCTTTCAGTACCCAGAATTGACAACTGTCTTCTCTTCTGAATTTTTACCTGGACGTCTTTCACATAAGAACTTCAAGCTTTCACTTCTTTCTTGTAAGTTGTAAATAACTTACTTGTAAATCATTTCATAACTATGAGTATGATGCCCCAATGAGATGGGGGATGTGAAAGCACCTCATAAAAGTGAAGTGATACATTAATTGAAGGTATAATTATACTCCCTTGAAACGTCGATGGTACACGCTGAATCACTTAAAACACTGACTTCTCTAAACTTACAATGGCGGGTGCTCGATGAGTAATTGAAGAGAGCATTCCTACACATGGATGACAGGCGCCCAGCTATTGCTTCCCCACAAACCATGCTTTGACAATTGCACCAGAGACAGCATAGAGTTGGTTAGACAAATTTCCAAATCTGACTTCAAGCAACGCTCTCTAAAAACATGCAAGCAGCCCCCTCCCTCCTAGTGCGTGAGCCGACCTTATTGGTCTTTCCTGTTACCATTTTACTTTCTATTCTTTTCAAATCTCAAATGTATGTTGTATACCAGCTGTCTCCTTTTTTATCTCAATACCTAGTTCCTCTTTCTCACCTTGGAATCTGGACTCTTCTCTCTCTCCAATGAAACAGATGCTTTTAGGTTCACATAGGCCTCCCTGTTGGGAAATACAATGGCCATGTCACCTTCCTCATTCTCACAGCCTACCTGTGTGCACTGAGGTTTTCAAGGGAACGTAGGGAAGAGTTTCAAGCAAGAGGACGTCTTCTCCAAGGCAGATAGTAGAAATCAACCTCTCCAATGATCTGGGGGGTTTTTAATTATAAAAGAAATATATTTTAACTACCTGCTTTACCAACACATGTGGCATTGTGACATGAAGGTACAGCTAGTGTTAGGGAAATTCTTTCAAATCATACAGCTTATATAAGAGAGAAATTTAATAGAGGTCTTCCCAAGTTGGACAGCAATCCTAACAATTTACATGACATTACCAGGAAGAAGTTATAAAGCTGAATCAAAATTTTCTATATTATTAATAATAAAAAATAAATTTTAATCAACTAGTTAGAGAAAGACTGAATTACCTTTACAGTCCCTCTATGAAGAATATTACAATACAATCATATGCAGAGGTGATAAAAAAGTACGTAGCCAAAAACACACAGGGAAAACCAGTAATATGAACATATGAATGGCAACGTAATTAATAAAAATGATGCCATTTTTCTGGATTTATGATATGTGTGTTATTTCTCAGATTTTGTTAATTTATAACTTCTTGTGATTTCTTATTTATAATATTTACTTTTTATATAATTCTGTAATTGTAATTTTGTATTCTCTTTTTTAAGGAAGGTGTTCCAAAATTGTATAAGCTTCAGGTCCACCCAAACCTGCATACACACTAGCTCATCTAGTGTAGAATACAGACAACTAACTCATTGCTTTTTTGTATAATAGAAATGAGGTATCATTATTAATATCTCATTAAATGACAGTAATTCCTCTCATTTCTCCCTTTTTCTTGGCTCTCTGCCTATGAGTATACTCACAACTGTGCTACATGCTGAGAACACATGATAAATAGGTAATACCTCTACCTCAAGTAGATTTGAGCCTAATGAGGGGAAGACATGAACACTACTAACTATGCAGTAATTTGATAACTGCTCTAAAGGAGTTAGGAGCCAAGGGTCCTCAGAGCACAGAAGAGGGGAGACTGATTCCACCTTGGGAATTCAGGAAAAGTGTCATAATAAAGGTAATAGCTGAACTGGGCATGAAAGAATGCGCGGAAGGAAGCCTGACAGAGAAGGGAGACAGCATCTCCATGGGGAACACTGCAGGTTAATTTATGTGAGCAGAGCATCAGAATCATTCGAAAGACGTAGTCACATATGCCGTGCAGGCACCCAGGGATCAAAGAAACAAACAAAAATAAGCCACCACCGAAAAGAGAAGCCTCACTAGCTTTTCAGAAGAACTAACAAATGATAAGCATATATGTAGCACCCTCTAATATACCAAACATCTATAAACCTTGAAAATTACAAAGCTTCAGACTCTGGTACCAGAGATGCCTGGGCACTGAATCCTGCGATGCTTGTTATCTGTGTCACCTGGAACACGGGTGTAATTTCTCAAAGCCTCAGTTTTCTCATCTGCAAAGTCATCATATTAGTACAAAAAAAAATTTGTCATGAGGATTAGACCAATTATGTGAAAGTAGTACAAGCAACGATTGTCTTTGACCATTAAGTGAATCTAACATACCCAGATTTTTCTAACTTTAAAGGTAGACGTGAATTGCACATCTCTTTGTTACACAGGCTATTAACTTGGGGAAAGTCAGCACCTGTCAGCCAAAACAATCAAGCTGGAAACAGGAGAGTTCTTGCAAATAGCCAGAACATTCCAAAGAATTCCAGAAATGCTCTCACATTCTCTGTCACATTCCTTTAGGCACAGACTAATTTAAACAAATAGCCAAAGCACTCTACACCAGAAATGCACACACAGGGGACAAAGGCCTAAAAACAAGTCCCAATGAAAAATACCCCCTGCCTCGTGAGGAAATGATCCCTTCATTCTATGTAAGACGTGGTTCAGAATATATTCCTGCAAAAGCCAAGGTCTTGTCACTTTTAGACTCGGGAGGAGTGTTTTCAGGCTGAGCTACTTCACGCTCCTTAGAGAGCCTGTTTTTTTTTGTGTTTGTTTTTTAAAGCAGTTATACCTGAAGCAATAGCTGACCCTCTCCAGTCTTAATAGAATTGCCGGCTTGTTTAATAGTAAATTGTGTGCATTCTTATGGAGGGGCAACAACATCCTGGATTTAATCAAAGAAAAGCATAGAGCAGTAAACTGTGTTATGTTTTAACTCAGCAGACCATTAAACCTGTCACTTCAGAGTTAAAAGGTAAACATGCAATCCTAAAGACACTGGAGAGGGGCAGCTGACATGTCTAGCTTCTCACAGCAAACCAACCTCTTGGCTTTTTCAAACTGTCACTATTACAAATTGATCCTCCCAAGAAATGTGGCTGTAATAACGAAAATCTGTGCATATTGTTTTTTGTTTGTTTTTTGTTTTGTTTTTGTTTTTGGTTTGGTTTGGTTTTGTAGTACTATGGTACTACAATAGGTTCGTGATCTAGAACATGAAATACGTAACAATTTCTTAGGCATGTAACACTTTCCCCTGAGCCCCAACACAGAATCAGACCCGACTCACTGCTCGCCATCATATGAGAATATGTGAACACGGGACACCTCTGCACTCATTTCTTGGCTTTTTTCCTAAGCACTACTTTCACTGTGCCAGACGGTCATCAAACCCCCGACCAACAGTTTCTTACCAGATAAACAATGGGTCATGAAAGGAGAGGAACAGACAACTTCCTAAGGGAGGATTTGCATGAAGTGATGGTTGTCTCCTTTCACTGGAATGAGTGAAAGGAGACAGATCTCGTTTACGTGAGACTCTAATAACAACCATGAGGTGACAAGGGAGGGCACTGGGAAGCTCTGTAGCCATATCTACACATATAGTTACAACTTCTGAAGACAATATGCACTGATGGACTGCCTGGCTTCTTACTACCAAACTGAATGATTTAACCTGGCCATTTGAGAGCAAGTGGTCATAGAACATCTTTAGGGAAAATATTACAAAAGTGATAATCTTGTGGCCCATCAGAGGATCATTATATGGTGACATTAGGTTAAATCTTTACATAAGCCAGCAAGGGTTTTAGATTAAAAATTACATTTAAGGCAGTTACCTTTAAGAGGGAACACAGAGAAAATGTAGTAGATAATAACTGTCACTGGGTTCCAGCCAGTCACACATCTTCATGTTCCCTCCCCATCTTGATGTTAAGAAAGAAATCCCAAATAAATGTTTTACTGAGGGAACCGTGAAGGGTTTCTATTATTTCCACATCCACTTTGCTCAGGGCTATACTTAACCAGTCGTGCTTGAATGAAGTGCTGAATTTGCCTTAGTTTGCAGAGAGCAGGGCACCTAGCAGCCTGCCTTCAGCCTCTGAGCATGTCCCAGTGTCTCTGTCATATTTGGGATATACCAACCATCTGTTGAATTTCATATTTATCTTTCTAGAGGAAGTTAAGCCTGATGGTATTAATATTTAAAGCAGTGTTTCCCAACTTTTCCCAGGTCATGGCACTTAGAGGAAATGATAGTAATTATACTACACTGCAGTGAACAGATGAGGCAGTGAAGGTTCAGAGGTAACTAGCTGGGGAGGAGGGGAAAGTGGGGATGAGGACTTCCTGCACCCTGGGTCAGGCTCCAGAAGACCAGGCTGCATGGATCTACCAGTACCGTCACACACCAAGAACCCAGCACAGCATCTCACACGGACAGGCTGCCCTAACGAGTATGCACGTCTCAAGAGTTCCTGTGGGAACATAAATAAGATTCTAAGGTCTTCGAGGTAAGGAACTAGGAGTCGATGTTACTTGTTAAAAGTCAATACTCTTGCATAGCTAATTATATTTATCTATTATTTAATAGATAAATATGAAAACATCTTATAAACAAACCCCTCACTTACAGCCTTCTTTTCATTTCTTAATTCTCTAAGGTCTTGGCATGGATGTAGTGGAAAGCATATAGGCTTTAGAGTAAAATAGACCTTCTAGCAAATATTGGTTTTGCATCCAGATGGCCTCAGACAGATCATACATGCTTTCTGAGCTTCAGTTATCCCACATTAAATGGGGACAATAATACCTACTTCAAAAGGTAGTTGTGATTTTTTAAAAAGCTTGAAAGGCAGGTAGCACAAAGAAATAGATGCTCACTAAATATTAGCTCACTTCCTCTCCATAGGAGAGAACTATTAATATCAGAAGTTAAATTCCTCATATCCGTCATCTTCCTTTAATCCTTTTTCCCACTTTCTGCTATCTTCTGTCACCTTCTCTTTGTCACCAGCCTCTGCCTCCTTGCCTTGTTTTCTATTTCTATAGTGTCTGCTGCCTGTCTCCTTATGTTCCTACTTTCTCTCTTAAAACTGTGGCAAGGAGGGAGAAAAGAGAGTTTGGATAGGAATCACCATGTAATTCATTTAATTCAATTCAGCTCTCAGAAGGTACTGCCCAAATAATTTCAAGTAATTATACAAAAGAAAAGAAACAATCTTTATCAGGCAATTCCAATCCTATGCTATTAATATTTAATCTCTCAGTCTCCATGGATAGCCAGTCACCCTTTGGATCAGTGGCTGTTAATCTTTCCACTACTTTGCCATGTGAGAAAAAGTCAACACAGATCCATCGGCAGGAACAGTTCATGGAAGTAGCAAGTCTAGTTAAGAGAAAGAGACCAGTTGGTAGGTGCTCAAGTAAAATTTGCATATTGCCTTAAGACTTTAATACCCAACCAGTACAAGTACCCGGGGAAGCGAACTTGAGCTATGTATGCTATGGATTCACAAATCCAATACAAACCTATTGCTTCAGATCTTATAAACAAACAAACAAACAAACAAACAAAGGCAAACCTAAAATAAACTTAAAAGAAAGATATTGTATATTTATATCTCCTTTCTTTTATATTGTTTCATTATCATCTGTGATACCAAAAAAATTAAAAAACACAAAATGTATTTAAAGTGGGCAAATGTTCTCTGAGTTCTTCTAGCATAATCACACACACAAAAATAAAAAGAAGCAGTTGACTAGGACACTGTGGTGAAGACAGCAAGAATTGACATACCAATAAAATTTGCAAGATTGGAAGATTTCAAAGAAGAATTTGTAGGCTAGGATCTATCTTCTATCACTTTATGAAATGCTTCCTCTAGTCCAGATACTGTGACCTTGGTTGAAAAGAGCAGGCAGCAAGTTTGTAAACACAAATGTCAAAATGGTTTGGAAAGGCAGTGACACTAACCATCTGAAACTGCCACTGACATTGAGCAAGCATAGAAGTTGGAGAACATATGAATCATATTCTTAGTCATCTCAATAATAACTGTCCAAAGGCACTACTATAGCTCTTAAAGTAATAATTACTGTTCTTATTCTCTGTGATGCCATCACTCATAGGATTGTAGACATAGTTAGCCATGTGGAGATAAGGGCTTCTATGGGGGCTGGGGGGATCCCTAACCATGATGAACTTTCAGTAAATCTGCCTATGAGACGTGAGGCATTCTGTAAAGATACAGTAGTAACAAGATCCACAGTTGAGAGGCATAATATGGTAAAAACTTGAATTTTATTTTCTTGCTGAAAAAAATAAGATCAGGTAGATTTATTGTCATCTTAGAAGCAAAAGTAATCATACATGTTCATAAAATTATATTAATATCTCTATATTAGTATCTATATTAATATTGTTCCAATATCTCTATTTCTAATAATTTCTGATGCATTTATATTTTCATGGCAATAAGATTAAATGTGATTCTGCGAAGTATTGTTTTAATAAGACTAGGTTTGGATGAGGGCAGGATGGCTCATAGTTGAACAACAAGGGATACTGTTTACCTAGAATTCAACATGAAAACTGCCCCCTAGAGTATGGCAGCAAGGTGGAACTGGATGAAAAGAAAAAAGGAGAAATTGTAACTAGTAGTCACACTGATATACTCGGGCACATTCACATATGTTGATTTTCTCTTGCTGGAACAAACACTCCGATTTTGAACAAGTTCATATCCATACTGAAATACTTTTGTCTTCCTATTTTGATTATGCCTAACACAAGCAGATGATGTTTGAAATTGATGGGGGTACCCTGGTGGTGTAGAGGCTAGGCTTCGGCGCTCTCAATGTTGTGGCCTGGGTTCAATTCCCAGCCAGGGAACCACCAAAAAAAAAATTAAAAAAAAAAAAAGAAAAGAAAAGAGATTGATATCTCTGCACACAAGTTTTTTCTTGGGTGATCTGATGTTCTTGATTAAGCCATAAAGTTGAATTATCGAGATCCAAAGTCTATGTCAGAAGTTCAGAATGTACTTGTTCAAAAAAATGAAAGAGGTATTCACAGTTTAAAGTGATGGTATAGTCATTTACATATTATGGCAAGATTGAGTACATAATCGCCAATTCCATTTTATTTTTTTCAGGAAAAGAAAGAATAAAACTCCCAGTGTTTCCTATAGTTAGGTTAGGTACAGGTGACCAGGTTTGGCCAATGACATGTAGCAAAACAAAATACAACGTTCATGCCTATTTCATATAAACCAACCCATGACCACCCAGAAAGGAAACCATGAGACCATGTGTTGAAGAAGGCAGCATGACAACATGAAAGGAAGAAGCAACCTCAACTGCACTGGACAGTGATTTGAGAAACAAACCTGCATTTACTAAGCCACTGAGATTGCAGAATTTGTTTATGACTGCATCATAACTTAGCCCAACCTGACCAATTGAGAACGTGGTACTAGCATTGGGGACTAGTGTCACGAAGTCTTTAAGATATGGCAGTGCATCAGACAGCAAAGAGCTGACATCACAGCTAGAAATATGGTAGCCTAAGTTGGTATGTGGGAAAAGAGTGTGTAAGATTGTTATTAATGATAACTTGATAGACAGACTATACACAGCCTAAACAGTAAGTCAAAAACTCTAGAGGAAGTTAGAAAACAATCATACCATTAGTGTACACAGAACTGGCTAATATAGGTTGCATGTGGCAAGGCATTACATGAAAGAGATAAGCTCAGGAAAGAATTGGCTGGTTTGGAACACTCTAAAATACTATTTATCTCAGGAGTTCCATTGAAATAACAGTATTTTGAAATTTCCATAGGGCTATTATACCTTTAACATTAAGGACTAACAATGTCTACCTTAAAACCAATAGTCAAATGTCGCCAGTTTCTCTGTTTATAAGCCAGGCCTATTCACATTGCCTGGTGGAGGGGCAAAGGTAGTGGGGGTTGGGGCGGGGGTAGAGAGAAAGGAAGAAATTAATGTAGCTGTTACCCAGGCTTTCAGAAAAAAATACTTTCTGAGTGAGGGGTTTAGACGCTATTTATGCTCTAGCTAACAATATACTTCTCTCTCATTTTTAATATTAATAGTATTATGGCTTCTCCTAAATGTCAAAAGAATACTTCAGAAAAATTAGTAAATTTTCTTATCTAGAAGGAAAATAAGAAAGACCATTGTCTTACAACTTAATTCTTAAGGGAAAAAGAATATAAATTCAGATACAATATTAGTCTTCCCTTGAAAGACTAAATATAGATCTGGGGTGGAGGGATTGGGTGAGAACGATCTGGTACTCATTTCAGCGAGCTGAACTTAATTTTCTACTTTGGGACGAAACACATGATAGTCATTGTTTAACATCATTCCACTTAGTCCTCAAAAATCTCCATAAAAGAAACCTTCTGGGGGAATTTATGTGCCTCATATTATGCCAAAGTTCTGAAAGAGTGAGCTGAGACTTGGTGGCCAGTAGGTTTCCTTCTTGTCCCAGGAGAATAGCTTCAGTCACCATCTGAACCACATGAAAAGCAATGAGAACCTAGTCCATGGCAGAGCCAAACACATCATTTAAGCAGGTGTCATCTGGCAATGCTAGAAGCTGGGAACGGTGTGGGAATTACCATGGGCCAGTCCTCAGGAGACTACCACGCCAGAGAGTAACTTAAAGACTTAACAAGGTAGGAGGTCTACTGAAATCAGAATCAGGAGATGTGGGCTCTAAAACAGATTCTTCCACGGATCAGACGTGTGACTTTGGGACTCGTCCTCCCCTTCTGTGAAACGAGGACTTGGGCTTAAATTCCAATATTTTTCAAGAGAAGCTAGAAATCAGGGATTTTTATGAAAAATCTTTCCATTTATAAATATCCATACCTAATTCAATTTTTTTAATCACACTACTGCCCACACAAGAAACACCTGCCGGTGCAGTGTGGCCTGATGACTTGTCCCCCAGGCAATATAACTATCTCCGAACTAAATAACTTCTAAGTCCCCTTCCACCTTTGAAGATAAATTAAACTAACTGCCTGATAAATGACATTTTGTCTCCTCTATTGATAATGCAATTTCTTTTTCTGTCTTTATAAAAAATGTTTGGGAATGAACTTCCATATGAGGGCTGTCTGGAAAAAATCCAGCCATAAATGCTTCTATTTTTCATATTTCATGACTGAATACTTTCTGGACAGCCCTCACATATAATACACTATGCTTGGGCTCTAAAGTTTGGCCTCCTCCCTCACTGCATTGAAACTGTGTTCCCAATATTTTGCCTTGCCTTCATTCTTTAACCAGTTTGTAGCAACTCAAACTGTTAACACGTCTTCTTGAAAGCTAGCTCTTCTGGTTTTCCGTATGTTTCTAATAACCTTGTCCTAGATTATTTTGCTGTCTCCTCTTTCCCTTACACTTCGTAAATGTGGGTGTTCCCTGAGACTCGGTCTCCAGCCTTCTAGTTTTCTCTTTAACTTCTTATCCTAAGAGCTCATCTATGTCTTCCACTTCAAACATCACTGGATTTGTTCACATATACAAGCCTCCCCTGTCCTGACAAGCTCCAACTCTCCATTTCCAATGGCCATTTGAACATTTCTATTTGAACTACACTGCCCATTCCTTACATTTAACATGTTCCAAATTTATTTTTTTCTCCAAAACTTCTCCCTTAATGTTCTTCTTGCTACTTAAGCTCTTCCACCATTCCTCCTGTTACTCTTGAGTTAAAATCTTCGTTATCTTAGACTAACCTTTATATTCAACCATCTATTCACAATATTGGAAACATTCCTCTCTACCTTTCTGAGTCTAAAATAATGAAGATTTTAACTCAGAGTAACTGCAGGAATGGTGGAAGAGCTTTAGTAGCAAGAGGAACATAAGGGAGAAGTTTTTAACTTATCATAGTCTGTTTTAAAATAATATTGTTACTTCACGTACTGCATAAGAACCCTGTATTTCCAGTTCTTATCTCTTATAATTTGTACTTTTGTTTTGTTGTATTTTATATATATAATTATAATTTACCTTACAACACATTTTCACTATTTTTGCTTTAAACTGTCAATTTTTTTTTAGAGATTAAAAATAAGCTAAAAATGTTATAATTACCTTTATTTTAACATTATTGGTATTCTTCATTTTTTGTTTAGTCTGAATTCCCACCTGGTATCATACTTATTCTCCATGAAGAACTTTCTTTTTCTTTTTCTTTTTCTTTTTTTTAATTCATTCTTATTGTTAGACTTATTGGGGTGACATCTGTTAGCAAGGATTACATAGGTTTCAGGCATACAATTCCACAGTGTACTGTCAACTTGTTGTATAATAAGTTCACCACCTAATGTGATTTCTCTTTCCATCACCTTATATTTAGCTTCCCCCACTCCTCTCCCACCCCCTCCTCTTTCTTCCCTCCCTATCCTACTTGTCCCCAAATAAACATTAAACTATTGATTGTGTCCATGGATTATTTGTTTGTTTGTTTATTTCTTTTCTCTTTGTTGCTTTCAGTTTCCATGAAAAACTTTCTTTAATGTTTCTTATAGGGAAGTTCTACTGGCAATTAATTTTCCTTTTTTAATTTTTTTAAAACTTTTCAATAACCTTTATTTTTTTGAAAGGTATTTTCACTGGGCATCAAATTCTGAGTTGGTTGATACATTTTAAAAAATACTTAACAATATCATTCTGTTGTCTTTGGTTTTCATAATTTCTAACAAGAAACCTACTATAATGTGTTTTTGTTTATTTGAATAAAGTATCTTTGTCTCTGGCTGTCATCATTACTATCTCTTTATCTTTGATTACAATGATGTTTCAAAATTTCTGTGTATTTGTTCATTTGTTTTTTGTTTTAGGTATTTATTCTGCTTGCAGTTACATGAGCCTCTTGGATTTGTGGTTTAATATCTTTCATTGTTTTTTTGAATGTTCTCAATCTTTATCTCATCAAATATTTTTTGACTCATTCTCTCTTTATTCTCATCTAAGACTCTAATTACACACACATATCAGACCATTTACTATTGCCCCACAACTTTTGGATGTTATCTTTTTGTTTTCACTTATTTTAAACACTGTTTTTTCCACTTTGTGTTTTCTGTTGGGTAATTTCTATTATTCAGTTTGGATAATTTTTATAAGTTTTCTTGATTTATTTTCATGTTCATGTATTCTTTCCTCAGCTGTGTCAAGCCCATTCTTAAATTTGTCAAGGAAATTCTTCAATTCTAATATTCATTTAAAATTTATTTATAAATTTCCTATTATAGTTTCATCTTTCTTTTTAAGGATCCCCTCTGTACATGCATGTTGTCTCCCTTTCCTAGTAGACCTTTAACATAATTGTAATTATTTAAAGTCCTTGCCTGACCGTCCCAATATCTGGGTCACCTCTGTATCTGGATCTTTTTGATTCCCTTATCTCTTGACAATGAGTTGTATTTCCTTGCTTTTTTGATTATCTTGAAATTTTTAAAATTAGTGTCAGTCACTATATGTAGAACAATAGAGACTGAGGTAACTAATATTTATGCCTCTCTTCTATCAGGTCATTTGAGTGACATGGTGAGTTAATCTAGTCAAACAATGAGCTGTGTCTAATTTTACTTGAGCACCACAGGCTTCAAATTCTTCTAGAGATGGTCTGAAATTACCTCGTGCTTGCTTTAGCCAGACAGTTTTTCTCAGTGTTCATGCTCTACCATCTGCTTTTAGCCATCGTTATATGCTTACTCCACAGAGGAGGGCTCTCTCCATGCTCTTGTTATACCACCACAGTCATAGATAGTTACTGCCTAATACTCAAAGCTAGGCTTTGTGAAGAGGGTTCCCTCTCTTCCTGGTTTAGCCTCAGGCTTAGCAGGGCCTGTGTTCCTTCAACTTGAGGTGGACCTTTTTCACCATGTCTGCCTTCCTTCCATGGCAGCCAAACTCTGCACTGCATCCAATCTTTGGCAGCAGTGTCTTGCTCTCCTTAATGATATTGAACCAGGACTTGGATCCCTATGGGATCCAGAAACCAAACTGCATTCTTATTCTTTCAGAGGTATAGAGATTTTTTTCTTCTATTCCTTTCCTAGCCACAGTGGTTCTTTTTGCCCTGTGAGTGAAAGTGTTTGCTGACTGTCCTCATGGGCTGAAGATTTTTTATTCATAGGAGAGAAAAGACCAGGAAAGGAGAGGCTTTGAGTTTTCCCCAGATGCCCTAGATCACCTCCTGCACATCAGAAGGGTTGTCTCTGCCATCTCCTGTCCTGGCCCACATGAGCACCCAGTGAAGGTGAATAGAAAAAGTCTTGCTAGTGAGTGAGAACCCATTTATTTCAGGCTGGCATGCTAGCCCACATTTGGCTTGAACAATTGGTTAAAATTTTATCTGATTTATTCTGACCTGCTTGTTCCAGCATTTTTCTCTTTCTCTAGATAGTTCATATTCTATGGACTTTTCACTCTTTGGAATTTTGGTTACCTTGTGACTCAAACTCTCTAATGGGATCAAGAAAAGTTGTGATTTTGCAGTGTATCTGACTTTTTTTCCTGTTAGAGTGGGCAGAAGTGGCATTCTTTATAGTCTACACCCTGGATAAAGTGGAAACTGCTAACTTACTTTTCTTTCTAACATCTAGCACTTGTTTTGTTCTTTAGGCCCTGAAAAAAAAAATACAGATAACGTTACAAATGCTTTTAAGAAGTATTTTGGTGTCCTACATCACAGAAAAGGTAATTCTTGTCACAAAAATTAAGTCCAAATCCTTATAATCCAGAAATTAACTTTCTTAATGAGCTTTTAAAAATAATGATGTTTCTTAACAATCAGAATGTTTGTCAAGAAAAAATGTGAAATGTGTTTTCATTGAATAGAACTTTACAAGGATCTGGTCATAATACTATTAATAGCTAATATACAAGAGATACAATATTTAGCAAGATGTGACTTAGCTTTGAACATAAGCAAAGTGAGTATATTTAATATAAGTTTACAAGGACCTTGGTTTTAAGTTAGTCTCATGAATAACATAGTCCTATAATATAAAACCTGAGGGTTCACAATAGCATGAATTCAAATCAGATTTGTTAAGTTTGTCCTTGAAAGAAGGACAAGACCAGCTTGTTTTCATGGGTCCACCAGACGTATAAGTTTTTACATTTCCATACATCTTTATTTAAAAATATAATACTATTCATATGTTTTAATAATTGCTATTCTTCTCCATACTTTTTGTAAATTCTATGGCTTAAATAACAAGTACCACTGTGCCACATTTTCTTTTTATTTATCCAACATAAATATACTGAATACCTACTGTAAGCTATATGCTAGAGATACAAAGTTGAAAAGGCATACTCTATATTTTTAAGAAATTTACAATCTCTATTTGTGAGACATATTTCAAGACAATAGCAGTGTGATCATTGCTAATATGGAGGTATGGTCGATAGGAACAATAGAGCAACAGAAACATGGAATAAAAAGAGATAGGAAAGTATAAGGACTAAGTTAGCAAATCTACCAATGCTAATGGCTCCAGTCAGAACACATTAAAATTAGTGATCAATGTAAATAAACTATGTAAGAAGTGGGAAATAAATGCCAAGGCTCAAAATACCATATAAATGTATCAAGTTAATAATGTTACTCCGTTGAGTCATAAAACTTCATTATAAAACAGGGACACTAATTGGTAAATGTTTAACAGTAGAAATAACCATAGGGGATTATAAGAAGTCAAGTGAAATAAATCCAAAAAAATTTTAGAACACTAAAGAAATCCAAAATTCCTTAGACTTTAAAGGTGGCATAAATCTCAAGAGTGACTAAAATTGGAAACCTTTGAAAAAGCTGGAATTAAAAAAAAAATCACCTTACTGAAACATGTTCTGCTGAGACACAATACAAAAGAAATAGGAGATTTGTATTTTATGAGCCAAGCCAAATCAGCTGTGCTATCCTCTCAATGTTTAACAAGTTAGTTCTTGAAGGGCTGTAAGAAAGCAAACATTAAATGAACCAGAAAAGCATTTTCACCCTAAACTGCAAAACAAATCTTTCCTGAAATGACTTATTTCTCTTCACTTACCATAATTAGAAAAATAAAAGAGCCCAGTTTTGCCTTGAAATAAATCCCAGATATATTAAATCCTTTAATAGTTTGTCATTATCTCAAAGTTTTAACCATGTTATAAAAATGATAAATTTTCAAAAATGAATTAAAATATGAGTTACCTTTTATTTATAATTTCCCTCCTAAGATAATATCTATAATGCAAATTTCTCAGAAGCAAAGAGCTTTATTAAAATGTAGCTAATAGAAGCCAAAATGGACGACTTTACTAAAATTCTTATCAGGTGTAATGTTTTCATGTTCTTTCTGCACAAAAAGCAAGAGTCCAGGAACTCTCCTGACCATGAATTTCAGGCAAACAAATGGGCACCTTCTGTTATCATGGCTCCTCTGACTATGTAGAAGAGAGTCTATAGCATTTTTTTGGAGTGTGCTTGATCACATCATCATATTTGCAAATATAGTGGTGTCAAGTTGATGTTAAAGGCTGGGAGGTAAGCTAGGTAAATTATTGAGTATCTACTCTCTGCCAGGCACTCTGCTAGATGTTTGGGCTACATCAGCAAGCAAAATTGAGGTGCCTACATTTGATGACACCTACATTCTATGATAAGGAAAGTGTCTACAAGGGCCATAATCAACTACAAAGTGAAAGGGGTTCAATAACAATAATAAGTAATGTACATAAGTTATCTGTTATGCACTGAATACTCTTCTTAAGCTTTTTATTCTCATATGTATCAATGATGGGGTAGATTCAATTACTATCGCTGAGACACTTTGCAGAATGTTTAAACATGGAATTTAACTCTGTAGCAGTATCAGACTGAACCTACAATTCAGTCATGACAATCAGCAATTGAGCATCAAAGGACCAAAGAGGTGAGAGACTTCAGTTTAAAAAAATAAAATACCAAATTTTGCTTTTGGCTCCTTCAACATGTAGATTTTCCTCATATTCCACTGCAATTAAAAAAATGATCTAATTATGGCAACTAGACATGCAAATCAAGAAATTCTTAGGACATCTGAAGCATCTTGTACCATTAAGAGAGAATATTTGATGTGCAGAAGAAAACTTCAGCTCATGCACTAAAGATGTACTGTTCTGCAATAACAAGATCATATAATATTATAGCTATGAGAAAACAAAATTACACAAGAGAAACCTTCTGGATAAATATTTTGCATGTCAACCAAACTTCAACAAAAAAGAATTATCAACTCAATTCAGAAGGTTGCAGTGGGGCTCCAGTCTTCACCAAGAGTTCCTGCCTATGACTTTGCTATCATCAGGAGTGTCTCGCAGAGTACCTGGCACATACAGTGCAGAGGAGCAGCTCTTGACTAACTTGATTGAACGTATTTGAACCTTCAAATTAAGAAAGACTCTGTGGGTCTTACATGTCCAGAGAGACATGTCTTATTCCTGATTTTAGGAAGATAAATTCAGACAATTTTAAGGAAACTTCATGTTATTTATGAGTTTCCTACTTTGTACATCATCAACTAGGTGAGGAAGAAAGTGGGTCTTGCATGGAGTCTATTCTAAGCCAGGGATCTTAGAGATTTTACTTGCCTGATCTCAAATTTTTACCCACTACGAAAATAATAAACTAACTTGGATTATTGGGATCTGTCCCAAAACTCAAATAGACTGAAGACTTCTTTTCCCTGAACCAAAAGAAAGTTTAAAATTCTGTGGAGTTTGGAAATACTAACATTTTACACCCAATAGAATGGATACCCCTAAATCTATGTCTGTACAGACTGTGTTTACCACAGAATTCAGGACATTTGTCAACCCACTGAAACTCTCAATAACAGCCATCCCATTTCCTTAACCCTACTTAAGTTTCAGTTTTAGAGTACACTAATTTTTTTTTCTTCCTTTCACCCAAATGGCACATAATTTGAAGACAGTCCAAGGAATGGTCCAAAGATAGGTTTGATTGTTTGGTTCCATTGAAATAATATGTATTCATTCTTTCTTACTAATTTACCTTGTAAGGGGCTTTCAAAAATTATTAAATATACATAAATGTTGATTAATCTAGTTGACTAATAAATATTGACTCAGTTCACATCAGCATTGTCACTGCCTCTGCCTATTGTTTCTCATAAAATAGAGAAAATGCAAATCTTAGCTAGCAGTAGCCATAATCCAAACAATCACCACTAGAACACAGATTCCAAAGAAGAACATAATTATTGATACTAAAATGTGCGAAAGAGTGTATTACATTTTTTCATAAGGCCTGTTGTATGATTTGTTTTATGATACTGCTTAATTTCATGTTAAAACTAGCATTAAAATCCATCAACATATTTTTCATTTTAAAATAAAAATTTTTTACCTGAATTTTGTTAGATGGTTGTCTTGAAGTGGCTGAATTATTGACAATAGCCTTAAGATAGTCTTTCATGAAGTATGCATGCGTTTACAAGTTTTAATACATTTATGCATAAGTTAACATTTTAAAGGTTTGTGTGCACATATAATGCACTTGTATCTAAATATTTATGAATGTGCTGTCCCATTAAGTCAGAAATGAAAAATTGTGGGAAACATTCTCAATAGAGTGGACATAACCAAATATCAAAAATATAGGAATAAACGCAATATCCTAGTTCTTGTGTCTTTCTTTTAACCACTTTATTGAGAAATGATTGACTTATGAAAAGCTGTATGTATTTATAAACTTGATGAGTTTGGAGATAAGTATACACCCAAGAATCATCACCACCATCTATGTCATAAACATATCCATCACCTCCAAAAGTTTTCTCCTACCTTATTTATTAGTATTATTTTGTATGATAAGAACACATAAGATCTACCCTCTTAGCAAATTTTTAAGCATATAATACAATATTGTTAACTATAGGCTCTATAGATTTCTAATTCTTGACCATACTTCAAGGGTCTTTTGGTTTCAGATCCTCACTTCCAATTAAAGGAAACTTCTATTAGCAATAATCGCGTCTCAGATAAACCTGTCTACGATACTACCACTGCTCAAAGCTAAAGGAAACTTCTAATGCTAAGTACCTTATGAATCATATCACAGCTTATAGACTGTTAGGAAACTGGCCAATATACAGAGGAAAGTAGAATGAAAGAAGTGGAAGGATCTTAATGATTCTTTTCAAGGCTTGATTTAGGCAAATTTTTGGGTCTTGGGTCTAGTCACTTAGGCTTCTTGGAAATGTGCCCTCAATAGGATTAGAGGAAAAGGTCCATGGTCCACTCTCTTCACAAAAAGAAAAAATATTCTCATAGTTTTTTGCTTAAAGTGTCAGAGAAGGAGCGGTTTGAAACAAGGAGGACTTTCCTGTGTTCATATTCTAAGGGAAAAGTGGTATGATAACTTTAATCAGATACTGTGTTCACGGTTTAATGCTCCCTTCCACACCCATGGTGGTTGGTGGCATCAGGTATCAAGCTCCAGATTTTCTGTTTAATTATGTTACCTTTTGTCTTAGAAAATATATTTTCCTTAAGAGCTGGCAGATATTCCTTAAGAAACACAATCTTTTGCCACTTTTTCCTACTATTTTCTGTTTTAATAGATGAGGATAAAAAACCAATACAGTGAAACAATGCCAAGCTAGAATATATTCTTGGAAACATAGTAGAGGGCAAAGATGCAAATTTCCCAAGGAAACATTACATGAGGCATACTGTGCATTTCCAATATCTGTAATTTGGATTTATATTGTGACATAAATAAATACCTGGTCAGTGTGATGAGATCTTTGACTTTTATGTGTCTTGAAGTGTTTCTCTACTTTTAATATTTCATTTACAGGAATATATCTAGTTTCCTATTATAATTCACTTGCAAATAAATCCCATACTTGGGAACTTGGGATGAAGAGTTGGTCATGCTCATAGTAAAATATTGAATTCTTCTCTTACTCTTTCCAAATCTCAAGAAACACAGGCACAGCAAAGAATTTATCTTTAAAAATTTCTGTATAGAATTTTGTTTTATTTTTAAATTAACATAAAAATAACAGTCCATAAGTATACTACCTGATATATATATTATCATTTTTATATATTCCTTTAATTGTTTTAAGGGCATGTTTCTCATATTGTTGTAATTATCATACACATAAAATATTGTAGCCTTCTTCCCATATAACATTATATGATATTAGTGAATATTTTTCACATGCATAATTTTTATTAGAAGCACATGCATATATTCTACTAATATACTTAAGCATTTTCTCATTTGGGGTGTACACTGCCTCGAAATATTTAACTTTGAACGCCTTTATCTATTTCTGGATCTTTTCTATATCTAGTAATGTGATCCTAGAACTACTGCAGAAAAAGTATGTAAACATCTTCTGGATCTATTGTTCTGACACCTATATTGAGGTAAATTCTTCTGTATTCTCTTCGATAAATAGTTTGATGGAATGTTGTAGATGGTATACACCTTATACTAGCTATGTTCAACATCCTAGGAATGTCTAAAATAAAGGACACACTCTCACAACAAAAAGTGATGATAAATGTAACAGAAAAGGCTAGGTGGCATATGTCACATAAAATATGTGGACTGTGCACACACTTGGAACTGGGAAAGCTCAGTCACACTCCTCAAGTGACTCCCTGAGGCTGGTGCTGTTATGGGTCCTGGACTCAGTCGATCAAAATTGAATGTGATGACTCTAGAAGTGTTTCAATTGGGGTGTGTTTTCACTACTCCCTTGGCACCCCAAGTTCTAGATTCGGGCTGAAAAATCTTTACCATAGATTTAGTCTCTCCCAGTTTCTGCCTGTCTCAGGTGCTTGCACCACCATCTGCATGGTTGCTGCCTTCTGTAAATAGTAAGGTTATGCTGTCAACACAGGCCAAAAGTGGAACAAAAGGTTTTAATTCAAAGGAGGTTGGCAATTTTTATCTTTTCTCTAGCTGTTTCCGGTGTTCACCAGGAAGACAGTTCCTGATTCCACTGGGCCCCCTTTTACCCACTGAAACCTCAAAAGCCCTTTCTGCCCACTCTGCTCTCCTAACCCACGCTTTTTACATGGTGCATTCTTGCACCACAGTGGTGTTACAGTGGAGACCAAATTTCTAAAACCTTTTCCAAAACAAATGTTCCTTTAAAGGTTTGCACTGCCACCAGAAATGAGTAAGATTTCCTTTCATAACACTCAATATTCTTAAGAATGCACAATGGCCTCAAAATTCCTTTTGAAAATAATACACTGCACTGATAATAAAACCTATGAGTAATAGAGTATCAATTATATGCCTGGCATTTCACACGAAATATTTCATTTATGCTTAAACAACCCCAATCAATAGGTGTCATTCTTCCCATTCAACCTTTAAGGAAGAGAAGACGCAGGAAGAAACTTGTTCACACCTGCAGCCTCAGTGGGAAGTGTGGACATGATCGCAACTTACTCTCCAAACTTAGCCACCTCGAACTCATCTGGACCATGCTATTCCAACACTAAATATGGCTATAAACCAGTGTATTTGTCACATTATTCCTTTTCATATTTGCCATTATCTGCTCACTATCACATTATTCAAGTAAAATTTCAATGGCATAATAATGAATTAAACCCTAGTTAATTAAACTATACCACTTTTTTTTTTCATATCATAAATCTGAATCATGCTTGTTCTTTCAAAAGCAGCCAGCAAATTAGATTTTTCTTGATGCTATTCCAGGACTATGGTGTATTCTTTTTCTTTCTTGCTTCAATCAAGAAGTGATAAATTTATTTGCTTAGTTAATTTGAAATTTTTGTAAAATCCGAAAGTTAACAAGTTTTAAATCAAATTCCAACCTTTTCAAATCACAAAACATTATGTGGGTAAATGTGACTTCTTGGGGTCAAAATGGAGAGAGAATTGTATGCTAAAGTCTTCACGATACATGATCCCACTTCCTTCTGGATATCAAATCACAAGTAGTATTTCAATACTGTCAGCTTAAATAAATCAGTCACTCCTGTGCCATATGGTATAAATATTTCCACGTCTACACCTTCTTAGGCACATCTAGTTACATAACATTGGCTTGCTTACTTTCAAAGAGTAGGAGATTATGATGGCTGCAGTTTTAATTAGCAAAGGATTGGAGCAGGCAAAGATTTAAATTCCTCATGAAGATAAAAAGTGGAAAGACTCTGACAATCAAATCCATGTACTGACTTCTAAAACCCACCCTCACCCCCACAAATGTATGTGCGTAAAAGTTTTAATCTTAGTAAAAATAAACATAGACTCCATGAAAATATTTATAAATAATTTTAACTAGATTTGTAATAGCTGTATTAAGATGGATGGTCTTTTCTCACATCCCAAAATCTCAGAAATATTAAATTGCTTTTGAAATTTGACTGTATTTTTTTTTAATATTCGTTAACCGTCAAGGTTTTGCTCTAAGATCATCAGCTTCTTGAATGTGCTTCGTTTTGCCTTTCTAATTCTTCACTGTTCCCTGCTTCACATTCCAATAGAAATAATCTCTCCTCCTCTGAACTCCCAAAGCTTGTCAGTGTAACTTTTTAAATAATAATATATCACATTCTAGCGAACATTAGAGTGATTTATGTGCATGTCCCACCGGCCGTGCTGCGCACACTGCAACTGTCTGGAGGCTAGTACCCATGCCTACTGGGAGTCTACATAATTAAAATACATAGTTAAAATAAAGTAGGTTACTAATTTGAAAACTCAAGACTTTTTTAAAATTACGGTCTTTACTCAATTGCAGAGGCTGGGGCCAAATATATCCTGGTGCTTCCCAGACTTACATTTCCATTTTACTTTTTCTCCCTATACATAAATTTTAAACTGTTATGATTAAATCTACTCTTTTCCCCTTGCTGGTTAAAAACTTTGCATTGAAAGCAATAATGAGGAGCAGAGAAATGAACACCGTTTCTACTCCTTTTTTACATTTGATTTGCTATAATAACACTAAAATTTGATTTCACAGAGAGAAGGAGAGAGAGATTGATTCACGTGGCTCAGTTATTTCCCTGAGGAACAGAGGGCTCCGTTCCATTAGGTGATCAAATGCAAGAAGAAGGGGACAAGGGACTCCGTACACCAGAGATTTAATTGAAACAGCAAGGCATGACCTAGAGCAAAATAGCAATTAAAACCCCAATGTGCAGTTCCTACCCACTGCCCCGCAGTGAGCAATTGTTGAGCTTCAGTCCCCTTAATGGAACCCTGACTTTTGATGCCATTGTCTAGGAAGCTATTGTCATTGTCCCACAGGAAACAACTTGGTTGAATTTGCCTTTGTTTGGTTTTATTGTTTAAAATTCAATAACTTTTTATCATCTAAAAAAGTACAGTGGCATCATTTGAAATCTTATTCTTTAAAGTATATTTTAGGAAAAAACAGAAAGCTAATGCTTTCAGTTTTATTTTCATTATTAAAAATGTTTCAGGACAAAATTGTTATCTTCTTTAATAACAAAAATAATAGCAACAGAAAGGACTTTTTAAAAATTCAAAACTGTATAATATGACTCTTAATAAATATACCCTCCGTATTTGCTATGTGTCAGGGTCGATTCTTTTAGTAGAACACTCCATGTTAAGGCTTATTTCTACTTTTAACGCCACAATACACATAGTCATTCTGTTCTCTCATTCATTGTAGCTATTTCAAGTATCCAAATGTACAGAAAGAATTCAAAGAAAGCAAAGTGAAAATGTATTTATTTAAAACTTCCAGTATTTTACTAGACTCCTTTTTACCCTTTCGCCTAGCTAGATTAAACTGCAAACATATAAATATCATTAGTTTATAAATGTTTAGCAATAAGACAGTTTTGTTTGACTACTTTTCTGCCTGGGGAAAAATAGGCAGAAGTCACTTAATAGCATATGGTTTAAACCACATTAATCTTAATTCACCATAGGGAAACTCTACAAATATTTTATTATCAGGTATTTTTTCCTCTTAAGTGAATTGATAGTCAATCAATTATTACTTCAATTAATATACTTATTCTTTAAATAAAACAGGTGGCAAAGAATGGATCCATGACTGGCTATATTTAAGAGGAAGAAAAGGAGGAGATAAGGAGAGGAAAAGGGGAAGAAAAGAAGGAAATAAAAGGAAGAAAATAACTAATGTTTATTAAATTTTTAGCATTATTCTAGGAATTGGCCCCTAGATTCCTCAAGTCTATATTGATATGAATCTTGTAAAGGAGGATTATGACTCACCCCTTTCGGCAAGTGAGAATGAGGAACAGAGAGATTAAGTCACTTGCCTAGAGCCACAGTACCAATAATTGAAAGAGCTGTGGTGCCAAAGTGTACATTCTTTCTTCCGCACTGTGCCAGGTAGAACATTACCTCATGGGACAGCATCAGTGAAGTTTTTCTTAAGTCTAATTATATGCATTGTTAAAAAGAACTTTTTGCCAATTAAAAGATCTCTAGTGCTAATTATTAGTAATTAATAATATTTGAGTGACATTTGCCCCCAGTCTCTGTGTTTTTATAATAAATGACAAAAGTAAATGTTGCTGGGACTTCTATACAACACATGACTTAAAATATTACTGTGATTCAGAGTAAAGTTCAATGATTACTAAATGGGTACCAAACGGGAAGTTTATATCACATTTTGTCACACAATACAACAGTAGATAGAAGTCTGAAAAGATGACACCTTATTCTTTGCTTCTGAAAAATATCCTAAATATGCTGAAAATCATTTCAAATTCCACTCTCTATTGTGTAAAATAGGTACAAAGTAGAAATATTAGAAACATGTTAAATGTGAACAAGCAATAAAATCAAGGGGCCTATCTTGAATACCTTGGAGAAACACAAAAATTCACCACCCTAAATTATTGTAAGAATGAAATAAATGCATGGATAAAGCAAAGTTTCTGAATCCTTGGGCAGATCAATTTTAAATTAGTTCAATCTGCCTGATTGAATGGTTTTAAAGAAAAAGTTGAAGCCATTCAAGTACTGGTTGTTTTGTGTATGTGTGTTTTTGTTTCTCCGACTGTGCTGACAAATTACCCATTTGGCTAAAATTTTCAACTGCTAAAAATGTATTCAATCCAAGGCTTTTGTTAGATTTGTTATTCTGTTGTGTCTTTTCAGGGTGTCTGGTCTGCTTCTAATAACAAGATATTATTCTCCTTTGGAGAACCTGTTTCTTGTGATTCAGGTGAGAGGGAGCTCCCTGTGGCCAGTTGGTGATTCTAAGACTTACAGCTGGCCAATCAGAGTACTCCATCACTATTGCAACCACAATGATTGGATGAGTACATGATGTAAGGAAAGCCAGTCAGAGTATTTAATCAGATTTGATATAATGTTGTTATGAGAAAGTCCTTCCTTTAATTAAAATGCAAAAGGATATCTTCTTGGGTCTCCCTTTCCTACATATTGAGAATCTTGACCATCGAGAAATAAACCAATAGGAAAATAGGACAACGGAATAGAGAAACAAAGCCCTAATGATGTCACTTGAAACCCTGAATCTATCTATATTGAAGCTGATCTAACCTTTGGTGTATGACTTCAAATTTCAAAACATTCCCTTTCTTTTGCTTAAGGTAACTTGAGTTGGAGTTCTGTCACTTGCAGTCAATAGATTCCTAACTAACAAAAGTATGTTATTTTCTAAGTTACTCCAAACTATTATGCAGTATCTCTTCTTACTTTTAAGCAACTATCAAATAATATGAAGCGAGACTAAATGAAATGGTCAAAATCATTAAGGATATTTCAATTTTATTTTCAATAATAATGCTAAGAACTTGAAAAGAAAACCAATGTTCCATTTAATTCAATCACACTGTCAAGGTAACTGGGTTTCTACATGGACACTCATGAAAATTCCTTCTATATCATGAAATTTTAGAAATAAGGAAGACTTTGAAGTGCCTCTTCCCTGTTCTCATTTTAGAAATAAGGAATCTTAAGTCTGACAATACTAAATGACTTGTCCAAAATCATAGAGCTAGTTAGTGACAATGTTGGAATGAAACCAAAGTCTGCATTCATAATTTACTAGAAATTATAAAATTAAAGCTATTGCAGTATCCACATTATTCTGAGAGGAAGTGATTGGAGACCTCACTAGAATATTGTCATTTTAAAAATTGGTAATTAGGTTAGTAAAGCACACAAGTGATACTGATTATTTATCCATTAAGGTATCCATGGATTCTTCCAAAATGAGGATGTACTATTAAAAAATAAGCTAAAATTCCATTAAACACAGACAAAGATAAATGACCTGAAATGGGATTTTTGTAATACTTTTGTGTTTTCTGTATAATAACTACCAGATAGAGAAGGGTAAAAATGATGATATTCTAATGGGAAGTAAATTTTATTAGATATGAAAGCTGGATTATAATCTGAATTTAAAAATGCAGATTTTTAAAAATGACTTTCTCGTGGATAAGGATGGCTCATCATTCTTCCTCTGAGTTGATAGGCCAGATGAATAATAACTAAATTCCAGAAACCAGACAATATACTTACAGGATTCTAACAATCAAACAGTCTTTTTGACCAAATGATTAGCTTGCCACTGGCTAGATCAGCACATTTTTTATCCATATCCCTATTGTAAATATTTTAAAAGTGGAGGACTCCTATTACTGTTCAAATGCTCAGTATGCATTTTGAATTTTGAAACCAATTCTCTAATCTTAAGTGAAGAAATTCTATTAAACCCAAAGTAAAATAAGTATTTTCTTTTGGAATCATTACATAACTACATAGAGTAAATTTGTAGCCCTACAAAGAAATTAGGTACATCCAAATTGGCCACAAGAAAGTGAAAGAACGTCATTGGGATAAAAAAACAAGTTTAAAAGCTGAATTATTATTAATTCAAAAGCCTCTATTCCAGAAAATTTTCATTTTAAACTACTTTTAACTATTTTATTAAAAATAGTTACTATTACTAATACTTTGTCACTATTTCTAGTAGGGTAAACTAGCTCAAAATGAGTTGCTATTTTTGTTTTATATTTACAAAAAGTAAAAGTAATTTCACAATAAAAGGTTATAATAAATTCTTAACATCTCACCCGTGGCCCAACTCTGAAGGAGTCTGATAGTGAACATACTGCCCATGGAATAAAAATGAGTAATGATCTAAGTAATGAGTTTTTTCAACCACAATCACAGACCTTTCCAGCTATAATGATTGATCAGCATTGGAAATAGCTAGAGTAGCTCTTTCCAGTAACGATTGGCTTAAAAACCTGGCCAGAGCGCACCTTAGCACACAGGCAGACATGAATGCTGTCGCCAGAAATCTTTGCCTGTTTTCCGATTTCCCTGCTTTGCCCCTCCCTCTGTGTCATACTAATGATCATCCCCTCACCTTAGTTCAATCTGGTCCTCTTTGCCTCTAATTCTCAGGAAGTTTACAAATACTATTCGTACCTTCAAAATACACACACAAACTTTCCACACTTGTATCAACTCTCTGCTTGCAGAACAGTAAAATCAATTAATCCACTGATTGTTCTACTCACCAGGTTGGTGGAAAAGTTGGTAGGTGGCTATTTCAAATGTGCTCCACGTACAGATTCTTCTTAGTTGTTATTACCATTTATCTTCGTGGACAAACAACATGTAGTATACAACCCTGCTGCTTTTCATGTGCTGCCTCCCAAGTCCCTGCACCTAGGAAATTGTCCTGCCTTCCCACTCTCAGAATTGGTTGCTGTAATTCTCCACAGTTCCATAGCCGTGGGGGTACTTAGGGTCAGCCTGACTTTAGGATAACTGCTTATCGTTACACAAGACCCTAAACTTCAAGAAACAAAGACAGTCCAAAGGATGGAGATTTTTATAAAAAATGTTTAGAGACCACATGCTTTTCTCTCATTGGTAAAATGCTACTATAAATTAACAAACTAAAATTTGAAGGCTTTCTGGGTCCAGTGATCCCACTTTACTGTCAACATACTCATGGTATTGTTTTGCTGTTGCCTATCTCTTTTTTTTTAAGAGTGAGTTTTCCCACACACTGTCGTTTTAAAGTGCAAATAAATACAAGACCCAGTCACTGTTTGGATTCAGTGTTTTCACTTGGAACCAGTGCCTTACAGATTATGACACGCAGCACACAGAAAATGGGATTAGAAAAGGTGCTGTGGCCATAGGGTTGTCCTCGGGCTGTAGAAGGTAGGGAAAGCCCTTCATTATTCTTCCCCTCAGACTGAGGAAGCTCATGATAGCTATGTGTCACCTCTAATGTCATCGTCTCCCTCTCAGGCTTTGTCTCCCTGTCTCCCTCTTCCCTTCACTGTCTTTTCCCCACCCAACCCCCCTCCTTGGCTCCCAGGAATGAAGAAAGGCAGGAGCCTAAGAGTGGAGCCACCATTCCCTAATGAATTAATAACCATGCCCAGCCCCAATGCAAGCCAGAGAGGACTTTTTAATTCCAAACAGTGTGTTCAGAATCTTTAAAAGATGTACATTAAAAGTTAAAGAATTTGGTTTCTATTATTGCTATTGCTGTGAAAGCTGTTAAAATATTTAGGTTTTAAAGAGAGGGGTTCAATAATTATTACATAAATCAGTGTTAATGTCAGCTAATATTTTAAAATACACTGAGAAAAGTTACAGTGGAAATAGAAAAAAAAAATCACTGTTTCTATCCAATATGTAAAGTTAGAGTGAAGGGCTATTAGTACAAAGGTGGTATAGCTGAATGTCTAAGAGTTCTTTTTTTCTTTTCTTTTCTATTTAAAAAAATGATTCTGTTTATAACCATATCCCCTAAATATTGAAATGGTCATTTAGATTTTTTCCAAATAACCATGTAAAAGCTTTTTTATGACCAAGCTAAGTGACATATTTTCTTTTATAATCATGTTTATTGCAATTCTTGATATATGATACATAGATCTACTAGGAAAGACAGGAAAATAAAACAAAATAAAATAGCACTTAAAGTAATTTCATAAATTTATACAATTCCTCATAATAAACTGATCAGAAATTTTCAAATTAGCTTTCAAGTCACTCTTTATCCTATATAAACAGACCCCTTCCATCTGGATGAAAAAGTAACTTGTACAAGGTTTCTATCTATCTCCACTAAACAAAAGATGCTCTACAACACAGTCTAGGACTCACTGAAATAGGGAATCTTTGGGCCATGAAATTTGGTGGAAGTACCCAGCAAGTACTATTATTCATCAAATATCACTTTTGCTGCCTCTCTGAAGCTGTTTTGGATTGCTTATTGAATTTAGGTGACAGACTGTATATACAGAGGGTGCCAAAAATACTTATACACACTTTAAGAAAGGAAAAAAACTGTACTAAAATTTTAATACTCAATATATACTGATAACAAAAGATGAATACAAGTCATGTTTGACTTCTTCAATTACTAGAGGTGCTCAAAGTGGTTAGCATTGGCATTTATGTAATACATAGATAATATCGCTTAAAATGTATATACACATTTTTGGTGATATAAAGTAAGAGAGAAATTCAACAAAGACCAGCTAACCAGAAAATAAAGCACTCAGGCAGATATCCACACATGCACGCATACATACACATACATGTATACAGAATACAGCACAGGTGTGCACTCTGGACATTCTTGCTCATTGTTACTACATGAGTAGGGAATGTAGTGAAGAAATGTAGTCAAATGGTCAATATATACTTAAAAATTATTTTATTAGTCATCTAAGTAAATGTGGAACCAGCGAAAAAGAAACATTCTACTTGTATAAGTAACTTATTAATTACAATGCTAGGATAAATATTTTACACAATTTAACAAAAAAACTCCTTCAATTTTAGTCCTAAGTTTTTTAAAAGTGACAATACATCAAAGCATATTTTACCCCTAGCTGATTAGCTGATGTAAAAAAGGGAAACAGGGGCAAGTTTTTCTTCCCAAGACATTTGTTTAGCTGATTTCGAAGCTCAAGAAAGTGAGGTATGGATATATTCTACGTGATCCCAAAATGTAAATGAGTCTTCACTCATTCTTCAGTCAAAATCTAGTTGGAAAAGACTTGGTTAAAAGGAAATGAATATGTGCCCCTTTTTCTGACTATATTCCCTCAGAGGTCCACAGAGGAATATGTACAGGGATGCTCACAGAAGCACTGTTTATGGTTACAAATAAAGGAGGAAACAAAATATCCATCTCTAGGGAATGGTAAAACATCAAACATGCACACAATGAAGTCCAAAGTCAGAAATCGACCTCAAATGACAAACTTAGATTTAGCAATACAGAAATAGCTCAAAACATAATACTTAATTTTTTAAAAGAAAGAAATTAAAGTGAGATTTATATAGTATAATACTATTTATATAAATTTTAAAACGTACTCAAAATAATACCATATTATTTTTAATAGTATAGTTAAATTTGTCTACATAGATAATTTTATATAGTATATATAATTTTATGTATATATCTATTAACACACACACATACAAGGGCTGTCCAGAAAGTATCCAGTCATATAACATCAAAAATAGAGGCATTTATAGCTAGCTGGATTTTTTTCAGACAGACCTTGTATATAACAAGAATTGCAGGAACTTACATTAAGTACATTAGAACAGATACCTACGGGCAGGAGAATGATACTAGAGATTGGGACCATGTGGGAAACTAAATGAAACAAAAGAGAAGCTTGTACCAGCCAATTTCTGACATAGTGATCTGTGAATGAAAACCACTATTGACTCAGTTCTGCATACTTGACAAAACAAAACAAAATCACACAAGGCACTTTGGATCCATAGTTATTGACAAAATATAGACAAATCAACATATCTAAACAACCAGCCATACTTCAAAATAAAATTCATCAGAAGGGAAAAAAATGATATTGTAGAAGACAATAAAAAATTACAGATTGGTGATAGCTCTAAGCTATAGGTCTGACAATTAAGTTTGCGAACTTGCCACCACATGCTTACACTGGCAGCACTGTACAAACAACTCAGTAAGGTGTCATGATCTCGGTATATCTGTCTCACAGCTGTGTTTGTGTTGATGTGTGGCGATGTCTTGCTGAGTGGCATTCTTTATTGTGGTTGCCAACACAAGAACGTTGGAGCTTGAATAAGAGCAACAAACGAACATTAAATTTCTTGCTAAACTTGGCAAGAGTGGAAGTGCAATCAGGGACAAGTTTATGGGGATAATGACGTGAAAAATACGGCAGTGTACAAAATTAATTAAGTGCTTTTCTGAGGGAAGAGAAAGCATCACAGGGTGTCCAGTAACAAGCAGAACTGACGAAAACATTGCAAAAACTCATTGAGTTGTGCATCAAGATCATTAGCTGAGTGTAAGAAGCATAGCAGACCAAGTAAACATCAATAGTGAAACAGGAAAATCTTAACTGAAAACGTTGGCATGAGAAAAGTGTGTGCAAAAATGGTCCTGGATGAGCTCACTGATGAACAAAAGCAAAGGAGAGTCCAAGTTTGCCAAGACCTTTTGGAGAAGCAAGGCATTTCGGCTGTGTTATCACTGGTGATGAAACATGGGTGTACCAATACAACCCTGAAACAAAACAGCAAAGTGTACAATGGAAGTCAGCTAATTCTCCACGACCAAAAATGTTTCACCGATGCAAATCAAGAGTCAAAATGATGTTGTTAACCTTTTTTGATATCAGAGGGATTGCTCATTATGACTGGACAAACAGTCAACCAAGCTTACTATTTGTAAGTGCTGAAAAGGCTGCGCGAAAAAGATGAAAACTACCTGAACTTTTTGTCAACAACTCATACATCATAATGCATCAGTTCACACATGTCTGCAAGGGAGTTGTTAGCCAGTACACAAATAACTGTATTGGAACACCCTTCCTACTCACCTGATCTGGCCCCCAATGACTTTTTTCTTTACCCAAAGATAAAGGAAATATTGAAAGGAAGACATTTTGATGACATTCAGGACATCAAGTTTCATACAGCAACAGCTCTGATAGCCATTCCAGAAAAAGAGTTCCAAAATTGCTTTGAAGGGTGGACTAGGCACTGGCATCAGTGCACAGCTTCCCAAGGGGAGTACTTGAAAGTACTTTAGTGATATTCAGCAATGAGGTGCGTAGTACTTTTTCTAGGATGAGTTCACAAATTTAATTGTCAGACCTTCATATTTACAGTCAAGTACAATTTGGAAACCTTAAAAATTTTATACTGAAACTTCTCATTTGTAAATTTTACTTATGAATCCAATTATATTTAAACATGAAAAAAGAAAATCACAGTAAGAAAAGACCATTTGAACAGTTCATGTAGCAACAGAGTTCTCAGACACAGTTGTATCTAACTTAAGGAATCAGGGTCATCACTGAGATGGCCACCACCACCTGGAATAGAGGCTTACATCAGGCAGCAATTTTGTTGCTTTGGTTCATGTAGTATTAGTTGGGCAGCTAAACAGGAAAGCTGTCCGGAAAGTATCCAGCCATATAATACGAAAAATAGAGCCATTTATGGCTAGGTTCTTGTTATATGGAATTCTGTCTCAATGATCTAGCTGTCTGAGGTGAAATAGTGGGGTGTGAGCTACAGGAAGATTATGTCATGTCCACAATTTATTTTATGTGAATCTAGCATAGTTACATTGCATATTATCTAATGAGAATTTGCAAAATTCTGTGAAAGGCAAAAAAGACAACTAATCAAAGCCATTCTGAGTGATCCATCATAGTGATCCAACCGGATACTATTATTGAAACTAGAGAGCGAATCGCTATGATTTTTATTACTGTAGTATATTTGAAAAATACTTTATTATTTCAATTTCCAATGAAAATATATACATATTGATTATATAATTATAGTTGCAAAACTGACACACTATATTTTAGATTACAGATGTAATATTTAAGATGTATTGACCTATATATTCATTGCTAAGGAAGTTGAATTAAATAATATATAAAAATGACTAGTATTAATTTGTTTTTATCAACAAATAAATCTTGGGAAATCATTTTCTTTTTAAATCTTTTGTTTCTATTCATCTTATTATTACTTATAACATTCGTGTCATGAGGATACCTTGGGAAGTTACTGAAACCACAAAATGTCAATAATTATAAATGAAGTTAATTCTTATAACATAATAAGAATCCAAGCCCATCAACTATATCATTATCTCAACATTATAAAAAATTTACTGAACTGAGAATTTTACCCTAAAAGAGTTATACATAAGAAGGTATACAAATCAACCATTATGAGAGTTGATCAACAAATTAATACTGCCAAAATTCTCACCCTAGGCTAGTTACTGACCATATATACAAGCAAAAATAGTAGAAACACTCTAAGATATTCATCACACCATCCCAAACAGTTTGTTTGACAAGAATTATAAATACAATCACCATATTCATGAGTGGCTGTGAAACCATATTTTATGCCTTGGCAGTATGTAGATGAAACCACAGTTAGGTGAATTAAGAAATTTCCAGCCTATTGTCTAATATTACCCTGTTAGAAGATTGTCCACAATGGTGAAGAAAAAATCTAGACAATGTATTACACATTATCTGTTTTTTAAGACTGTAAAATTGTGTATATACCAAGCAAGTCTTCACATAGTTAAATGGTCACACTGGAGAGCTTATCTGAAATTTCCACAATAAATGGCCACCTTAAAAGTTTTTAAAAATACTGAGAAGTAGTGAAAATTTTTGTTGGTTTTTTTTTCCTCTCCCCTTTGCAACAGAATGAGGGAATGAAGCATTTTCTTGGACACTGAGTATAATTATAACTAATCATCTCCTTCTCCTTGGAGCAACATTCGTTGACGTTCCTTCATTTTAGGGTGGCTGGCTGACACAATTCAAATATAATTACTCTTCTTGCATGATAAACTCCAGCACTGTGAGCAAATACAGTATGTCTCATTGTCAAGTATGGCTAGACAGCAGCAGTATAATATAGACCTTTCAAGCCCTGGTGTAGCCCCCTGCCTTTGAAATCTGTGCGAGATGACAAAACTGACTTTCATTTCCCTTGGACTTTCTCAAGGTATCCTTATTAAGAAAAAAAAAAAAGCCTAAAACCCATAAATTTAATCTACTGCCTGCCAATCACAATGGTTTCTGCTGTCAGACACTCATGATACATAACCACAAAATTTAAATGTTATTGTTTCATACAAGAAGAAAATGTTGCTCGTGACTACCCCAGTCATGTGACAATTCAGTGCGTGTCCTTTGTTTGCCTCTTCCATCACCAAACAATAAGAGCAGGAAACCTGTAACCGATGGACCAAATGTGGAAGGAGCTACACAATAATAAATGCCACAGTAGATCGTTTTTCCTAGTTATCTTGTAAGAGACAATTGCATGATAAGAGCAAGTTTGTTTCCTAACATGTATTTCACTTCAGATTAATAGTGATGCTTGCTTATTTCATTCTCAAATGACTTCTTAGTTTTTAAAAAATCAAACTTGTAATTGGATGATCACTGGAATATAATTTTTGCCAACTTTGGGAAAAGAAATGTTGAAAAAAGAAAATAATAACATCAAACAGTCATGACTGTTGTGTTTTGGGAAGAAACAATAGTTTGAAACTTAAAATGACAATTTTCCACATGGCCTACCGGCCCCAAAGCAATGTTTTCATTAACAGGGTAAACTACATGTTCTGAGTAGTAGTTTTAAGAAAAACATATTTTGTGGATGACTCCAAACACAAACTTGACATTTTGTCCCTTATTGAATTACAGCGAAACACCAAATACAATTTTTACCTACTATTTTCTAGTACAGTGTTTCACAATGGGCCTTCCAATTCTACATGTGTTTTTTCTGAGTGTACAATAACTCTCTTTCTCATGTCTCATCACTCTGTGTGTTTATCCCCTGCACAGGCAATTGGCTCTTTATTTCTTGACCTTCTAAAAACTTTATAAAGTAAAGATCAACTATTTTTATTAGCAGTAGATAGACTTAGCAAATAAAGAATCAGATTGTGATGATGGGGCTGTTTTGTTTCTTGGGTGAGGAAACAATTTGGTCAGCACATCCCCTGGCCTCATTCCTTCATGATGGGAAGCAGTGACATCTAAATAGATCAAACTGAGGGAAAAAAACAAACAGACAAATAAACAAACAAAACAAAAAACCTTTTCTCTACACAAATGAGTAAACCCTCAAAGTTTTTGCTTCCAAAATAGGCAGAATTCTACTACTCAATTCCGTTGGAGAAAGGGTCCACTCAGAAATGATCAAATATATATGGCTAGCAGCTATTGAGGGAAACCTATATGTGAAATAAAATGGAACCTTCGGCCACCGTATTTGCAAGATCTGGTTGCTGGTTGTAAGAGAATGCCAGCTGTAATTAATGAATATATATTCAAAACAAACTGACAAGGTGCACTATAGCTACTTGGATTTAATGTGTTTACCTGGAAAAATCAAATTAAACTCTGTTGCAGATCAAGTCCTCCAAAGTACACAAAGAGAGACCACCCATCTCCTTATAAAACAAGGACATTTTATGAGGAAGAGTCTAATGGTCTGCAAGGGGCATTTTTTTTGTTTTGTTTTGTTTTGTTTTGTTTTCTATGAGTCACTATTCTAGCACTCAATAGTACAGTCACACTAAACTACCTTGATGGCTTTCTCCTTTTGTTATGGACAACGCTTCACTGAAGCCTTTTCAACAGCAGCACTGTTTTCAACCTAACCTTTTCCTTCCCCTAGAAAACAAAACTCTACCACTCAGAAAGTCACAGGATCCACTATTTTGACTGAGGACATTCACTTGACCCATAATATTTGTCTCTTGAATGCATTTACACGTAGAATTCTTTGGGTATTCTGCCCAAATGCAGATGTCATTTCAAAATTAGAACGAAATAAATATACAAATCCACCATATGGATTACAACACACACTTGCTTTAACATTCATCTATACAGTTTAGTAAAAGGAACAGGAAAGAGGCTCGAATCTCTGATCAAACTCCTTCATCTGTTCCTCATTATCACAATTCACTCAGTTATCCTTCTGCTGCTCACGTAGCTTAGTCCTAAACCATAATAAACCCGACTTCACTCAACTGCCCTACTACCCATAAAAAGTAAAAAATTTAGCAGTTTGAACTAACGCAAACTGATTACATAAGTGCAGCCCAAGCCCAATAATAAAATAAAAACAAACCACACAAGAACAGGTGACTGAGAGATTTGCATTTGGTTTGCCATGTTGCTTATACTCAAAGGCTGAAAATTCCTCACCTTGTGTATTTAAATATGCATCAGCTCAGAAGAAGTTACACAATGTTTCCATCAGCAGAAGATGTGGCACTTAGAGAAAGCATCAGGAAAATAAAAACTACAGACAAAATAGGGTGTATTTGCATATTTCACTTGAAATTAGGCTATGTTACAGCATATTGGGAACTCATATGCATTGGATGTCAGCTGAGTTACTTTTCTTTCCCCCCAAGGTGACATTGGTGCTTGTCTTACCAAATATGATGCAACTGACAAGTGTTTTCATGTAAGGAAGATATATGCCTCCCATCACCTTGTCAAGCTGAGTGAAGGCAAACTCCAGCACATCCTTCACAAGTGATTAGGTGGTCGGAGTCATTAAAAGTCATAAAGTTAGACTGCAGCAGTGTGCCATGCATATATATGAACTCATTCAAAGCTGTCCTCCTTGAAGCAGGTGATAGCTCTCAACTTCGCCTCTGACCGAGTCATAAATTCTTGGCTGAGCTTTCTTTCCCTTAGCATACCTTTGAAATTATACTGAACAGTAAATGCTGCTTTGGCCAGTCTCATTGTCTCCTGCTTTCCCAGCCAAGTCTCTAACAATTGGAGGTCCAAACATCTGATTTTGGTTCACTAACACAAAGTAAACAACCTGATAGTCATTATTTATTCTTTCACGGCACTTTTTAAATTTTCAAGCACTTTAAAAACTCTTGTCAATCAGCCTACTTTAAATTTTCCTATAAAGGCAATAAGACAAGGGTGGTACTATTTAATTCTTCCACTAAATGAGGAAACTAAGGCACATAGAGTTGAGGTGACATTGCCAAGGGTCTGGACCATTATAGTTAATCAGGAGCTTAGAACAAAGGCTAAATTCTTATCTTATAAGCCTCTACAATTTTCCCACTTTCAGCCAGTAAATATATCATATTTTCTACAAATCTTATTTTTAAAATACCTTATACAATATTACATTTGATCTTAGCTAAAGGGCCGAGAAGCGATGGTACCTTATACAATATAAATTTAAAACTTTTTAAACGTACAATTTTACTCAGAAATTCCACTTCTAAGAATCTGTTCTAAAGAATTAGTTAAGTATATGGGCAAAAGTATATATACAAGATGTTCAATACATCATTGTTTATAATAATTAACAGCAAACAACTTAAATGTCCAAAAACAGGGAATTCTTGAGACTTCTTGATTAAATATTATAAATCCAAGATATATTTGTGAACATTTTTTAATTCCAAGAAAACTAATATGATATAATGTTTGTGAAAAAAGCAAAATGTGATACTTAAGGATCTTAACTATGCGACATATATTAATAAATATACAAAAAAAAGTAGCAAAAATACAACAGAATGCTAAAAATATTTACTTCTATGTTTAGGGATTGCAGGCAACTCTAATTTTCTAAAACCTGTATGGATTTTCCAATGTTTCTACAAAAACTATCACTTACTTTATAGTTAGAAAAAAAAAAATAAAGCATCAAAGTTCTTAAGTGGATGTACAAGTACCAACATTCCACTCTTGCAAATCATCTCAACATAGGCTACTTAATATTAAGGAAATGAAATACTTTCTGAAATATATCACAACAATGTAGTCATTCAGTGCCTGACCTAAATGCATAAGCTTTGTTTCAATATGGTTCTAACATAGTGGTCAATGTATTTTTAAGACATGGTACCTGAATGGATTTCAATGGACCAGTAGACCTTTCCTAGAAAATTTAATTTCCCTGTAAATGCCTAAAAGTCTGTTCATCTAGCATAGATTGAATGCAGTCATAACTACATAAAGTGTGATTCCAAATTTAATAAAATAATTTTGGGCTTTGAGCACTGCAGCAATTAAGAACAACTTCTCTTGGGCTAATCAACTAGACACAAAGGAACTCATTTCAGCCTTTATAAAGGTCATTATAAGAAAAGTTTTAACCATCAGACATTTAAAAAGATAAAAAGTTGAGATTGGTATGCATGTGCCTTTGTGTAATCTCTCACATTGCATTTTCCATTGTCTAGACTACCAACCAAGCATAAAATGGCCCATACTATTGATGTGTGTTAATATAATAAAAACAGAAATGTCTATGTGTCTACCAAGCAGAACATATATGTATAAGAATACATTCTTTTTACCAAACATATGAATTTAATTTTCAAACCCCTCACCATTATCATTACATGGAGCAGTTGAAGTAATTTCGTGCTTAGTACTCTATAGTGGAAATGTTTTAAATATTCAAGAATATTATGTATGTGGCTGAGAAACTTTCAGAGAGACTAGGTTAGAGGAAAAGGAGGCTAAGAAAAAAATAACATCTGAGCCCTTTGTCAGGGCAGCAGCTCTTCTGAGGTCTGTAGTAGGGAAGAAACCTTCTAGTAGCTACACTTACCCAAGAGGAAAAGCACTTTTGATATTCTGCCCACACAATATTCTGCTCCTACATTTTCTTTTAGAAGAAACAAAGAACCAGAACCATTCAGGAATTTTTGTGGCTGGTTCTCATGTAATCTTAACACTTACGCAACCTCTACAAAAAAGTATAAAAAAAAAATTGTTATTAACATAAAGACTCTCTCTTACTTATTAATGAAATCTATATTCAAACCCAGCTCATAAGAAAGTCCTATGAGTCTGCTTTCTCTTCCCCTTATTCATTCAGTTTGAATCTCAGGGCTAATAAATAGTGAAATCAACAGAAGCTGAGCTTCAAGAATGAAAAAAGGAAAATAAATAACTTGATAGATAATCAAAAAGCAATCCCTAAAAAGTTCAACCTAATACAGTTGATGGTTCTGATTAAGAATAATAAAAACAAATTTTTTTCTTATTTTAATTTTATACTATTTTTCTCATTTAAAAATCAATAAATACTCAAGGCACAAAAAGTTGTAAGATAAAGAAAAATACAATGAAGGAAATAAAATTTCTTCACATATTGCCAAGAAAAAACTATTAGGAGTCGATTGTTACTTTTACATTTTTATATGCAAATAAGACTTTAAATGCATAAATGTATTTCATCTTGTTTATGTGCCATAATTTATTTAAACATTCTCAATTGTTGGACATATACAGGGTATCTAACGTTTCACGATTATTAACTCTGACATGAAAAATCCGGGAAGATAAATCTTTCTGCATATTTATGATTGTTTTTTTCTTTAGAATAAATTCAAAACAGTGAAATTATTGAGTTCAAAGAGTGTGAACTTTTTAAGGATTTTCAAATGTACTGCAGAATGGCCATACATAAATTTTGTGCCAATTTACACTCCCAAGAGCCATGTTTGTGAAAATGTCTTTCAAAACAGTCCTGCTAGTCTTCGCTTCATCTTAAAACAACAGGTTAGCTATGGAAAAAGGTCTAGTAAAAGCCAAATCAGTATTCTATGTGTCTAGAAATTATTTATGCATTTTCACAAACTCAAGGAGAATGCACGTTTATTGTGAGTGTATTGTACAAGGCAGAAAAATATCACTGGCCACAAACATCAACTTAGTTCTGTCTGAATAAAGCACAAAGCAATGTACTTTGGATGTACTGCATTACTGGCCTTTGGATTTTTACAACCCTATAAACTGCACTATTCTGATTGACTTAAGACATCTAACGAGTTAGAGGAAGTAACAAATTCCGTGTTTGTTACATCATCTACATGGAACATACTTAATCCACCTAGAAAAGGTTAGGACTTAAAGGGGTGAAAGGATGGGCTCATCAGGTAGGGTGATATCAGACGCTAATATCCCTCAGAGCAAAGCTTGTGTGTGTGTGTCAAAAAGCATCAAAGGTATGTGGATGCCAAGATGGTAGAATTTTATGTCACAGGATAAATAATTGGGAGACAACAAGAAAGGAGAAAGCAATGAAAAGATGAGAAGGGCAGAGAGTCAAGGTTACATCAGTGCAACTTCTCAACTTTGCCAAGCCAAGAAGGATAGGTGAGTTTTCCATGGATGAGGTTCTTGATCCAAAACAGCCCCCTAGTTATTCTCTGGTTCCCAGGAACCCTCACAAAGAGGTTAAGGTGGAGTTGAGCTATGTGGTTACTTAGAGAGAGTGGTAACTGCTGTTGTTGTCCCTACTCAGTCTCCCCAGAAGTTTAAGCATAGACCTTACAGATACATAGCATTTACATTACTTCTCTCACTATCTAGGCAGTCAATACGGTCCCTAGGTGACATCTCAGTCATTCTCTAAGTTACAAAGCTAAAAGGATGCATCACAGATGTGTGACTGCACTGAACAAGGACCCTATATATCTCTGAAGATCAAAATCCTTGAGAGGGTTTCTGATACATGATTGTATTATCCAGAGTGTAGACATGGATTGTCCTTGCTGAATCAAAGGTATTCAAATAGTAAACAAAACATTCCCAATGGTTCAGGAACCCCGAGCCATCAACAGAAATGCTCCAAATTGAGATGTTCTGTTTACTGATTAACATAATAGGAAAACTACACAAGAACTTTTCTAAAACTTCTAGGGGTTCATCCAACCTCTTTAGTTGGATATTTCTGAGAAACTACAAAGAATTACTACATATGTCTTAAATTTATAAAGAACATTGTAGTCTAAAGCAGAAAACAATAGAACAGCTAACCCCAGGATTCAGGCGATGAATAATGAGAAGCAAGTGCCCCTCTGCACCAGCGTCTGTCTGTCTGAGTCTCTCTTTTTTCCTCCCTCCTCTCAGTCTGCTTGATCCTCTAACTCAAGGCTAATGTTCTCTTCCCGGACGGAAATCCACCCATGTGCTCAAGACATTAAACCACCAGCAAAACCATACATGTGAGGAAGCTGTTACCCAACTCAACCCAAATCCCCAGATCTCACATGAAACTGAAGTTGGGCTTAAAATTGAAGCAGATGTTGGAAGCAGTCTGTGGATGTAGGATTGGTCCTTAACTGTCATCTCTTCAAAAAGGGCAATTTCCTAACAGAAGTTTCCCAACACAAAATTCAGCTACACTCTAAGTACGGTCTTGGAGGGGACTATCATTCAAGTATATTGTACGGGGAACAATCACTCTTTAGTCCAGCAATGGAATTTTTTTTCAGTTTACAAATGCTATCACCCACCAAATACATTGTCTATAAGACAGAATGCTTACTGAGTCCCTTTAGAAGTGCCTCCTGCATCAGCATATTCATAAAAGCAAATCTCCTCCAGCCTGTCCTTGATCCTAGCAAACTAGAGTTTGTCCTAAACAATAGTGACTCCCAATTGAAATACTATATTTAAACCTCAAAAAATAAACATTAACTCATTCCACAATGGTGGTCAATCCTTGGCTCCATCATTCGACTATTTCTGCCACCCCAAGAATTTCATTCCATTTTAAGACTGTGTTGTGTTGAATCTGATCTTTGTACTTATTCATTGTCATTGTGGCAAATTTTCTCCATCTTCTGGCCTAGGCTTATTTAGACAAACCCTGCTACTTCCATTCTAAAAGCTACCTTTCAACAAATTAAGGGGAAACATTCAGTTTCCTGTAGCTTTCATTCTAAAGATTCCAAATTTTCTAGTGAAAGATGTCTTTAAATAAACAGGTCTTTTATATTTCAAAAAATGACTTACACTTATTTCCACACTCATAAAAATGGTATTAACTTACTATTCTATGAAATAAAACTAGAAAAATTCACCATTTACTACAGTTTATATTGACAATAAAGTTCTTTTCAACTAAACTTGTATTTAAGTTATCATCACATATAACATTAATGAATCATTGAGTTACAGCAAATAAATAATATAGAATCAATTTTCATAAGCAAAACAATTTTTCACTGAGTTCTTTAACTATGCCTGCAAACAAAGTATGCTATTTAAAGAGAGCTTGTGAAATTTCAGGAATGTCTTACATTGGTAAACAACTCAGAACTACATGTGTAAAGAGTCAATTAATTTGTTAAGTAAATGAAAAGTGATTCTCTTACAATTATTTTTCTCTACAAGCTAAGTCTGGAGTGATCTTTTCTGAATTTAGAAAGGTACAGATGAATACTCAGACTAATCTAATAGATATAATCTTGGAACTTTCATGATTACCCACTTAAAGATCAAAGTATTATATGCTGTGTGATTTTTAGTTGTTAGTGCTATGAAAGCAAAAATGCTTTCTATGTTGGCTTCCTATTTTACTGGGCATCAATGAATGTATGTTTATGTTGGAAGTAGACCAAAACATACCCTTTAGTTATAGCATGTTAAATGTTCATGCAGATTTGCTTAAAAGCCTTTCTCTATAAATCAGTTCATCAGGTTTTCCATTGGAGTATTGGATCTGCAATTCCTCTTCCTATTAAAAGCTTCCTACCAAGATTATATTCCACTGGTCTAGCTCAGCACAAGTAGGAGATAGCAAACAGCTTTACCAGTCATCTCTGCTTTGATTTAGTACACTGACCTTCTTTTAATATAATACAAGAATTGATAAAACAGTAGTGACCAGAAAACATGAATGTCACGTATCAAGAAATAAAAGAAAACAATAGTAGTTCAATTCGCAATATGTACATTCGATTTTTTTTTTTTTTTAAATAAGAATCTGCACTAATTTTTCATTTGGCTGTTCTGGTTTTAATAGATGAGCTATAGGCTATGTGTTTTTCTATACTGACATGCTTATTAAATACGTTTATATCATGAATGAAAAAAAGTCACCCAGACATAACTAACTCTAAACCCCTTTCTTTTTTCTCACTCACTGCCTTCCCCAGGTGAGCCTAGTGCCTCTCTACTATACTGTGAAGCTCTACCATATTAGTAAACACACAGTGCCTTGGATGACAGACAGTGGTACAAGGACATCACTAGGACAGCATGTGCTCAATAAATTGTTTGAAAAAAAAGAAGAGAGAACAAGGGAGGAAAGGAGGAGGGAGAGCAGAGAAGAAGGAAGAAGGGAAGAAGGAGGGAGGAAAGGAAGGAGGGAGGAGGGAGGGCGGGAGAGAGGAAACATAAAGAGGGGATTTTTTTTTAACTTTTGTGCAGAAGTCTCAATCTCAAATGCCTCCAAGAGGAAGGGAAATGTGTCCTGTAAATAAGAAAAACTGGTCAGGTGGGGACTGGAGGGGGCTGGAAAGCACATGTTCTCTGAGCCGCCAGTCAGCCCCAACTGGCTGTGTCATTTCAAGAGAGCCCACATTTTCAAGAAAAGCTAAAACTCTACATTTTTATGTGAAGAAACTTCCTACACTTAAAAGTTGCCAGTAGCACATTCATCTGATAACGAAAGCAATAAAATTGAACATGAAAGTATTGGTGGGCAATACCGTAACCCAGGAAGATTTGTATACCCAGTTACTCTCTCTCCACTCCCACTAATCAGTGTTGTCAAGCAAATGCAATCAGGTTTCAGTGGCACTACTAGAAAACTATTGGAAATTGGACCAGATTCTCAAAAGCTATCAAGATTATTCACCAAATAGACAGACAAAAAACATAAGATATCATCAATCTAGGAAAAAAGGAAAAACCTAAGAAGTTATAATCAGTGAATTGAGCCATCTGGCTAGGCTCGCTCTCCTTCTAGATCACAATTTGACATCATTATTAGTATTAAACTTTGAATTATTTTAAATGATGTGGAACATAGTATTTGTATCCTGACCAAAACAAAAATAAAAGATAGTTGGAAATGAAGGTTCCACTCTTGTTGCATGCTATTGCATGTTGAAATTAAGACATGATGAGGGCTTTGTACACTTGGCTTAAAGGCGACTTGCTACATAAACTTTGTAAACAATCCTGTTTTCAGACTTGCCAGTTGAAGATGAGCTCCCCTCCACCCCCATAAAATAATGTAAGATTTTTCTGAAGATTTATGGAAATTATTATCATCCAACAACAATAACAATAACACTTTCATACAGTACTTATTAGTTTTCATAGGTTTTTTTCTCTATAGAAATTCAGCAGTTGGAAGTAGTGATATAAAAGTTTTCTCCTTCAATAACCCTAGAGTCTTACTGCTCAAAAGTTTGTTTCTTAGACACTTCTCCCACAAAGATATACAAATTGCCAACAGATACATGAAAAAATGCTCCACCTCATTTAGCTATTAGGGAAATGCAAATCAAAACCACAAGATACCACCTCACACCTATTAGAATGGCTGTTATTAACAAGACAAGGAGTAACAAACGCTGGAGATGCTGTAGAGAAAAAGGAACTCTCACACACAACTGGTGGGAATGTAAATTGGTACAAACGCTATGGAGGACAGTGTGGAGATTCCTCAGAAAACTGGGAATGGGGTTGCCATGTGACTCAGCAATCCCTCTTCTGGTGATTTACCCTAAAAATTTAAAAACCATAGTATGTCAAGACGTATGTTCATTGCAGCACTGTTCACAGTGGCCAAGTCATGGAAGCAAGCAAAATGCCCTTCAATAAGTGACTGGATAAAGAAGCTGTGGTACATATACACAACGGAATATTATTCAGCTAAAAGAAAAGATGAAATATTGCCATTTACAACAAAATGGATGGACCTTGCAGTCATCATGCTTAGTGAAATAAGCCAGACAGAAAAAACTAAGAACCATATGACTTCACTTATATGTGAAATATAAAACTGAAAGCAACAAAGAAAAAAAACAACTCATGGACACAGTCAATAGTTTAGCAGTTACCTGAGGGTAAGAGGGGAAGGGATGGGAGAGGAGGGAGAGGGTGGGAGAAGAGGGAGAGGAAGCCAAATATATGGTGATGGAAAAAGAACTGACACTGAGTGATGAACATATAATGCAACACAGAGATGATGCACTGTAGAATTGTATACCTGGAACTTATGTAATTCTTGTTAACCAATGTCACCCCAATAAGTCTAATAATTAAAAAAAAAAGTTTGGTTCTTATACCAACAGCAACAGGATCACCTGGAAACTTGTTAGAAATGCAGAATCACAGGCTTACCTCCTACTTACTAAATAAGAGTATGCATTTTAACAACATGTTCAGGTGATTCATACGCACATTAAATTTATGCATGTATCAGAATCATCTGAGTATTTATTAAAACATGATTCCTGGGTCTCACCCTGAGTTTTTGATTCACTAGGTCTGGAGTGGCAAAAAGAATTTGTATTTCTAATAAGTTCTCAATGATATCTATGCTGATGGTCTGGAGACCACATATTGAGAACCACTAGTTTGTAGTAGAGGATGCTGTGTGTTACTTCTATTTTAGTAACATAATTCTAATTATATGCATATGTCATTTTCAAAATGGTAAAACTATGTAAACAATAAAAAGACTGGTAGTTGACAGAGATCTTGGGGGAGAAGAGATGAATAGGAAGAGCATATAGGATGTCTAAAGCAGTGAAAATACTCAGCATCATATTATAATGATGGACACATGTCTTTATATATTTGTCTAAACCCATAGGATATACGCCAAGAATTAACCATAAGGACTTTGGGTGATTATGATGTGTTCATATAGGTTCATCTTAGTTTTAAAAAAAGTGTTATTCTGGGAGTTCCCTGATGGTGTAGTGGCTTGAGGCTTTGGCGTTGGCGCTGTCAGTTCTGCGGCCTGGGTTCGATTCCCAGTCAGGGAGCTACCCACATACCAAAAAGCAAAAAAAAAAAAAAAAAGTGTTATTCTAGTGAGTGATGTTGATAATGGAGGAGGCAATGCATGTGTTGGATAGAAGGTATATGGAAAATCTCTCTACTTTCTTCTCCATTCTGCTATAAACCTAGAACTTCTCTAAGAAAATAAAGTCTAAGATGATTCATGATAGATAGATAAAAAGATGATAGATAGATAGATAGGTAGATAGATAGATAGATAGATGATAGAAGTTTTCTCTAACTAAGAATATATATTTGACCAATAGAAGAATATACATACACATGGAGGAGGAGCTGCTATCCGGCTCTCTGGAACTTTCCCAACCACTGCAGCTTGTCCTATTCTCCTGTCAGTACGGATGGCTGGAACCAAGGTAGAGACAACGTATTGTGTCTAGCCCAATCAAATGATCTCATCCAGAAATTTGAAAACTTCAATAAAGACAAGGCCTTTATTTCCTGTCTTTCTCCAGGCTCGGTTATTTAGTTCTACTAATTGTAGAAGTAAATATTCTTCTAATAATTTATTTTTTTCCCAAGTTTCCAGAATTATCAGAAATGCTTTCATTCATAAGTTTTTTTTGCAAGAACCATTTCCTCCATCAATCCTTTTTTGGTTTTGTATTACCAATGTCTGAATAAAAGGTCCATGAGTGAATGCCAGAGAGTCTAAATAATGCAAACAGGCACCTCCTACGCAACCCCAATGGCCATCTTCCTTGTTCTCTATTGTTCATTGTCTTGAAGGAAGATTGCATACACTCTGGGAAGAGCCCAGATAAGGGTTCTGTTAATGTTGGTACAGTGCCTAGAACTGACAGTCACTGTGGAGCCCAGCTCTCACACACTTTTCTTTCTATGGATACAGAACAGTCATAAACATGCTGAAAAGGGACTCCAGTGGGGTGGGGGCAGCAGTATGGAAATCAGCAGGAAAGGGGAAGGGTGGGAAAGGCCTGGAGCAAGAATATAACACCTTGCTCCAGCAGTTCGAATAAGGCACTCGCCACTTTTTGGAATACGCCAACACTTTTTGTTTGAACTAAATTTTGGTGGTTGGAAAAGACTTTACACTGAGCAAGAACTCAGTGAATGAAATTGCATCATTAATTGAACTTAAAAAGTGGTAACTATGTAAAGTTGATGAGCATGTTAATTAGCTTGATTGTAGTGATGATTTTACAGCTTATCTGTATATCAAAACATCAAGTTGTACACCTTAAATAAGTATAATTTTTGTCAATTATATCTCAATAAAGTAAAAGAATAAGAAAAATAAAAATTGAACTAGTCTATAGGGGAATCACTAGATTGTATGCAGTTTCCTAAGGCAAAAATGATCTCATTCATCACCACTACTACCATCACCACCCTAAAAGTTTTCAGTGTTTAATCTCATCAACATTTCACAATTTAGTGTCATCTAGGTGAACCAGACGTTGAGAAACAACACTCTTTGTGCTCCTAATTAGCACCATGCTGAGGTCGACCTTTAGCCTCAAATGAAATCCTTTAACTGGCCTTTTGTTCTGAGGTTTAAAAACACTCCGAACTAGTCAGTGCTGAAACCAGCAAATTCCCAGAACGATGCATGTGCCTGGGGACCCAAGGAAGAGGGGGCGGAAAGCAGGGCAGTTTGCCTCAAGTCCCAAGGGAGTTGTTTCTTCCTTTCCTTTTCTCACACAGTCTTACGGATAAATGGAATATGACAGTTGAATTATAGAAGGAAGATGTAAACCCCTAGATCTCTGAATTTCCTCAGAACGGAGAGAGTGACTGAAAGTTGCAAGCATGATATTCATGGGGCCGCACAATCTCTCTCTTGTTCCCCTCAGCTGGGAGGGAACTGTGAAAATTTTGTTCTCCTGGTCTTCCCTCAAACCCTGGGCTGATGGGGAGGCTTTTTTCTTCCCAGAAGTTTGAGGATATCTAACCTTCATCTAGAGGCTAGATAAAAATAACCTGCAGCAGAAACTGTTACCTCCTTGTAACACCCAATGAATGTATGAGGAGATGACAAACAAGACCCTGTTGAGATTATGATTTGAAGAAATTATTGCACTCTGCTTACCTGAAGAAAAGACTTCAGGATCAACACAAAGCAAGTGAGAACCATCAGAGACAGTAACCTAGATGTTAGGTGAGGCCTCTCTGGCCCCAAAAGAACTGGGTATGATTGATTCAAGGCACCGATTTCATGACCTGTGCAAGCTGAAATCTTCCTCCAAACTATACATTCCAGCGAGGGGAGGGGTATGGTGTAGGGGGCTAACAGGTTATGGATCACCTCTGGCTACTGCTTCTTTATTTTGCCAATCATTTTGTTATTTCGAATGTGCTGTATCTCTGCTGAACTGCATCTGTCTTACTGAACACACACATACACACACACACACACACACACACACACACCCCTTGCCAAAAAAAAAAAAATGAATGTATGTGATATGTTTTAAGATTTTTCCAGATATGGAGGAGAATTGTTTAAAGACTTCAAGGACTGCTCTACCAGGTATATTTCTAGAGTTGCCTTTATCTGACCCCTCAGCCTCAGGCTGTCTTGTTCATGCCACCTCTCTTCTTCCTTCTGTCTCTTGCTCATTTCCGCTTTCTCAAGGGCAAAAACACATTCCTTGTATTGCCTCATCACAGTAGTTTTGCAATCTTCTTTACTGCCTTGGCTCCTGTATTCACTCTGTCCTCAGGAACTCAACTGCTACCCAAGCACAGGACTTTGGGGCACTGTCTTCAGGATGGTCCCCAGAACAGCAGCAGCAGCATCACCTGGTAATTTGCTGGACATGAAAAATCTCAGACCCTGCCCCAGACCTACTACATTAGACCCTCTGGAGTGGGTGCAGAAATCTGTTTAGCACTCATCCATTAGGCAGCTCTGATACATGCAAAAGTTTGAAAACCACTGCTCTGGGGAATAGCAGTTAAGGGACTGGTAGAAGAAGAGCTGCCAACACAAGAAATGAGAAAAGAAAGTTTCCACAGTCTACTATCACTTTCAATGACAGTGCTAACAAGCAGCCCGAAGGGAGGGAAGTTTAGCCACTACCCCCACCTCTCCCAACAATCTCTTGTTACTTCACCCATGAGTTTTGAGACAAATGTCCTCTCCCAATTCCCACTACGTTGCCAGTCTCTTTCAATAAGCACCTTTTTAAAAAATCTGAAGCTGTCAGTGATTGCTCTATTGTTGCTGTAACTATTACATGGGTTGATGATATAAGAGTCAAACATAGCATATTTATAATCAGAAAATAATTGCTAAAATAGATACAAAATAAGAATAGGAAAGTTAAGCACAAATACTGTGGAAATGAAGCAGAATAGATGACAACGAATGATTAGTTCTAGCTTTGTTTTATGTTATAAATAATAGAGTCTCTTTTCCGTTTTTTGTTTTTGTGTTTTGCTATAAATTGGAGCACTGAGTAAATAATATATTCAAAAGACATGCCAATTTTGACTTCAAATTTTAACAATGGATCAATACAGATACTGGACAATAGATAATTATTTTGTGACTTATCCTAGCAAAAGGTTTTGGGATGTCTCCATACATGATCAAGTTCAATTATTGCAAACAAACATGAGACTCCATATAGCCAGCAGCCTCATGGAGAAAAAAAGGCAAAGGAGTGTATGTGTGTGTTGGGGCAGGGTGGGGGGTGGGAGAGATGAAGAAACTTGAAAGATCCCACCACCTAGGTTCTCCTCTACTCCAATAAGAAACAGCAAAAACAAACATCCTTCACAGTTTAGGCAATTCAGTGATCTGGGTCTTGGCCTAATAAGCATTTTTTGCCCATACCACTATCATAATTATAAAAGCAAAAATAATCTGTAGGATTTTTCAATGATGTTAAAAATATTCTCCTGATTTTCTAATATATTTTATCGACCTTGCTAACATAATGACATTTAGATTAGTTATATGTTGCTGCCTAACAATTTACTGCAAAATTTAGTGGCTTAAGACAACAAACATTTATTACCTCACTCCACTTCTGGGTTCAGGAACCTAGGAGCAGCTTAGCTAGGCAACTGTGGCTTAGGTTCTCTCCTGATGACAGTGAAGATGTCAGTCAAAGCCACACTAGCAAGCTTTACTGAGCCTGAAGGATCCCCTTCCAAGACGGTTCACACACTTGGCTACTTGCAGGAAGCCTCAGTTCATCCAGTAGCAATCTCCCAGCGGCTACTCACAAGATGGCAGCTAACTTCCACCAGAGTGAGTATTCTGAGAGAGAGAGACCAGAGCCCTTTATGACCAAGTCTCTGAAGTTACACGCCATCACTCCCAATTTATTCTGTTTAACAGGAGTGACGCTCTAAGTCGAGCCCACACTCAACAGAATGGGAATTAGACCCTATATTTTTGAAAGGAGGGATATCAAAGAATTTGTGAACATATTTAAATCCATCATAATAATTTTAAATATTTATTGGATTCTTCTCCATATATATTTAACACTGCAAGATTTTTTTTTTACAAAACTCAATAATTTATACTGAATGGAGAAAAAAATCAATAGTAGTGGTTGCACAAATCTACACATGCAATAAAATAGCTTAGAACTATACACATTGTGTTGTAAAATGTCAACTTTATTGTTTATGTTTAAGTAAAATGTACATGTGACCATTCTGTAGTATTTTTGCAATATCTATAACTATTTGCAATATCTATAACTTTTGCAATATCTATAACTATTATATGAGGGCTATCCAGAAAAAAACTCAGCCATAAATGCCTCTATTTTTCATATTACATGGCTGGGTATTTTTCTGGGCAGCCCTCATATATACATTCTTGAAATGACAACATTTTAGAACTAAAGATTTGATTAGTGGTTGCCAGGGATTAAAGGTGGGAGTGGGGGTAGGACGAAGATGTGGGTGGTTAAATACCAAGAGGGATTCCTATGGTCATCTAACAGTTTTTCATCTTGACTGTTGTATAGCAGTGGCTACAGAAATCTACACATGTGATAACCTTGAATAGAACTAAATATGCACACACATATACCTGTAAGTACAAATAAAACTTTAAAAATATGAATAAAATTAGTGCATTTTATTAATATCAATATCTTACTTGTGATATTGTACTACTGCAAGATGTGACCACTAGGGGAATTAGGTAATAGGATCTCTCTGTAGTATTCCTATAACTCCATGTGAATCTACAATTACCTTAAATAAGAACAGTTTAATTTAAAAACTGCCTTTATAAACAAATCTTAAGTCTGCCAAGACATTACTACTGAACACTTTAACTAATTACTGCCCCTGCAGCATGTTTTGCTCTCATAATAATTTTAGCTGAAAGGTTTTAACAAAGATGCAAAGATGAAATATTAGACTCCCTTTTATTTTTTATTTTGCAATGCAAAAATAGATTTTTATTTTTATTATTTTTTATTCTTATTATTTTTAATTCATTTTTATTGTTAGACTTATTGGGGTGACATCTGTTAGCAAGGATTACATAGGTTTCAGGCATACAATTCTACCGTGCATTGTCAACTTGTATAAGTTCACCAAGTAATGTGACTTCTCTTTCCATCACGTTATATTTAGCTTCCCCGCTCCTCGCCTACCCCCTACCCTTTCTCCACTCCCTCACCCACTCGTCCCCAAATAAACATTAAACTATTGATTGTGTCCATGGGTTATTTGTTTGTTTGTTCATTTCTTTTTTCTTTGTTGCTTTCAGTTTTATATTCTGCATATGAGTGAAGTCATACAGTTCTTTGTTTTTTCTGTCTGGCTTATTTCACTAAGCATGATGATCTCCAGGTCCATCCATGTTGTTGCAAATGGCAATATTTCATCTTTTCTTATAGCTGAGTAATATTCCATTGCGGATATGTACCACAGCTTCTTTATCCAGTCATTTGTTGCAGGGCGCTTTGGTTGTTTCCATGTTTTGGCCACTGTGAACAGCGCTGCGATGAACACTGGGGTACATAAGTCTTTGCGTACAAAGGTTTTCAAGTTCTTTGGGTAGATCCCCAGAAGGGGGATTGCTGGGTCAAATGGTAGCTCCATTCCCAATTTTCTGAGGAACCTCCACACCGTCTCCCACAGAGGTTGTACCAGTTTGCACTCCCACCAGCAGTGTACCGGAGTTCCTTTCTCTCCACATCCTCTCCAGCACTTGTTATTCCTTGTCTTGTTGATAACAGCCATTCTCACAGGTGTGATTTTGATTTGCATTTCCCTGATAGCTAATGAGGATGAGCATTTTTTCATATGTCTGCTAGCCATTTGTATTTCTTCATGGGAGAAGTGTCTGTGTAGTTCTGCCCACATTTTAATTGGGTTGTTTGTTTTTTGTTGTTAAATCTTATTAGTTCTTTATATATTTTAGATATTAGACCCTTATCTGATGCATTATTTGCAAATATTTTCTCCCATTCAGTTGGCTGTCTCTTTGCTTTGTTGATGGTTTCTTTTGCTGTGCAGAAGCTTTTTAGTTTGATATAGCCCCATTTATTTATTTTTGCTTTTACTTCCCTTGCCTTTGAGGTCAGGTTCATGAAGTCCTCCTTGAGTCCTAGGTCTATAAGTTTAGTACCAATGTTTTCTTCTATACAGTTTGTTTTTGCAGGTCTGATATGAAGGTCTTTAATCCATTTTAAGTTAAGCTTTGTATATGGAGAGAGTTCACAGCTCAGGTTCATTCTTTTGCATATGTTTTTCCAGTTTTCCCAGCACCACCTACTAAAGAGGCTGTCTTTTCCCCATTGTACGTTTTTTTGCTCCTTTATTGAAATTTATTTGTCCATAAATTTGTGGATTTATTTCTGGGTTTTCAGTTCTGTTCCATTGGTCTATATTTCTGTTTTTCTGCCAGTACCAAGCTGTTTTGACTATTGATGCTTTGTAATATAAATTGACGTCAGGAAATGTAATGCCACCAGCCTTATTCTTTTTATGTAGTATTGTTTTGGCAATTCGAGGTCTTTTATGGTTCCATATAAATCTGATAATTCTTTTATCCATTTCGTGAAAGTATGATTGTGGGTATTGCATTAAATCTGTAGATTGTTTTGGGCAGAATGGCCATTTTAACCATGTTAAGTCTTCCTATCCATGAACAGGGGATATTTTTCCACCTCTTAAAGTCTGTTCCAATTTCTTTCAAAAGTGTCTTGCACTTTTCTGTGTATAAGTCTGTCACATTCTTTGTTAAGTTAATTCCCAGGTATTTCATTCTTTTTGTTCTGATAGCAAAAGGAATTGACTCCCTCATTTCTTTTTCTGAGGATTCGTTGTTTGTATATAGGAATGCTGTTGATTTTTGTACATTGATTTTGTATCCTACGACTTTACTATATTCATTTATTGTTTCTAATAGTTTCCTGATGGAATCTTTGGAATTTTTTATATAAAGGATCATGTCATCTGCAAATAGTGACAATTTGACCTCTTCCTTCCCAATTTGGACACCTTTTATTCCTTTCTCTTGCCTAATTGCTGTGGCTAGAACTTCCAGCACTATATTAAAAAGCAGTGGTGACAGGGGGCATCCCTGTCTTGTTCCTGATTTTAGGGGAATAGGCTTCAGCTTTTCCCCATTCAGATGATGTTAGCCAAAGGTTTGTCATATATTGCCTTTATTATGTTGAGAGATACTTTCATTTTATACCTATTTTATTTAGTGTTTTGATCATAAATGGATGTTGTATCTTGTCAAAAGCTTTTTCTGCATCAATTGAAATGACCATATGGTCTTTATCTTTGATTTTGTTTATGTGGTGTATCACATTGATTGATTTTCGTATGTTGAACCATCCTTGTGCTCCTGGCATGAATCCCACTTGATCTTGATGTATGATCTTTTTGATGCATTGTTGTATTCTGTTTGCTAATATTTTGTTTAGGATTTTTGCATCTGCGTTTATCAGAGATACTGGTCTATATAGTTTTCTTTTTTTGTGTTGTCTTTGCCAGGCTTTGGTATTAGGGTAATGTTGGCCTCATAGAACGAGTTAGGAAGTATTGCTTCCTCTTCAATTTTTTGGAAGAGTCTGAGGAGGATAGGTGTTAATTCTTCTTTGAATGCTTGGTAGAACTCATTGGTGAAACCATCTGGTCCTGGGCTTTTGCCTTTAGGAAGATTATGGATAGTCATTTCAATCTCATTGCTATTGATTGGTCTATTTAGATTATCCAGTTCTTCTTGGTTCAGTCTAGGTAGGCTATAAGTTTCTAGAAACTTGTCCATTTCTTCTAGGTTGTTAAATTTAGTGGCATAAAGTCCTTCATAATATTTTCTTATGATCCTTTGTATTTCTGTGGTATCAGTGGTAATTTCTCCCCTTTCATTTCTAATTTTGGATATTTGTGTCCTTTCCTTTCATCCTTTGATTAGTCTAGCCAGGGGTTTGTCAATTTTGTTGACTTTCTCAAAGAACCAGCTCTTCGTAATATTAATTTTTTCTATTGTCCTTTTCTCTAATTGGTTTAGCTCTGCTTTAATTTTTATTATTTCTTTCCTTCTGCTGACTTTGGGTTTCATCTGCTCTTCTCTTTCTAGTTCTTTAAGATGGGATGTTAAGATGTTTACTTGTGATTTTTCTTGTTTCTTAAGATAGGCCTGTAGTGATATAAATTTCCCTCTTACTACCGCTTTCGCTGTGTCCAAATAATTCTGATACTTGTTGTATTTTCATTGTCATTAGTTTCTATATATTTTTTAATCTCATCTTTCATTTGTTCCTTTATCTAGTCCTTTCTTAATAAACTGTTGTTTAATCTCCATGTATATGTGGTTTTTTCTGCTTTCCTTTTACAGTTGATCTCCAATTTCAAAGCTTTGTGGTCTGAGAATACACTTGGTATGATTTCAATCTTCTTGAATTTGCTAAGTCTACTTTTGTATCCCAGCATGTGGTCTATCCTTGAGAATGTTCCAAGTGCACTAAAAAAGAAGGTGTAGTCTCTTTTTGCTGGATGAAGTGACCTGTAAATGTCAATTATGTCCAATTGCTGTAATATGTTATTTAGAGCTGATATTTTCTTATTTATTTCTGTTTGGATGATCTGTCCATGACTGTTAGTGGGGTGTTTAAGTCTCCCACAATGGTTGTGTATTTATCAGTTTCTCCTTTCAAATCTGTTATTTTGGTGTATCCTGGTTGAGAGCATATATATTAATTAGTGTCAAATCTTCTTGTTGTTGCATTGTGCCTTTTATCATTATGTAATGTCCATCTTTGTCTTTTACTATCTTTTTTAACGTGAAGTTTATTTCATTAGATATCAGTATGGCAACTCCTGCTTTTCTCTGGTTACCATTTGCTTGGAGTATTGTTTCCCATCCCCTGTGAGTCTGGGTTTGTCCTTATGGCTGAGGTGTGTTTCTTGGAGACAGCATATGGATGGGTTATGTTTTTAATCCAGTCTGCTACTCTGTGCCTTTTTTTTTTTTTCTTGTACGTGGGTAATTCCCTGTCTGGGAATTGAACCCAGGACGCAGCATTGACACAGCACCAGTGCCAAAGCCTTAAGCCACTACACCACCAGGGAACTCCATACTCTGTGTCTTTTTATTGGTGAGTTCAGTCCATTAACATTTAGAAAGATGATCGATATGTGAGGATTTCCTGTGGCCATTACTTATTTCTTTGTTTGTTTTTGTTTTAGTTTTGTTTCTTTCTTGTCCCAACTTTGTTACTTTTTTCCTGATGTTTTGTTTCAGGTCAAAGAGCCTCCTTCAGTATTTCTTGAAGTGCTGGCCTTGTGCTGGCAAATTCCCTCAGCTTCTGTGTGTCTGAGAAGGTTTTTATTCCACCTTCATATCTGAAAGATAATTTTGCTGGATAATTTATTCTTGGCTGGAAGTTCCTCTCTTTTAAAGTTTTGAATATTGGATTTGACTCCCTCCTGGCTTGCAGAGTTTCTGCTGAGAAATCTGATGCCAGTCTGATGGGTTTTGCTCTAAAGGTTATAGTTCTTTTTTCCCTGGCTGCCTTGAGAATTGTCTCTTTGTCTTTAGTTTTGGACATCTTTAGTACCATGTGTCTTGGAGAAGATCTGTTAGGGTCCAGGTATCTAGGGGACCTGTTTTCTTCTTAAACTTGGGGTTCAGATCTTTCCACAGGTTTGGATAGTTCTCATCAACTATTTGTTTGAGTATGCTCTCTGTAGAATGCTCTACCCCTTCTTCTATTCCTATTATCCTGATGTTGTTTTGTCTCATGGAGTCAGATAGTTCTTGCAGAGTTTTTTCAATCCTTTTGGTTCTATATTCCCTCTGTTCTTCTTTCTGAGCTGTTTCCATGTTCTGATCTTTGATATCACTAATTCTTTCTTCCATCTGGTTGGCCCTGTTTCCTATGGCAGTTATTTCATTTCTCACTTCTTTTATTGTATTATTTATCGCTCACATTTCTGTCTCAATCTTCCTTATGTTTTGAATTTCATTGTTAAATTGTTCCTTTCGCTCACAGAGTTCCTTTTTTATGTCGTTCATCTCCCTTTTTATGTCGTTCATCTCAGCTATTTTGCTCTGCCAGTATGTTTTCATTTCTCTCAGAGCCTTAAGAATGGCTACTTTAAATTCTCTGTCACTTAGTTCAGAAACTTCTAGGTCTAAGAAGCTGTCTTCTGGATAAATTTCATGTTCTTTCTGAGGAGTTTTAGTTTTTAAGGAATTCATCCTGTCCGCTGGGTTCTTCCTCTTTGACATGAGAGTGTTATGTTCAGTAGAGCCCAGGAACCCAGATTAGTACTTTTGTGGTGTCTTGCTGTAGGGTAGACATAAGGTGGCACTGGGGGCCAAGTTTTGAGGGGGGGGTTGTTTATTCCTTATTTCTGGTCTCTTGCGACGTTTGGAGGCAGTGCCAATCTATCTGGGGTCCCTTCCCTTCCCTTCCGATAGTTAGTTAGTTAGTTGGGGAGGCTGTAGGAAAGGGGAGAGGCCAACAAAAGGTGCTCCAGGGCAGCACCACCTTCTGCCCTATGCTAGGGAAGCTGGGTGATGTGGACCAAGGCTGCTCTTGCTGGCTGGGGCAAACACTATCAAATCTGCCTTTCTTACCAGGCCTGCTTCTGCGGCCAAATGTTAGGGCAGATTCTGTGGGCTGGCTCACACTGATTTCAGGATCCAGGGGCGCATGAGCAAGTGCACGGACCACCTGCGCGGGAGCCAGGAACAGGAACCGCAGCCCTGTGTAGGGGCCGTGGGTGCCTGCATTGTGGGTTGCTCGGGCACCGGGAGCTGAGCTGTTGTCTCTGCAGTTCAGAGTCCTCGCTCAGCCCTGCTACCACTCAAAAGTTCCAGAGGCTGGCTCCCAAGCTCTGTCCCCAACTCATCGCTCCAAATTTCAGCTCCCCAGCCCAGCTCCCCCACGGTCTCCCACTGTTCTACCACTTTGGCTGGCTTTTCCTCTTGTCGCCTCTTGGTCTCCTCCTCCCATGCACTGTGCTGCTCCTGGATAGTCAGCAGTGATCGAGTCCTGTTGCAGTCCGTCTCTGCTCCCTTCCCTCTCTCCCACTTGCAATCTTCTCTCCAACCTTCAGGTGTTTACTTGCGATACATGGATTTCTCAGCTGCTGTTTTGTAACTCAGGGTCCTCTTTCTCGGCCCCTGGGCGGCCATTCAGTTGTGTTTTCTGGGAGAGGATTTAGGGACCTCCTCTCCAGTCGCCATCTTGCCCTTCCTTTCCTAGACTCCCTTTTAGTAAGAAATGTGATCACAAATGCCTGGAGGACCATATTATTACTAAAGAATTGGACCTTCCCAATTAATCAAAAGAATTGATCTAGCCTGGATCCCCATTAGGAAATGCGAAATAAGCAAAAGGCTGCATACTATTAGAAAATCAAATACATTGTTTTAAGGAACTAACAACCACAATAAAATTAGAACCATTGCTTGAAACCAGCCAACGCACTCAAGTATACATCAGACCTGATTCATTTTAATTGATTTTCCAGGCAGTCATTTTAAGCTAGTTTTATCTTCAATCTGTATGGGAATGCACATTTGTGTCTATCTGTCCTGTGTTGCAGCTGTATTCTTATTTCTAGTTTTGCATCAACCAGCTTGACTGCATTATTATTAATTCAGCTTTTATTCATATGGAGTCCATCACTAACTCCTCAAGTTTCCTTTAGGAACTTTAAAATAACATATTTTATTTCTGGTAAATGCCAGATGTTCTGATATCATAGTTGATGTTGCCAATATTAAGAAGTTATCAGATATAAATTACACTTTTTTCTAGTATTAGTCTGATTATGATTATTCACACTTACAACTTAATATTTATAGTAAGTAAGGATAAAACAAATTAAGTTTACTTTTTTCAAGTTTAGATAATTCAGATTTAATGAAAGCTATCATGTAAAGTCATTGATGTTCTTATCCAGAGGATTATTAGAACATTCAAGAAATGCTTATTTTTGAATGATGTTTTGCCTACAAAAACATTAAGAAATAAGTTAAAAACTGAAAGTGATTATTTCAGGTAATGTATAATAATTCACAATAATTTTCTTTTTATCAAAAATGTCAATTTGTTACACCAAGCATGTATTACTTTCTAAATAAGAAAATACATTCTTGAAAACATTGATATATTTATGTGATAAGTCATAAAAATAATACACTCCACAAAATGATTAAAGGAAATACATCCAAATACCAAACAGTGATTCTTTTCAATTGAGCTATTGGTGATATTATCTTCTATTTTACCATTTTTTCACATTTTACATAATGAGCATTTAGTAACTCTGTAATGAGGAGGTAATATAAAACATATTTCTACCACCCACCCTCAATGCTTTGCTCTTCTCAAATACCAGATCAGTAGTAGTTGTACTTTATGAAATGCTGATAGCTCTAGCTGTCATCAGAAATGTCTGCCAGTAGACAGAAGTTTATACCAATATTAGTCACTAAGTAAAGAGAAAGAAACAAATAACCAAACCCATAAAGAATGCTAGCAACCACTAAAGAAATCAAGTCAAGTACACACTACTTTATAAGTGACAATATGTATATGATTTTCCACAGAGATAACTCATAACAGAGAGATTTCCTCTTACCTTCTTCCAATACCAATGTAAGCATCTGAGAGAAAAGAGAAGGTTGATGTGGAGACAGTTAAAGAGAAAGGTGTCTTTCTTAAAAAAAAAAAAATAGAGGCTACCTCAGGATCAGACAGGGAGTACCCACCTTTCAGACAGTGCAATTCATGTGGAAAACTGCAAGTGCTCTAACCCGCCTTCCACAAAAAAGCAGTTTTGAAAGTCTCAGCACCTGCTCCCTGATGCCAGACACTCAAACTCAAAGTGCAAAACACTATACTTAGAAGGGACATGCAATCATCAGGGGAAACAACTGTTGAGTCAACACTGAGTGGACAAAAACAACAAAAAGAACCAACTTGTACCAATGGTAAAGTTTTAAAAGAGTAACACTGGCTATTAGCTGGAAAGCTGGCCCTTACACATGGAGGACAAGGAGATACCAAAGAAGCAAGCAGACCACTCCGTATTGGTAGGTGGCAGGTTTATTAATAGTAATCAAGGGAAGTAACACACAAAGCTTGTCTTGGTCAACTGCAATATAGTAGATCTCCATTCCTGCACACCGGAATTTAAAAGTTTACATAGAGGTCTTTCTTAACTGGGGTCAGTCATGTATTCAGTGCAGATGGTCTCAGCAACACCTTGCTGTCTCAAGGCTATGTCCTTGAAACAGTTTGTAGTGTGCAAACGTGGGCAGGTTTTTGTATCTCATTTTGTTCTGGAAGATTTATCTTCCAACTATTTTACAAATTCTTTATTTCAGCAATTATATATCAAACTTGCAGAACTTTAATCTCTTTTTCAAATTTCTCCTTTTTCACAGCATTCTTCTTGTTTCATGAGTACAGTAATTCTTGTCTATCTCTAAATATGCAAAGTAGGATGTTCAAATGTTTTCTGAATTATATTTGTTTCTTCTGGGTTCATTTCATCTGTTCATTTTTGTAGAGATATCTTCTAGTTTACAAGTGACAATATGATTTTCTTCAAGTAGCAGGGGAAGCTATCTTCAAGTAGACAGTGGTCCGTGATTGTCCATTCATATTTAACAATAAGACACTAAACTACCAAGGAGATGACGGGAAATTCTGTGACTACAAATGAGGATCATTGATTTGAAGTCCTTTTTAGGACACTCTCAGAGCCCATGGTGTCAGTAAGTGGATATTCTAATTATCTAATGTTGCATAACAAGCCACCCAGAATTCTGTGACTGGTAACAAAAGCAACATTTATTTTGCTTGAATCTGGAATTGGAAGGGGACTCATCAGGAATGTCTGGTCTCTGCTTTACTTGGTATCATCCAGAGCAGCTCCAAGGTGGGAGGCTGCAATACTTACAGCTCCTCAGACATCTGTCTCTGTCTCTCTGCAGTCTCTCCATGTGATTTCTGTAGCTTAGCAGCTTCAGGGCAGCCAGAGTTTTACATGTTAGCTCAGGGCTCCAAAAGCATGTGATCTAGTAAAAGCTATACAACTGCATCCTTTTTATCATCTACTCCCAGGAATAAGCTGACCAGGTGTACCATTTTAATCAGGACAGAAAACAATGGTACTGTCCGGTTTAAAATGGAATGAATGGCCAGCCTAGTCTCACCAGGCTAAATTCAAGGGGTCAGTAGGCTGACGATATGCACCATTTGAAACAGGACAGTACCGTTGTTTCCTGTCCCGTTTAAAACGAGATGCCTGGTTAGCCTACCCAGGAAGTCACAGAGCATGGCTTTAGCCATATTGGCTGGAACAATCACAACCCCTTCCCAAATTCAAGGGGAAGGTGCAGAGACTACACATCTTGGCATCTCCACATCTCCCAACTCACACGTGTGTGTGTGTGTGTGTGTGCACGCGCGCGCGCGCACACGCAAAAATAAACTTGCCTTAGTTTGCCAGTTCTTTTTTGAGGCCACTTACTGTCCCCAAAGAAGTGATTTCTGACCCCTGTCTCAGGGCCAACTCCTCCTGTACGTGTGCCATGGGCAGAGAAGAGCAGGGGGAAGCTGGTGGCCCTGAATCCTCAGCCTCTGAAATCCAGCTCTTCCCCCAAAACAACACTCTGGTCTTCAGTCTGAGTGCTAGGTACTTGGCTGTCTGACGCTGGATTCTGAATACTGCCTTTCAAACAATTCTACTTTCAGCGTTGCTCTATTCCACAATCGCAACCCGCAAAGGCTCTGCCGGGAGCACCAGCCCTCTTCTCCTTAGCAATCTCCTTTGCGCGCTGTGTGGCTTTCTGTCTGTTCGGGTCTAAATAATTTCTACTTCTTTACCATTCCACTGGGTCTCAGGAGAAAGGGATGATAAACATTTGTAGTTAATCAGTCACCTTTAACCGCTTCCCACTGGTAAGACCCAAGGAGAAGTTGTATAATGTAGATTTAAGGGTATTTGGGTTTTGAAGACCAGCGCTTCAAACTCTAAGGAAGGCAGAAATAGTGCTGGGAAAAAGTCAGCTCTATTTATACAATTTAACTTCCTGCACTGTCGTGTGCAAGCAGCATAGCACAGCAATTACCATACTGCCCCTTGGAAGCGGAACAGCCTTTGCTCAGGTCTCCACTCTATTCTTTAAGTTTTGTCCACAAGTAATTTAAGATTTCTACACTTGTAAAAAGGCAGGTGACACTACCTACCTCACAAAGCTGTTTTACAATGCATCTAATACGTTTAGAACTATCCTTGGTACATAGTAAGCATGCAATAGATTTTAGCTATTATTATCTAGCAAAAACCCTGGCTCATTCACACTCCCCTTCATTTTTCCTTCAAAATACACTCTTGGAAAATTTCTATTTTCACCACAAATTCTTGTCTTTAAGTCCTTTACCTTCAGTTTATTAACAAATTGGCTCATATGAATCCTTAACTGTCTTCAGTCTATTGCGACATTTATAATACATTTGAAATCATTTTTTATTTTTTAATTTTACTATTTTTTTAAAACTTCCATCCCCTAACTCACCCCATTTGGCAATATTTTTTCTGTATATTGCCTGCACACCATTTACAGCTGTACACCATTTCGAGCACAAGATGTAGAAAGAGTATGACTTGATAGGAACATCGTATCTAATCTTATCTACTCATTTAAAATAAATTCTTACTTTAGACTACCTGAAACAATATTAATCCTAAAATGCAATTCAGTGAATGCACCAAATAAATAAGCAGAGATGTTTTGTTTAAAACATCTACTGATTAGTTAACCAGTCTTCACTCATTTCCGGTCTCTGTGTACACGTGGATATTTAAGAATGCTTCTTGAATTTGTCTTGCCATATATATTGAATAGTAATCCAATATTGAACAATCCAATCTAAGAACAAAGTCTTGGATTTTTCCTTATAGTTAATTAATATTTGTTATATAGTAAAGAGAAAACTGTTATGGAGAGTTTTAGGATAACCAATTGCAACCTTAGATCTCTGAGGACAAAATCAAAAAGAAGGAGGCAAACAGCCTAAAGCAGAAGACCCAATCTGCAGTCTCACTCCACTAATAGAAATTTTTGCAGCTGCAGAAAAAAAAAAATCTATGTACACTGCTTAGATATTTGTGGTTTGACCCTAATGCATCCATTGCTTCACCAGTCTGATTTTTCATATTCATATTTGCTGAGTCATCTTTTTAATCTGCTAAATGGGTTTTTCTTTTATCACTCAAGGAAGGTGAGAACTAGCTGTTTCCACAAATATTGCCATTCTTTGGACTACAGTACATTAAGTGTGTGTAAAAATTTGAGAATATGCATTTAGTGTACTCTTTAGTACACTGTGCTCTATTACCGACAGTTTTATTGCTGTGATTACATTTTGATAGAGTAGACAGGAAAAAACACACTCACAAAAAGTATTACTCACAAAAAGTAATAAAAATGGTACTCCTCCAGAGCATAAACATTCTCCATCATGTCCACTCTTCCACCCAGAATGTTTACTGAATATGTGAAACATACAGAATTAAGTTTAATCATTAAAAACAAAATATTTTACAGTTTATGGCATTTTTACACATGACAATGCTACAAACTAAGAAATTTCAGAAAGCTGAAATCAAAATATATGTAGGACAAATGCTTCACAATTCTTTGTTTTTCAAAATCATTTTGAATTGCTTGCCCACTGGTTTTTCAGATAAGTCATAGATATGGATTGCCAAGGAGGACAAAAGCATAGGAGAAGGCTCCAAAGTAATTAAACCTATGCTGAAGATTGAAATAAGGTTTTTCAACTTTTATTTTTTCCAGACAGGAAAGTCAAGTGTTCATTTTCTCTCAAAGGAAAATAAATACTTTCAAGTCTTTTCAAGTTGTGGATTTTAAATAGTCATAAATAACTGTGAAATGAAAAGGAGCGTGCTCTTCACGAGTACATCTCTGCACTGTGAACATCTCTGCATGAGCTAGGACAAAACCGGAGGAGTTTGTGATGATTCCCAACTCTTTCAGGTATGGAAACTTGCCTTCTGACAATCCACAAATAAGGATCAGTCAGGTAGCTAAGGGAACTTCTCAGTCAATCACCCTTCCTCAAGGACACAATGGGACCATCTATCACCAGCCTTCTCCCCACTCTACAGAGGAGGAAGTGGACGCCACTCACAGCCCTCTCTTCCTGAAGCATCAGCGGGTGAAGGGCCCATGGTGAGATGATTTGCAAAGAGCAGCTTTCACGATCATTAAGCTACAGAAACACTTCCAAAGGTATTCACTCCAGGCTAGAAAATAATTTTTTACCATTAGCATGAAGATTCATATCGCACACAAATAAATCTCTCCCTAAGTATTCAACACGACAATGTGCTCTGAAAGGAGTTCCAAGTTCTGATAAACATCCTGCAGTGGTTTGAATAAATCATGGAGGTAAAATGTGTCTCCTTTAAAAAATAAGCTACTGAAAATTACCAAATTCATGAATATGAGACAGGAATGTTCAGGTGAGCAAACAGAAAAGAGCTAATACCCAATGAAGTTCCTTAAAAGTTCTGCTTTCCATCTTATAAGGTCTCTTCAGTGCTTCCCATGAAACTGAGACATTTAACCATTAATATTTGTAATCAACTTTCATTGCAAGTTTAGGTCCTTCAAGGATCACACCCTGTATTGACCCTGGAGGAACTTCTTACATGGTCGTGTCTTTTGTCAGCAACTACCTTGATCTCCAGGCATTTTTATAAAAGAGGTGGTGAGACAGTAGATGGCAGATGTAGACTGGAGTAAACTGGACAGCAAAGCATGTAGGTGGGAAAAAAGAGATGGCAGGTAAAATCAAGTAGGAAGGAAGAGTAAATATTCCAGGCACGTACAACAAAGTAGTTAAATAGAAAGAACACCTATATTTTGGTTACATGCACGTTGAGTGCATGTTCAAATCTCATCTTTGGTGCTATGAGTAATGCTATTTGGTGCAAGATATATATTCTAAATGCTTTATTCATTTGTAACTGGGGATAATGATGCTTTTCTCATGGGACTGCTATGTGTATTTAATGTGGGAAATACATTGAAGCATCCAGAACATAGTAAGAAGCAATAAAATAATATAAACATTTCCTGAACACAAGTGCATAAATTTCAGCATTTGGAAGGAAAAGCTTGGGTCATGTCCCAATTTTCCTTTATTATTTTTCCTGTAAATAGCCTGATCTCAACCAAGGAGAGGGAAGCCAGCATTTCCTGACCAGATTTTCAGTGACACACAGCTCTCGAGTACAGTAAGCCACATTTCTTTTTCTGGATCCCATTTCCATTCCCACATGTATATGATTATGGAATCATTTCATCTATTATAAGAGGCAGCAGATTTCCATTTCACATGAATGATGATGAACTATGGTTTTAAATGGTTTGAACTTTTTTAAAGATGCCAGAGGATAAATTAAAGTTACATTTTCATTTTAAGAGACTGGAGTCAAAAGAAGTCCCAAGTTGCTTTGATGCAAGTATTGTTCCTTCATCTAGGCAACATTGTGTGTGTTTTGGTTTTGTACACTTTTTCTCTCCTGGACCTAAAACTATAGAGATGAATTATTTTCTATTTTCTTGTTAGTAGCTATGCTAATTTTACTTCCATGCAATACTACTTGATTCTTAAATGTATTAATATTATCACACTTTGATAAATTCAATACTTTAAATATAGATATATGCTATTACTGAAATTATAATAGCCAATAGCCATTGATTGAACACATCTCCTATGTGTCAGACATTATGCATGTGCCTTACACTCTTTCATTTCTTTGAAAGAAATTTGGGTACATCTTTCCATAGACATCAAGGTTCAAAGGGGTCAAACTGCAAGTCACCTCTTTACCAAAGTTCACTTGCACTAATTCTTTCTCATGACAGATCACGTTCACAGGCCATAAATCACATTAGTTAAACCTACAGTTGTTATCAGCAATGAAGTCAACACCCAGAAGGTAATTATTGATAAACATGGGCTAGCAGAATCTCAGCGGGCCCTGTCACTCCACCCAACATCTACTACCAGCCGTGAAGCACAGAGGCAACTTTATAAGGAAGTGATGACAACAGGGTTCTATCTGCAGCCTTCCCTGCAGGAATGCATGAAAGGGAAAGGGCACGGCCTTTCACCTTTTTCATTTCTACTGGCTTCTTGCCTATTTCCTACAAATATGCTCTTCTCTCTGTTTTCCTAAAAGAAATCCTTTTACTCCATTTCCTTCTCTCTTTTCTTCTTTCACTGGACTTCTTTCACTCTTCCTGCCTAAACATTTATCAGGGCACTCCTACAATTCATTGGCCTCCAATTATGAATGAGGTGTTTGCCATATATTTAACCCTCACAAAAACTTGGAATGATGATGACAAAATAGAGGTTTAGAAAATTTCAGTACTAGGGTTAAAACTCCACCTCTGTCTGATGCCAAGGCCTATGTATTAGTTCCCATACCAGCATGGCACCTACTAGGAATGTCAACACTGGCTTAATCTCTTTCATCTCCAGACAAAACACAGGCCAATCTTCTACTGCAAATTGACATTTGTAATTTTCACTATAAAGTTGGGTTCTCAAATGCAATTATCTCTTGTATATGTTTCTCATGTGGCTACAAGTGTTTTCCTAAAAGGTTAAAAATTATCAGAGTCACCTTTTGGAATATTCCCTAAACATGGGAGACAAGGCCATAAGCATTTAATTCTGAACCTGTAGTCCCCTTGCTGGGAGATCTGTAAGAAGAAAACTGTAAACACAGGACAGCTCCACAGACAAGTCTGGGAGAGAGGGAGAAAGAGGAGTAGAGGAGACGCAGAGAAAGATGAGGAAAAGCAGGAAGTTAGGAAGGGCCTCTGTTTCTAAGCCTAATAAACAAGCATCTAATTAGTGGTTAATTAGGTTCACTTGGTCATCTCCAACCAGTGGCTAGGCACTATCTCATGACGTTTGTGCATACTCTTCTCTGGCTGACATGCTATTTCCAAATGCCCTGTCTCCTCTCTCAGGACTTTACTCAGTTGTCACTTTTTTAGTGAGACTTCCTTGATTACCATTAATAAAATTGCAGAGATACCACCACCACCCTCCTCCCTCTTCTCCTTTGCTGCTTTATTTTTCTCCTTTGTGCACACCACTATCTTACAATACTATTTAGTTTACTTTCTTATTTTACTTTTTGTCACCCCCTACCACTAGAATGTAATTTCCATGCTCACTGCTGTATCCTCAAAGCCCGAGCAGTACCTGGCACACAGTAAGTGGTCCGAAATGTTTGTTGAATGAAGGGATGAATGGATGTTTTGGAAGATAAGTTCCCCTACACCTAAGTCCTCTAATGATACAGCTATTTGGTAATGTAATATATTCTGAGCAAAGCTGTGTTTTCCCTGTAGCAGCTAATCCCTACTTCAGTGCAATGGGGTAACTTTTCCATGGTTCTTGGCCCATGAGTTACCGGGAAGATTTTTATTCCAGAGTTACACATTACCCCGGGGCTGGAAGCTGCTTCTTATCAGGAGAATTCCACCCTAGGCACTGAGAGTAATGTTCAAGAAAGAGTAATGTTCACAATTCTCACACAATGAACAGTAGAGATGAACACAGCTACTCAAGTTACCAGTGCTTAAAGTCCCCTCTTCTCAGAATCAAGGACAAAGAGCTGAAATGGCTATTCTCAATATACCATATCATTTACAGATTACAAAATCTTAGTCCCATAGGCCATAAATTATAAGGTTGGCTGCTTCCGAAGGGCCTGTGATATCACCACATTGCCATGTTAATTAGCAAACACCCGAACTCTTTTAAAAGCTGAATTACATTACTGTATATTAAGTGCGATTTAGTGAAATTACACTCATTTTGACCTAAGAAACCTAAGCCTTCTAACAATGTTTGTTTTCTTTTTATTTACTTTTATTTATTTTTTTGGTGGGGGATCATTAATATACTTGGGTTTAAACTCAATAAAGAAACATTTTTGAAAGTCATATCCCGTTGGCCTTTCCCAAGAACAATTTATACTGAAGTTGGCTGCAGGGGTTAAACACAGAGTACACTTGCAGCTCAGATTTCACAAGGGAAATGCATGGTGTGTCTCCAAGGAATGCCAAGCCCAAAAAGCTGAAGGGGAACTTGAGAAAAATTAAACATGTGCAAATTTTAGTAGTTATTTTATTACAAAGCAAACAGGAAACCCAACATTAGATGTAACAGTTTTACATGAGCCTCATCAGAAAGGCTTTCATTTAATAAAATCATTGTAAAGTTATAGAAATCTCAGTAAATGGTTGAAAGCCCACAAGATAATTATAGTGAGAGTTTAATTTTTAAGTTTAATAAAATTAGCTAAAACAGTGGGCTGAACCCAGGGGTAAATCTAGCAACGTGAACAGACACAGTGTCCGGAAACTTTCCAGGCGCATCTCCACAGGTCAGCAGCAGCTCCTTGTTGCCTGTCTGATGAGTTAAGGCAGCTTCACCATGGTTCAGAAAAAGCCAACCCCAAAACTATGAGGCGATAATTTAAAATTTTACCACATATCTGAAAGCAAATTGAAGTTTCTTATATGGTGAGTTGGAAGCGATGGAATAATGTGTATTGTTGATGAAGCTTTTACTCTGGTTTAGAACTTTATGAATTTAAAATGAAATCACTAAGTAGATTATTAGTTAACAACAATGTTTCCCAATGTTGGGACTACTCAGCCAGAATCACCAAGGGGAGGAGCATTTTAGAAGGTTCTTGTTGAAAATGAAAATCCCCAGGCCTTAACCTAGACCTACTGAATATAGAATCTCTGGAACCCTAAAATCACCAGGTTTCTCATAATCCTGATGCTTCCTGAAGTGTAGGGTCAACATTAGAGGGGGTCCCAACTTTAACTGCATATGGAAACACCTGAGGAGATTTAAAAGTAAAGTCTGGTCCCACACCAAAAAATGCAATTGAATAGTATGGGGTGCAGCCTGGACATAGGGATCTTTAAGAACCATCTCTGGACAATCGTAATGTGCAGGCAAAGTTAAGAATTACTGTAGTAGGGTCTTTCCCCAATAACAGCCTCCTCCTTCTCCTAATCATGTAGAAATAAGACATGAATCATAAAATAGCTATGGTCAAATTGGCAGATTTCTGTGACGTATTTCCAAACACTGCTAAGAAGTTTAAGTTTTTCTTAGATTATATGGGACAACTGAAAGATCTGGGACATAAGTAGCTCAAATAACTGTCTAACATATGGTTTAATTAGTTTAGATAAGAAGAGAGATCTGAGCAGTAAAATTGTAAGAGTTTATAACTCCTGAAGATAAATCAGAAAAATAGGGATTTCATGGATCTGTTAGAACTCTTCTTGTTCCTTCAATGTTGACAAAGGAATTGGGTATAACAGTGATATTTGTGACCACTATTAAGTATTATTCAATGTTTTTAAAACAATTATTTTATTCATAAGTCAAGAGTACTGGTGGTTAATAATAACTTCTAATATTGATAGATTCCTTACTATGTGACAGACATGTGTGAAGCACTTAAAATGCATTATATCATCTTGCTCCGTGGTAAGTACAATCATTAGCCCATTTTACAGAAGACAAAACTGAGACTTAGGTTAAATATCCAAGGTCACACAAGGTTTTAAGAACTTCAAAGTCTATGCTCATAAATCCTTTGATAATACTATAGATTTCAATGAAGACCAAGTCGTCACCCTGTAGTAGTAACACATGTAGAAAAAAGTGGAATCTATTTATTTCTGTCCAAAAAATGATTCTTCTATCATGCCAGATTACCCAAACTCTGATGAATGAGTCCCCATTCCCTGAAGTTGCAATGTGTTTTTGAAAGTACAGGAAATCTAAAATTATCTCAATGAATCCCACCTTGCCTAGGAGTCTGCTATAGACTAATCTGTCATGAAAAGTACAGGCTTCTATTTAAACTACCAATCAGCTCCCAGATGAATCTCATCATTTGAAGGAATAAAAACTGTTTGGAAATTGAAGATGAAAACTCAAAAATCTAAAGAGGGACTAAGGCACACGAAGACGTAGGTTAGAGGTCATTTGCCTTCTCAATGGGTGTCTCAGGTCTTGGGTGTTTACATGTCTACGTGTTTAAGAGTTCCATGATATTGTCCTATTAAGTAGTTAGAGGATAGAGTCCTTTTTAATCCTATCATTCACAAATGGATTTTCCTATAGCATGTATTGTCAGATAATTTTTAAAAGTTTCTAAAGTCATACGAAGACTAGACTTGCTATATATATAGATATTTAAATGCTGGTACCCAGTGGACAAAAGACCCTCTTCATTCATGGGGCATAAGGAGAAACTCCCCATGACTCTTCTATCAGATTAAAGTACTGCAGGTAAGGAGATGAGTGGGAGAAATGAAAGTATTTGCTGATTTCTGGAGTTAGTTCTTGACAACTTTTCATCGGCTAAGATATTTTTGGCCTAAGAAGGAAAGCCAGGAATCCTGATTTCTTGCCCTTTTCCCCCTCTGACTCACCAGGGCCTGAACAAGTTACTGCTTCCCTGAGCTAGTTAGTCCCTTCCTCTCAGAAACAGAGATAATGATACAGTGTTTCAGCCACTTAATCCCAGTGATGGTGCTAGGATTAATGAGAGTGTTTTGGAAAGAAAAGGGAATAAACAAAGTATTTGATCAAAGGTGTGGGGTAAGTACAATATTTTATTATAAACAATAATAATGGGCCTTATGTTCCTGATGCCTGGGGAGCAAATCATACCCCTCTTGGCCTGCTTTAATACTTGGACCCAAAGGTGTTCATTAGTGCAAAAATGTAGGAACTGAGTGGCACCCTAAGGGCCTAAAGGAGTTGCTCCCTCCCCAAAAGGTGACTAATTTACTCTCCACCCCCCAACTCCTCCCACACTAGACTTCTGTCTATTATTATTATTATAGAATAACTACACCCTGCTTACAGGTCTGTTGATAGATGTGCTTCTTCCAATTTACTTAATAGAATATAAGGAATTTCAAAGTACTATTGAAATAATTACCTTCTATTTGAATATTTGCTTTTTTTTTCTTTTGAGACTTCTTATTTTTCAATTACATTTTACATATAATATTATAATAGTTTCAGGTGTACAGCACATGAATGAGTCATTTATATAACTTACTAAATCCTCATTTTGATACATCTGGTTCCCCTCTAACACCATACACAGTTATTATAATGTTGTAGACTATATGCCCAATGCTGCATTTTACATCCCTGTGACTAGTCTATGACTATGAATTTGTATTTCTTGATTTCTTTCCCTTTTTTGCCCACTCCTCCACCTCTCCTCCCAACACTCCACAAATCTAGTACCCATCTGACACCACAAAAAATTACTGCAACCTTATTGATTATACTCCCATGTTACACTCTACATCCCCAAGATCTTTGCCTTGTAACAACCAACTAAATTTCTCCATCCCTTTCCCTTATTTTACCCCCTCTCCCATCCCTTCTCCCACCTTAAAGAAGTCTCTCTAACATTCTTTTTAGTACTGGTTTGTTTGGTGACCCATTTGTTAGCTTTTTCTTGTCTGAGAAGCTCTTTATCTGTCCTTCAATTTTGAATGCTAGCCTTGCTGGATACATTATTCTTGGTTGTAGATCCTTGATTTTCATCACATTGAATATTTTCCACCATTCCCTGTGGCCTGCAAAGTTTCTAATGAGAAATCAGCTGAGAGTTGAATGGGTGTCCCCTTGTAAGTTACTACTTGGATTTCTCTTGCCGCTTTTAGAATTTTCTCTTTTTCTTTAACTTTTGCCATTTTAATTATGATGTGTCTCAGTTCCTATTTGGGATCATCTTGTCTGGAATTCTCTGTGTTTCCAGGGCTTGTATGTCTATTCTCTTCACCAGGTTAGGAAAATTTTTAGTCATTATTTCCCCAAGTAAGTTCTCTATCCCTTGCTCTTCCTCTTCACCTTCTGGTACTCCTATGATGCCAATGTTGTTATGCTTAATGCTGACTGGTGACTCCTTTTACTCCATTCTTCATTTCAGTTATTGTAGTCTTTACCTCAGCCTGGCCCTTTATAAGGGTTTGCATGTCTTGCTTTATGTTTACTATCTCTCTGTTGAAATTACCATTAAGTTCCCTGAGTACTTTTATAATCGTTGCTTTGAGCTCTGTTTCTGAAGGGTTGTTTGTGCCCATCTTTTTTACTGTGTCTGTTGTTTGGATCTATTTTGAGCTCCCTTTCTCTGGTTTCTCATTCTGGCAGCCTCTCTCTCTTTGTAGAAACTCTGCTCCTTAACCCGACACTCACTGCTACAGTGTCTTTGGTATTCACTGCTGAAACTGGGCAGGCAGAGGTCTATGGGAGAGAGATGTGCACGCCTTTGTTTTCTTCCTGGGGATGCAGGGTCACACACAGGTAGTATGGGAGTAATTACACCTTTCTGTTCTTGGTTTGCCCTGAGGACTCTGGGGGTCAGTTCTGTAGCTAGTCTCTCAGACCGTGCTGTTTGTGGGCTGAGAAATGTGCCTGCAGCCCCCTCTCTCCTTCTCTTTCCCTGGCCAAAGCAAGGTTGTGCTGAGCCTCTTCATCACCCCTGTTGCTCCCACTCTTCTTGGAACCAGAGTGAAGTTGGGCTGCTGTGTCTTGATGACCCAGCCTGCACCTCTTGTGGGCCAAAGTGAGGTCTGGTTACAGTGTCTCCTGCCTCCGCCTCTGGGCCCCTCTTCTCTGTCCCGCAGGCCGATTGAGGTCCTGAACGCTCACCCTCCACCTTTATCCTCCTCCCTCCCCCAGCAGTAGAGTTCCAGGCTGGACCCATGCACAGCCCACATTTCTATGCTTCCTCTTTTATTTCTCCTTTGTTTGCCCCTCTGCCCACCTGCAGGTGCTTTAATGAGATGAATGGGTTTCTTAGCTATGATTGTGTAGGGAATCTTTAGTTGAGTTATAAATGTTTTATTAATTGTAATCTCCAGGAGAATTTTTCAGAGGTCCTTCTCATGCCACCATTTTGTTCTGAATATTTGCTCTTGACTTATTGATGGCAGTAATCCCAAACTAATATCGATTACCTGCAACAGTTTTTAATTTGAGCTATTTCCTATCTCATTGTCAAGATAATTTTTTTCACAATACATAGAATGTCTGTTCATTTTAGTTTTTTAAAAATCTCTCTTGCCCTCCAAACCCTCTGCAATACCTTCTGCATTTTGGTTGACATAGCATGCTTCTTGTTCCCTTCACTGACCAAACCTTCTCAGCTTAGCAGAGAGGCCACCAAGACCCTGACTAAGTCACCTAGATCCTGGCCTTGACCTACCAATCATTTTTAACCAGGACAATTCCAGAATCAAATCTTCATTTACTACATGATGAGGATGATCGTAAAAAATCATTACAATTTTAACATAACATCAATCAACTTAGAACAATCATCCCCTTGATAGCCATCCTGCTCCCTCTCTTTCATCATAAATGCTAAACTAATATCAATGTTGCATAGAAGGTATAGAATACCAAGGAACTCTAGCACAGTTAGTAAACCATCTGACCATTACCAAAACCTTGTTTCAGACATCCTTAATTGTGTTTCAACTGATACATAGGATTAAAGGAAAGAACAGCATTTATGTGTTGAAAAACCTAATAATTGGTTTATAAAGCACAGATAGCTGGAATCACTTTAAAAATCATCTAATCTAAATTTTTACCTTACACGTAAAGTAACCAAAGTCCAGAAAGATTAAGTGACTTCTGCAAAGATCTTGTCTACCGGGGCTCTTTCTACTAGTAAAGGTGAGGTTTGGGGATGGGAAATAATGTGATTTTAAGGCAACTCCAGTCAATTAGGAAGATTTCTAGAGATGTGATAGAAAAATCACCTTAGGGTAACACCAATTTTATTCAAATCAAGTTGAAATATTATAATACTTCACAGTATTAGCCCTATTCTAACAATGAGTTGTGTTATTTTTCTTTAGTACAAACCTTACTCACAGAGAGATAATTAACAATTTAGGTAAATAAAATGGAAAAGAGAAAGGCTAGAGAGAATGGATTTAAGAGGTGTATTCATGCATATGTTTACATTAGCTTGATTTACTATACAACAACCCTGCAGTCCTGACACCAACAGAAAAAGAAAAGCTCTCACAGATCAATTTGATAACAAGGAATTCCCAAACTCTCCCTAAAGTATTAATCTCGAGTTCTTGGAGCAGAGCTTGTCACAGAGGCTTGCAGGGGATCTTAATGACCTGGCAAGAAAGAAGCTGTTATAGGATGATAAGTAGTCAGGGAAATGCCTCCAGGTCATTGATAGTGGAAGTGCAATGGAGACTAGTCCCACCTAGTATATAACAAGGTTAAGCTGAGATTCATCCAACACTTGATCTCTATTTTCTCCATATCTACCCCTCCCTACCTTAAGTAAATGCAAAAAGAAAGAAATTCTTTAACAGTTCTTTAAAGAAATACTCTGCAGGAAAGTTTTCAAGAATAATATTTCCCTTGAAAAAGCAAGGAATTAGATGTTTTCTTAACTAAGGCTTCAGAGGATATTTATGAGAGTTGATAATTTAGCTGCATTTATTTTTTTCTTTATTTCTATTTCTTTTAACTATCTTTACACCACCACCACCACCCACTCCCCCAAACTGTCTTTTTGTGTTTATAGTCTGTCACTGAATTTTTCTGGAGGGAATAACCTTTCTGGAAGTCTGAAAGCAGCACTGAGGTATTGCTATCAACTGTGACTGACCGCAACTTTAATAAAGAATTTAAACCTGTAAGTGAACATATAAGCCTACTGATTTATACTTAAAGGAATTTAAAATCAACTTTTTTAGTTTGTTTTCTTTGTTGTATTCACCAATTTTTGTAGTATTTTTATATCATTTGATATTAAGTCTACATTACTTTTCTATGAAATTAGTTATATTACCACCTAAAAAATGTTCTATGGATTCCAGGTGAAGCAACAAATTGGGCTACATACTTTAATCAATAGCTTAGAATATGGTCTGCAGCCTGGATACTAAGACATGTTTAAATTTTACCCCATGGAAATAATATGCTGTAGAGCACCTGATGCATGCTTCACAGATATTACTGATTAATTGACAAACATTTCTATTTGAAGTTCCAAGGGATTTTACTGATGCTTTTACATAAAATTCTTTCTTAGAGGGTTAATTACTGTGGTCAATCTGTACTTTTTTTTAAATGAGGTTTATTATACAATGAAATAAAAAATTATTTGAATTTGTATACACTAACAATGAACTATCTGAAAAAGAAGGAAAACAATCCCATTTACAATAGCATCAAAAAAATAAAACACTTAGGAGTAAATTTAACCAAGGAATTAAAAGATCTACACAGATACACTGAAAATTATAAGATATTGATGAAAGAAATTAAAGAGACATAAATAAATAGAAAGATATTCTATGTTCATGGATCAGAAGAGTTAATATTGTTAAAATGTCTATACTACCCAAACCTTTCTACGTATTCAATGCAATGCCTATAAAAATTCCAATGACATTTTTCAAAGAAATAAGGGGGGGAAAAATCCTAAAATTTTTATGGAACCATAGAAGACTCCTAATAGCTAAAGTAATCTTGAGAAAGAGCAAAGCCGGAGACCTTGTGCCTTCCGATTTTAAGCTATATTACAAAGCTATAATAATCAAAACAGTATGACACAGTTGTAAAAACAGACACATAGGCCCATGGAACAGAATAGAGAACCCAGAAATATACCTACATGTAATGGTCAACTACTATTTGACAAGAGAGCTAAGAATACTCAATAGGGAAAGAATAGTCTCTTCAATAAATGGTGCTGAGAAAACCAGACATCCACCTGCAAAAGAATGAAATTGGACCCCTATCCTAAACTAATTAGAAAAATTAATTCAAAATGGATTAAGAACTTAAACTGTAAAACTCCTAGAAGAAAACGTTGGGAAAAATCTTCTTGATATTGGTCTTTGGATATGAAACCAAAAGCACAAGCAACAAAAGCAAAAATCAGTAAGTGGCACTACATCAAAACAAAAAACTTATGCCAAGCAAAAGAAAACATCAACAAAATGAAAAGGTTTTCTATAATAATAGAAGAAAATATTTGCAAATCACATATCTGATAAGGAGTTAATATACAAATATATAAGAAATTCATACAACTCAGTAGGATAAAAAACAAAAAACAAAACACAAAAAATTTAAAAATGTGCAGAATACCTAAATAGACATTTTTTCAAAGAAGACATACCAATGACTAACAAATACATGAAAAGCTACTCAACATCACTAAATATCAGGAAAATACTAATCAAAACCAAATGAGATCAAAATGCAAATGAGATAAAAATCAAAACCAAATGCAAGTCAAAACCATATCACTTCACATCTGTTAGAATGGATAGTATCAAAGAGAGAGAGAGAGAGAGAGAGATGCTGACAAAGATATGGAGATAAGGGAACCCTGGAACACTGTTGGTAGGAATGTAAATCGTTATAGCCACTATGGAAAACAACAATATGGAGGTTCTTCAAAAAATTAAAAGTGGAACTACCCAGCGATCCTATTTCTAGGTAGACATCCAAAGAAAATAAAATCAAGATCCCAAAGAGATTCTGAACCATCATGTTCACTGTAGCATGATTCATAATAGCCAAGATATGGAAATAACCTAAAAGTTCATCAACATATGGATGAATAAAGAAGATGTGATATATATATATATGTGTGTGTGTGTGTGTGTGTGTGTAATAATGGAATATTATTTAGCCATGAGATAAAAGGAAATTTGCAAAATTTGCCACTTACAACACCATGGATGAATCTTGAAGGCATTGTGCTAAGTGAAATAAATCATACAGAGAAAAGACAAATATTGCATTATCTCACTTATTTGTGGAGTCTGAAAATAAAGAACTCATAGAAACAGACAGTAGAATGATGGTTGCCAGGGGCTGAGGGGTAGAGGAAATGGGGAGATGTTGATCAAAGGGCACAAACTTTCTACAAGATAAAGACGTCCCAGGGATATAATATATAGCATGGTGATTTTGGTTAACAGTACTGTATTGTACACTTAAAAGTTGAAAGAGAGTAGAGCTTTAATGTTCTCTCATAACAGCATGGTAATTATATGAGGTAAACTTTAATTAGGTGGTGTGTTAACTTTATTATAGTAAATATTTCACAATATTTACATGTATCAAATCATCACATTTTCATCTTAAATTTACACAATGTTATATATCAATTATATCTCAATAAAGAAGGAAAAATAACTTCTAAAAATTCACAACCTTATCTTGATCAAAATCACAAGATAACTACAGGGCCAAATTCATATGGAACTCTAAAAACAATGAAAATACTAATATTCATATGGCTCTTATCCTGTTCGGATAGTAGCTATGAAATAGTTGTGCAATCAAATACCTGAAATAAACTGAAAAAATACCTCCAAAAGTCAAACTATATATAAGTAACTCCTTGTACCTACCTATTTATAGGATACTCCTCAAGTCCTCCCTCATCCGCAACCCACCTACCCCAGTTTCCAGATCCCTAAGCCCTCTTCTCATATGAGTTTGTGGGTTGAGTTTTGTCTCAGGGTCTGGGACCCATCAGTCCTTAAAAACCATACTTTAGTTCACTTTTACTGTCATTTCCTAAGGTAACTCCTCATTTCCCACAACCTCACTGATGCCTAATTGTCTGCCTGCTCCTTTCTATTTGTGTCTCAGTCAATGATCCAGAATTCAGATCTTCTAGAACCAGAAATCTATCTGGCCTTTGCTAATCCTGCCTCCAAGGTGTGTGCCCAGTTCCAGTCTCGCCTTTCCTAATCCTCTGCAATTACCCTTACTAGAACTCATCATGTAATAGAAAGTGACTCCCCAGGCTACTCACCTATTTTCAGTAGGCAAGAGTTAAACCGCTGTTAGAGTATACGCTGATCTTTTAGACAAAACAAAATGTCCTCCTATCGTTTCTTTTTTTCCAATGGCCCCCAAATTTGTCCCACTGCTTTACATATTTTTCACTAATTATTTTCTTAAATGCAATAGGTTAGTGGTTAAGATAATGGCATAGAATATTTTGATACTGCTAGCCTTTGTTAGGAGGAATAGGGACCAAGGGAGAATTGACTCAATCTCTTCCTGTAGCTGAAACTATGCCATATAAATGTGAGCAATGGGGAAGCCATAAACTGCATGCACATTCACAGCAGTGCAGAGAAAGTGAATCTACAAATGCAAACAAGGAGTAGACACAAGGCATAAGGTCCCAGTCCACACACCAAACCCTGGTTCCCTTGTCTTCCTATGCTAGTGTTCTGCCCTCTTCAGGTTATTATTGAGAGCTCTGGATCTCCATAATACATTTCCTTTTTTCTGTTTTAAAATGTCAGAACCAATACAAGTTATTTGTAGTAAACCTAAGGTGGTCTATGCAAGGGCCAGTTGATTGTGTGGATCTAGAGCTCTAGAGAGAGAGATAGTCAGGAACACAGGGCCTCTTACCATTTTAAAAAAGTGACTACTGAGCATGATGACTTCTTCATAGAATGCTCTTCTATATCCCTCTACCATCACCCTAATCACTAATTCAAAAAGTTACTCCTGGTGTCAAATGTCAGGTAGAGATAGCCTTTCTTTTCTCTAATTTCTACTGTAATCTCTTCCAAAAGGTACAGCATATTCTTTACTCAGGTTTTTTTTTTTTTTTTTTTTTTAATGAGGTAGAAGTGGTTAATTGAAGTATATATGTCTGTGACAGTTTTCTCACTCATTCAGGATTGATGAGCAGTCTTTCACAGTTGGCTTATTTCCTGATAGGCCTGCTATTCAGATAACTTCTACTCAAAATAACTTCCCCTTGGGAAATCCTGGGATTTTTCTCTCCCTTGTGAACCATGAAGATAGATCCCTACCTGAAGTCTGTGAGCCATTCTGAGAATCCTGCATCAAGAAGAGTGTGGCTTCGGAAAAGCAGAGGGTTTCACTACATGAATGGCCAACAGCTTAAAAAAAAAATGATAATAATCCTCATGAAAGTCCTGAAGCTGGGGCCCCTACATTTCCCATAACATAAAACAGGATTATTCTATATGTAAAGCCCTTTGCTTCCATCTGCTTTTCATAAATGGCAATGACTGAGAAATGGGAGGCAGGGAAAGCAGTGAGACAGGAAACTGAGCATATATTACATGTACATACCCCCCACTTAACCCTCCAGAGGAAAATGCTATTATCCCATGCTCTTCCCATAACAAAGAAAATACCTCTCAACCCCTACTGCACTGGGATGCATTAATTACAGTGACCCGTGAACAACACAGATTTGAAGGGCACAGGTCCACTTATACTCGGATTTTTTTCAAGAAATACAGTTGGCTCTTCCTATGTGTGGTTTTACACCCACAGATCCAACCAATTGGGGTGGAAAACAGTAATTTCTGCATTCCCAACCATGGATTCCTAACCAAAGGTTCCCCACTGAGGATGGAAAATACTGCGTTCGATCTACAGTTGGTTGAATCCTTGGTTGCAAAAGGCCATCTGTAGAGTCTAAAGTTATATGCAGATTTGTGACTGAGGCAAGGGGCAGGGCTGTGGGCACTCCTAACCTCCTCTTTGTTCAAGGGTCACCGGAACAGAACTCCCACAACAAAAGTGAAAAGTTTTGCTATCCTTGTGTTAACATAAAAGTAATAAATAGCATATGAAAATAATGTTTTTCTACTTCATTTTTGAGTTATACAAGTCAAAAAATTGTCACTTGATGTGGTTTAGATGAAAGACTCCAGGAAATCTGGACGAAATCGGACAGAAATTTTCTATTTTATGAACTTCTGTTTAATGTTCTTATTTTATTATTTATTTATTTATTTATTTATTTTACTAATATATAAGCATGTTTTTCTTTTCTTGAGTAGGTGAAAACAATAAAAATATGTCTTTCTAAGGGACTGAGAGTACCCTTATAAAGTCAATGATGAGAACTAGAACAACATAAGCTATTGCAGGTTAAATTTCTTATTAATCACTTCATGTGAATAGTTATGCAATAAGAAATCAGAGAGGGTTTCTACCTTACTGATATGTCTGAAGTGATATATTGAATTATTAGAATTTAATGTTCTTTTTATTACTGAGCAAAGAGAAATGCAGTACTAGATGTTTCCAATGTAAATAATATACTTCACTAAGAAGATAAAAGTTTAGATAATGAAGAATTACAAGTTCTTTAATGTTTAAATAACTTTTGAAAACACTTCAAAGTAAACCTAATGATTCCTAAGAATGGCCAAATGGTTATGGTTGCTCTTTGGAGCATCAAGCCTTAGAGTCCACACCATCAGCAAGAGAAATAATATAAACCTCAGGGAACCTTATTCCCAGATCTGATGGACATTAAGCTAACATGCTGCCAAGAAAAACATCTCTCACTCACTGCCCTGAGTAAGAGTCCTTCCTATGTACATGGGAGGAAGTCATTTGCCAGATGGTAATGTTTATTTTACAAGTCTCCCTTTGACTTGTGCTTATTTTCTCTTGACCTGCCCAACTTCTCCCATACACACCACATGGAGAGAACTCAAGACTCTATAAACCTTGCTAAAGAAGCACCTAGCTGTTCCAGTCAACACATCAGTCTGAACATGTGTTCTTGTTTATGAATCCAGCCTAATTGCTGATGGAGATTGAATGATTAGGCCTCCCCCATTCAATGCTATCTGCAACATCCATCAGCAAAACAGCATTTTACAGCCTGGCATCATGAATGACATCTATGACGGAAACTTTCTCTTTATTGATAACAAACTTATCAATGAAAAAATCAAGATAAATAAAATCAAAGGAAGTCAAAATGAAAAGAAAAGATTGTCCTATTTTCTAAAGGCATTCTATCTCTTTGGAACTCCCCAAAATTCCTGCAATGGAATATCAAAGGTTACACTTTACCAAATGGAATTCTAGCAGGAATTTCACTGTAGTCTTGCTTTCTTCCTCCAGACAGAGAAGCAAGCGACTGGTTCAGGATTCAGGTCTTGAACATTTGATTTCTTTGTTATACGGATGTTGCTAACATTACGCTAAAATGACTTTGGGGTCTCATACCTACTTGCCTGCTTGTCAAAGTCAACTACTTTTGTGATAGACGAGGCGGCCCCTGCAGCTACGTCCCAGCAAAAGATGCAGACTGTGGAGATCCCCACAAACAATAAAGTACAAAAACAGAAAAGCCAAAGTGTAAAAGTGTTAGTGAATTTTTATCCCAATGGAATGGGGCTCCTATAGCAGAGGGGCCATAAATCATTGGCGACAAGGGAAAAGGACATGGAATTTGAGATCAGAGGCCACAGAAAGACCATGGTGTACTGCCAATTTTCATTTACAATTTAGTTTTCCTTCAACTTTAAAATACAAATAATGGTACCCAAAGGGATGTTATAAGAAACACATTATACAACATATCTAACAAGCATTTTTCTAAGTTTGTGTGTTTTCACATGTTTTTAAAGGTGATATAGAAAAAAATACTCTATTTTAATTTTCAAAGCTTCCATGAAGACATAAATGCAGAAAGCATTGTTCAGGATGATAACATAAAAATATAATCCTTTACAACCACTGATAAAGTCTTGACATCAAATGCGCAAGTCTCCAAGCTGAACAGTCTACCAAGACGCTGCCCAACACAGAGAAATGTGAGGCATGTCACATTTCCCTCCAATACTCTTCTTATTCCCCACATTCTAAAGAGACAGAAAATGCAAACTTCTTTCCAACTAACCAAAGTAACTGTTTTGTGGTAAGGAATTTTTTTTTTGAAGTAGTGATAAACAGAGCAGCCCCCAAAGCACTGTTGCAATACAAACAGAAATAGAAGCATGAATGCATGCTCACCCCTTCCCTGGCTCTAAGGGGCGAGCTAGACCTATTTCCCACAAGGTCTCTTTATTAGCTGTGTGCAGGTATTTGCATTTTTGGAAATATCTTTTCCCAAGTTCACTTCCCATTCCCTAGTGCAAATAGCGTGTGGTTATTGTCTGCAAGCATGCTGTTCAAGTGATTCATGCTGGAAAGAGGGCCTTGCCCCAGTCCTGAAGACATCTTAATTGCTTTGGTGTTTCAATTGCCAATGCATGTTAGTTTTGGCAGAGCAGACCTAAGGCAAACTGCTCTACTCATATTCTTTGGCTCTTACACTTTACGTGTCAGATGAAACAGTAATGCAAACTAAAACTGTTCCAGACCAAAGAAGACTTTGAATTTAATTTGGCTTTTAGGAAACAGCGACGTGGTGGGAAGGGCACCCTAAGGACAGTCTGGAGTTTTGCATTCTAGACTCAGCACAGTCACTCACTGTTGCAAATCGCTCTGTTCTCTGATTCTCAATTTCTCCATCTCTGAACTGAAGGATCTGTCCTCGCTTAAGATCTAATGATCAGAAGTAAAATAGAGAATATCAGCTTAAAGTCTTCAACTTTTCTATACATTAAGAAAGGGCTTTATTTAAAACTGTAACTTCTATTGTCAGAGCCAAGATTGGAAAGTAAATTACTTAAAGAAGTTACAACTAGATTTCTACTAAATCATTTTAATTACTTAGTTATTAGTTAAAAATGGATTAGTAAGTACATTTCTTATGAAACTAGGTAAACTAAAACATTACTTTTATTTAGATACCTTTTTCCTCTATGTCTTCCATCCACCAATGTCACTGTAGAGTATAGAATTGTTCTTTCAACTTATAGAAAAGCAATAAAGAATCTGATAATGATTAGTTTGCTTTGTTTAAAAGAAAAGTCTGAATTTTTATTTACACTATTGGAGTGATATCATACCTATTATAGAACATTTAAAAACAATTAAAGTAGAAAAAAGTAAATTACAAATGGCTTTACCACTCACTGTCAAAAATAATTTGGTAACTTTTCTCTCAGACTTTTTCTAGGTATAAGCTTTTTTTACAAGAAAGCAGAGTTCTCTTCTTACTTAATTACAGTTATGATGTACATAATTTTGCAATCCACATCTCCCATTTAACAGAGTAAGCATTTCTCCAAGTTATTAAAAACTCTCTTTTTATTGGTTATATACTATTTGACAGATGTATATACTAAAATTTACAGAACCATTACCCCATTTTAATTAGTAAATGGTTAAACAATTTTAATATCTGTGTGTAAAGTATGAAAAACTTTCTCCAAGGGGAGGAAATGGAAATACTTGGAAATGGAATAGAAGTAAAGAGGTGAAGCAGCCAGGAGTCTCCTGACCACTAGGCAACTCTGTGGAGTAAGTGCAGATAAGGATCTCAGGGAAAAGCCTTGTGTCCTATCTCAAAAGAGGCAGAGAAGTCAAGGAAAATGGGCCTCCTGGTCAGTAATGTAGAATAAACATTTGTTGCCAGAAGCCACACCTATCCTATAGCCAGGCAAAAATGCTCATCAAGAAAAATCTACTTTTCTGCAACAGCAGAAAATTGTTTCCAAAGGAACATGAGGTAAAGGGCCAAGTGTCAGGTGACAAATTCTGTGTGTGTAGAGTGATGAAATGCATTAAGGTGAGAGAGCCATCCCCCGCAGCATGGGAGTTGTAAGGAAAAGGAAATGTAGTTGGTTTTCAATCCCAGTATATCACTAAGAACACTTTTGCAATTGTTCCCTATGGTCTGCAGTATACATGTGTATTATTTATAGGAGTTGCATAAACAAACTTCTTTTAGAAAACAATTTTCCTTCCTCTATGAAGCACTGGAGTTGAGGTGATACACGAGGATTTAGTCTTCCTTTATTGGACTATCTTAGCTGAATTCCATGTTTAAACTTTTCATAACTACCTTGAAAGATATATGGAAGACATAAAACAATTTTACTAGAAAATTTTTCCCAGTAGTAGTTTAAAATGTATCAGTAACAATAGAAAGAACTATCTCTGTTGAAGACAAAGAAATACCTTGTCTAAATTAACATATGACTTGAAATTTTAAGACAAAGAGTTTGCAAAGAGTTTTAGGATTAAAAATAACTTTTAATTAAAAGTTAAATTAAAAATACTTTTACTTCTAAAATAAATTTATTTTAAAACAGGCAGAAAAATAAACTATATACTTGTAAACCCAAGATATAAAATGATAGAGTCCATAAATCCTAAAAAACCACAAATTACAATCAAAGAAGTTAAAATCTTTCAAAGAAAACAATTTTAATGATAAAGTTTATTAGTCACTGGGCTGATTATTCAGAGAATTTCTTAATTCTCTATCCTTCAGAGAATTTTGTCTCTAAAACATTTTAGGAAGAGTTCTGTGAAAGAGAAAGATGCCCTGGAGTCTAGACCATCTTCTAAACAGTCCTTCCTGTATACTAATCCTGAATTTTATTCATTACTCATCTCCTCAGAAGTAATCCGAACAGATTAAAAAAAAAAAAAAACTGCTTTTTTCTTCCCTCTTTTGTTTGGCTTTGGGAACTACTTTTAAACTATTATTTCCTGTTCCCTCCCAAGAAATCTGGAACCTTTGCAAACAGTTGTTAAATAACTATAATTCCTTCCCATATTTATTCAACACTCACTGCCACTCCCAAGATAAGCAGCACCCACTTTAAGGTATCATAGTGTCAAGCACTATGTTTTTAATAAAAAAAGAAGAAATGTGATTTATAGCAGCTGGTAAACATAGGCTTCTAATTCAAGAAAGCACTGCAGAAGAGAGATTTTTGCTTTCGATGAGGATTGTGAGAGTTTCTAAATTCTGCTAGTACTTCAGAGATTCATTGTATTATACCATATACAGCTCAACTTATAACCTATTTTTCAATTTTCCTGGGGACTGAACTATACTTAAAACAATAAATAGACCTGCCAAATTTTATTTTTTTAATTGTATGTTCATTTTGTTGTGTAATTCCAGTGTTGGAGTCAACTGCTGCAATGATTTATGATTTACTCTGGCAAATTTCCACTGCCTTTTGTAAAAAAAAAAAAAAAAAAAAAAACAAACAATGAATTTTAGCAAAAGAATGATGTGCTGCAAAACATATAATTTATATATCAAGTTCAGAATTTTTGGAGAAGGCATAAAAGGGAAAATTGTTCCCACCATCTTTCAGAAAGAAAGCTTTGCAAATGTGCCTAATCAAGGATTTATATAATCTAGTATGTTAAAGGTATGTGTTTTTTAGTTAAGAAATGCATTAAATTGAGTAACACTCAGAGAAAACAAAACCCACAAGACTCTCTTTGGATTTAGGTCATCCAAACCATTGACTTTATCCAATAGCAGTAACAGCCCCATTAACTCAGCTCACATCTCTGCACTTAATGGATTTACTTGATTCCATATACTATGGTATGCATTTTAAATGAAAATTCTTTTTAAGGCTTAAAGATCTCTAGTTCTATAGTCAATGGTACAAGAGTCCAAACTGAGACCTTAATTGTACTGTTTGGATAATAAAAAATGAAAACATTTTACAGTGTTTTTCAATTAATCAAAGAAACGTAAGATTTGAACCACGGCACTCATAGTCATATACAACCTCCTTAGTTAACATAATCTACTAATCAGCAAGAATTTACAATGTTGTAATTTTTCTGATTTTTTTTTTGTTTTTGTTATTCAAGTTTATTTTTAGAAATAAAAGGAACTCACATTAGGCACCATAAAAAGTTGCTATCCCACCCAATGGCTCTAGAAATCTTTGAGAAAGTATGTTGGGGCGTGGATTACCAAATGGAGTTTAACACCTGTGTGAATAGTTCTCAAATTTCAGTACTTGTTGGAATTGTCGCAGTTAAATTGAAATATCTCTAATTTTCGTTTCACAAGTGAGTCAGATGCCCACCCCAGCTTTAAAACCACTGGTCTAGACTGCACATTTAAGATCTCTTCCATTTTGTCCTAGAATTAATGTATAATGTATTTGGTCTAATGAAATATGGATTAGAATGTGGCTTGTCCTTACTTTCTAGGACTGCCTGTGGCCTTTGACTTCTTTGTACATGATTATTCTCTGGTCTTCAGCAGCAACTCACTGTATCTGGTTGGGGATCCCCTGATACAAGGGAGAGGAAAGAGGAGTCAGCTCCACCATAGGGAACCCCTGTGGCTGAGCAAGTCGTGAATTCAATTAGCTCAGTTCAACGTTATTTCATTTCCCTCAAGAGAAAGAACATTTCTAGCCTTCAAATAAACCGCTGTAACATCTGGATCTAAAATAGATAAAATACATGACCTTGCACTACTTTGGAAGATCCAAGTTCCTCAGAAAACACCGTGGGAAATCTGTTGTCAATTTCCTACAGCGGGACCAATGCTAACTCCCGATGACGTCAGCCATTTCCTCTCCAGGAGGTTTCACAAAGCCCTTTGCCATGGCAAACGTTGTTCTTGAAAAGAACATATTAAGATATATTTTGTTCTTGCTGTGTCTCATATGCCCAGAGAAGTACCTGGAACATAGCAAGCATTCAATAAATATCTACCGAATAAGTGAGTGGTTTCTTGCCACGTGAAATGTGTGATCTTTATTGTGAAGGACATAATAAACTTAGTACACAGCTCTTTGTAAACTATCAAGGTGACTATCTTTATATATTATTGATTTACCATAGAGTTGAATTCCATTTTGTATATGTATTCATCAATGAAACCTGTTTCAAATGTAGCATTATTCAGAGCTTTCTTACACGTACTGTAATGCAATTCTGACACAATTCCTGATTTTCTGTATTAGTTTACAAATTTGGACCATTTGATGCTAGCTAATACAAGATGTCCCTAGACTTTACCCCAATATATTTTTTAAGAATGATCTCCTTCATAAAAGACTCTCTTTCTTTAAATACACAAGCAGAATCCTGATGGAACCCTCTGTCTTCTGAAGAGTGTTGCTGTGTCTGAAATGACTGGAAGTTTCCTAAGATGGGCACCTCTTGTCTCCTCCTATTGACTCATCAATAGGATGCTCCTTCTCCATACGTATGATGAAAGCAAAAAGTCCTTTCTATGTAAGTAGAACTTAGATTACACGAATGAAAGCACAAGCTTTACTTAGGCGGTGGTAGACCATCCAATACAGATGATCTCTAAGTTGTGTGTCAATCAAATTTTGTAAACTGACTTATAATCTAAATTACTAAGAAAGCTTATGATATTCTGTTTTCAAAGTGGTGAGGTGAGCTTATGATATTGCATTTTTAAAGTGGTAAAAAATTAAATATAATTATAAAACTAAATCACTTTGCTAACAAATTTGTCATTTGTGTTATTAAAGTGATGCCTTTTTTCAGCAGCTTGAAGTGGCCCTTTTGAGTAGGATTTGGGCTTTAAAGAGGCATTTAAAAAGCAGTCACACAGAAAGTTATCAGACAAGTAGCTTTTGCTGAGGTAAATTCTTTCATTTAATAGATATTTATGAAAATGTTCTCTAAGTCAAACATTAATTAATGGAGAATAAGACAGTCACAGTCCTTGACCTCATAGAGTTCACACTCAAGAAGGAAACGTGAACACTAAGAAAATACAAGTACAACAGGTATTAAGAAAACAGACATTCAGATTACTACAGGGATATTTAAAGTGATATCTTCAAGGCCTTCCTGAGGATGTTCTTCTTCTGAGGACCTGAACAATGAGTGACAATTGACCGAGCAAAGTAAGAAGAAACAATTATGTTTTTAGTTCAGAGGCAACAGAGAAACCGTCATGTAAAAGCAATTAAACAAAGCCCAAGTAAGGCCAATGTACTGAAAAGATGGACCAGCAAGTTGGGAGAAGATGCTAAAAATGTGGGCAGGACTCGGGTCCCTGCTACCACGTGAGATGTTTGAGACTTTGTCCTCAGCACTGTGGAAAACTATTGAAGGACGTAAAGTAGGTATCGTGGTAATGGTTTCATGAACACACATCAAGGAAACAACACTCGGCCAACTCTTATTGGAGCCATGTGTTTCAGCCTCAAGTTACCTCCAAGGAGCGAGCCAGAGACTCACAGAGCTGGCAAAGCAGTGGTTTATTTTAGGCAGCTTAGCCCGAGGAACAGGAGTGGGGGACTGGAAAGAGTGAGATAAAGGAGAGCAAGCCAGCCCAAAGGTGCACTGCAGATGTCCACCGTAGGCAGCAGGTCCCCACCACAAGGGGTAACTCCAAGGAGCCATGTAGAAGGTGCCTGAGAATCACTAGGCCAAGGGATAGAAAGGGAGAATATTTGTGCACCACCTCCCATTCCCAGTGGGTCTAGGTTCGCACATGCATCCAAGAAGTTGAATGAGTCACCGCCAGGGTGCCACAGGACAGTCTCAGAATTGAGCAAGAGGCACATGTGCAGCTGAGGCAAGTGTCATCAGGTAATACTGCCCTGCAGCTGGTTGCAACAGCAAGGTTGAAATTTTAAAGTGGGAAAAGAGCTTGTGAGGCAGGACACAGGAAGCATCAGGTAGACCACCCTACTTGCCATTCACTCAGGAACCTGCTATAAATATGCAATTGTTCATCAACTAAACAGAGACCACAAGTATTTGGAGCCCAGGTGCCAGAGAATTGTTCACTAGTATCTATTTCCCCTCATAACTAAGGCTTTTATCTTTTGAAATAATACTTACTATGTGCCAGACTCTGTGCAAAGTCCTTCTATTGTCACATTAACCCTTCCAACAATCCCATGAGTGGTAGTATCATTCTAATTATATCAGTTATCTATTGCTGCATAGCAAATTATTCCAAACTCAGCAGTTCTAAGCAATAAACATGTTTTATCTCTCTCAGCTCCTATAGGTCAGGAATTTAGGAGCAGCTTGACTGTGTTTATATCTCAGGATCTCTCATGAGGTTACAGTTAAGACATCAGCCGGGGTGCAGGTATCTGAAGGCTTCACCGGGGCTGGAAAATGGGCTTCCAGGATAATTCGCTCATATGGTGCTGGCCGTTGGCAGGAAATCTCAATTCCTGCCATGTGAGCGATCCTTAGGATGCTTGACTAACCTTAGAGCACGGCTCCTACTTCCCCTCGACTGAGCAATCCAAAAGAAAGTCAAGGCGGAAGCCACAACGTCATTGATTACCTAGACTCAGAAGTCACACACTATCATTTCCACAGTATCTTATTGGTTACACAAACCAACCCTATTTAACATGGGAGGAGACACAAGGGCATGAATATCGGGAGGCAACTGGGGCCATCTTGGAAGCTGGGTATCACAATCACTGCTTTACAATTGAGGCTACCGAGGCCAGAGAGGTAAAGTGACTTTCCTAAAGTCACCCAGCAAGTTGTGGGCCTAATATTTGAAACTGGTTCTTTCTGACTATCAGTCCCATGTTTTTATCACTATACTATACTGTCTCTTTAAATAACTTGATACTTAAAGACAAAGATATTTATCCGCAAGGAAACATTTCATCTAAAATCCTAACAAATAGAAAAAAGAAAACTTGGAGCCTACCAAGAGACTTAATTTGGCACACATTTCTGACTCCAGCTTCCTGCATCTAGGGGCTAAATTGTCAGATTTATAAACACAGGTGTACTTGTGCCAGAAGTAATCAAATGTTACATGGTATAGTGTAAAGAAGGAGGACACAGGCTGAGAAAGTTTAATTTAGTAAAATAAACTGACTTCAAAGCAGCCCAGATGGTTTCAATACTACCTTAAAAAAAGAAGATTAAGGGCATGATAATGAGACATGAATAACCATTCTGTCCTCTCTGTGAGATGGTGGGAGGGGGATGTGGGGACTGCTTTCTTCTAGTTTGTATTTACAAGACATGAAAACCAAAGGTCTGATGACTAAATGTTGCTATAAATCATCCAGGATGCCCAACTCAAGTACTTTGTAGGGAGACTGGGATTATAGTTCTCAGCAGTGCAGTTCTGTGCAATTAAATCAAAATGTGAAAACTGAGGAACAATGAATAGGCGTACTGGAGGATATCTCCACCAAGGAACCCCCTTACATTCATTTAATGAACCATCAGTATTGGAGTAGAAAGATAAAATGATGAGCAACATTCATCATTCCTTAGTCCAGTCAACTTCAAACACATTATTATTCAAATCACATAGAGAAAATCTAGGGACAATATTCTTAGTGTAGAGTGAAACTGTATTCTCATATCTGCTTATGCATCACACCGAGACCTGGCTTTGGTTGTCCCGTGGCACCGCCAGGCCCTCCTGCCAATGGAGGAAGCCATGTGACAGGGCGTAATCCACCTGAGTTCTCACTAGTGAGTATGTCAGTTTAACTCTCCATACTCCACACAGTTCTGTCGCCCTCCCCTCCCACTCCACTAGAACAAAACCCCATGTTTTTTAATGTAAATAACAATCTTAGGCTTTCAAGTACTGTTTCTTTTCAACTACTGCCATTCTGAAAGCTTTGGTTCTCTGCATTTCTTTCTCTTTTGTTTTTAACCAAAAGCAGGCACATCATGGGCTGAGATCCACTTAGTAAATTAAAGCCATTCCACAACCAACAGCTTCCAGCAGTTTTTCATATCTGCAGACCAGCCCTACAAACTCAATCATTTTCATTCATTTCAACTTTTGTTAAAAAGTATTCAGAATGGAATAAATTAGCCAGCTCATCTTTCCCTCTATTTCATAAAGAACAGAGGACTATTTCTCTAGAAAGAGCATTTTATGGGACAGACACCAGTTCTTAGAGTAAAACAGCTTGAGAAAAAGAGTAAGAGATATGTAACAGTGTTAAATAAGATTTCAAAGGAGATAGAAATGTGGAACAAAAGGCAGGAGTTTCGACACAATAAAGCCCCTTGAACTTCCAGTGTCTTTGATCTCAAAAATGAAATTTTGGAACATCACTACAACAGGCTCCTGGAATATTTCCAGTATTTTTCTTCTGAGAAAATGGAACCTCTAAACTATGACTATTAACATACATGAATCTCATTATCTTTTTTCCATTCCACTATTGGTCCCATACCATTTCAGATATACTCATGCTAACCCCCAAAGGCATATGGGCACATTCACAAAAGCCAAGAGATTTAACCTGAGCTGTTTAAGTCAAAGGGCACTGGATAGATGGATACAAGAAGGGATAAAAAGAAGAAAAAAAGGAAGGCTTTTGGAGAATGGTGGAGAAAGTGCTCCAAGCAATTCTCAAACTTAAAAATCGACTTTGGTTCCCATGTAAAGTCAGGAATATCTAAAAATCCCTTTCCACAATACCAGAAGTGAGTAGATCCATTGTGACACAATGAACCGTAAGATTCAGAGCCCCCCTTACCTGCATGAGGCCCTTCTAAGGATGACTTGGTTCCTCATTTTACATTTATAATTTTGAGTTATTTTTCTTAATGAGGACTTCCCAAATTATTTAAGACTTGGAGACCTTAATATTCGGATTCATTTCTATACCAAACATTTGTAGAAGTATCCCTTCATTACTCCACAAATATAAACAAAACACAGAGAAATGAGAATAACTAAGCCCTTAAAAACACTTAGAACTGGCTACCCAATGACTACGCTTGAAGTCCTTCACAGGTTTCCCATGATACTTTGAATAAAATCCAACAAGGAGTTTTATGCGGTCCTGCACTGCATAACAAGTTTTGGTCAACAACAGACCACATATACTACAGTAGTCTCACATGGTTATAATGGAGCCGAAAAAATTCCTATTGCCTAGTGATGTTGTAGCCACCTTAATGTTGTAAGGCCATAGCACAATGAATTACTCATGTGTTTGTGGGGACACTGGTGTAAAATCCACTGTGTTACCTGTTATATAAAAGTATAACCCAACAATTGTATACAGTCCATATAATACTGGATAATAATAAATGACTCTTACTGATTTATGTATTTACTATGATAGACTATGATATACTTTTTATGATTATTTTAGAGTATACTCTTTCCACTTATAAAAATAAGTGTTCTGTAAAACAGTATGCCATGTCACGCCAGCCGCAGCCTCATATATCTCATGTTTACCAGGTCTCTTGATTGTATCATTTTTTTCCTCTTATGCTTGATTTAATCTCATTTTGTTTTGTACACTGACTCGCTGAATAGCTTATAGCCTAGGAGGGGCAATACTATACTACATGCCCTAGGGGTGTAGTAGGTTATACTACCTAGATACGCTATGATGTTCACACAGGATGAAATTGCCAGCAATGCATTTCTCAGAAGTATCCCCATCTCTAAGAGGCGCGTGACTGTAACCATACTTTATACCTCCTCACTCTCATCCTCAGGGGTCTCTGTCACACCCTGCATTCTATTCTCCTGTACGTTTCACAGAAGTTGAATCATGTATTTCCATTCTTTGCCTGATTAATAACTGTCTATCTCCAGTGCAATCCCGCAATCTTCACCGGGAGAGCAGCGGCATTTCCTTTGCACCACTGTGGATCCAGCTCTTAGTTCAGTGCCTAGATTACAGTAGATGCTCCATAAGAATGTGAGCAAAGGATGGTGAATTGAGTTCATGCAATATAGTTAATCTTCCCATAAATTAAACTTGACCCTTTAAAGCAGAGAAACCAATAATAATAATAGCAGTAACAATTTTAGTATAAATCTTTTAAAATTGACTGCTTGAATGTAACATAACATTTTTGTGGCAACACGGGGCTATAATAATGACCAGTAAATATTGTGTCTTATAGTAGTGGAATGCTGTTCTTGGAGATTATTGATACTTTTAAGGTTATTTGTGGTTATGCTCAGTCATCTGAGATTGCTATGCTTTTAAATTTTTACGCCTGCTTTCCCTGGTTTTTCTGCTTCTATAATTATCAGGCTGTCAAACCAGCTTCTTGAACTTCTTGAATTTCTGATGAACCTTCCTTAAGCAACCTACAACCTCATTCTATTTTGCTACTTTAATATGTTTATGGGCTTGGAAATTAGATAAAAATCATGGATCATGGAGAGATGTGTGCAAAGTTACAGCAGACAGACTCCTCAAATGACTGATACATAATCAAGTGGGTAGAATGACATCTATTTTAACTACTTGAGACAATCTTTGCTTACTTACAAGTTGGTAACTGTGCTCTGGATGGAAGAGTTTGCCAGGTAAGCCATCCCTGCATAAGCATACTTGAATTATTAAATGACTAAAATGCTGTAGCCTCTTGAAAAAAATTTTTCTCAAACACTCTACTCTCAATACTTCTGGTCACCAAATATGTGAGCATTTTTCACACCAAGCAATTCTCTAATTCTGTGGGGACACCAACTGGGTGTCCTACAATTCCATTCAATTCTGACACCATCTACCTGGAAATAGTGTCAGATTCCACAGGTTAAGGGCTCTCTCCCACAAAACAACCCTCCAGTTTAGATGCCAATTCCAAGTCCAGGTTGTCACTTGTTCTTCTCCAATAAAATTGGAGGCTCCCACGACCTTCTCCTCATGTGGAATAATTTGCTAGAGTGGCTACAAAACTTAGGAAAATGGTTTATCTACCAGATCACTGCTTTATTGTAAAAGGGTACAACTCAGGATGAGAAAGAAAATAGGACCGAGACCTGAGCCCTAGGGACCCCCTACATATAGAGGTCAGGAAGACAGAGAAAAGCCTATGGACACCAAGGAAAAGGTAAAGGAAAACCAGAGTCACAGTTCAGGCACAGACACCAAAAAATCAGAGTGTTTTAGGCAAACACAGGAAGACCACTGGCTTGTACACAGCTAAAGGGTTGCATAAAAGAAGGATATATTAATCTTATTGGAATGGACAACATGTTGGCTATTGGTGATCTTGACAAAAGCAGTTTCAGTGGAAATTTCTGGATTGGAACCAATTGGAAAGGATTGTGGAACAAATAGAGGTAAGAAGGTAGAGGCACCATGTATAAGTAACTCTTTATAAAAGGCCTGTTATAAACTGGGACAAAGAAATGCAATCATAAACAGAAGAGATTGAGGCATCAAGAGGGGACCTGGGGTTTTTCGGTTTGTTTGTTTTGTATTTTAGGTTGACATGCACCACACTTATTTGTATGCTCCTAAGAGTGATGTAGTAAAAATGAAAATACTAATGATGCAAGAGAGATGAAAAATAAACAGAATAAAAGTCCTTGGGAAAGGATAGGGTCCAGAGCTCTCAGCAAGGTTAGGCTATGATAGGATAATGACACCTAACCTGTTTCATTAATGGGGGAACAGGGAGGGTATGGGTATAGATGCTGATGGGACTATAGGCTTATTGATGAGAAAATAAGGATTTTCCTGGCTAATTGTTTTTCTTTCCTCAAACATATATAAGACTTGATCATCAGTTGAAAGTGCCATTTGGAGCTAAAAGAACTATTATAGGTCTATACAAGAGGATGGGTTCTGAAACAGTCTTGTCTAAAGACTGTAGCACATACCTAGTAGACAAAAGTAATAACATTTTGGTAGTTTAGTTGCTCTAAGACCATAGATTTGGCAGAGAACAGATCAACCTAGTTGAGAATTTGTTAGCAGCAGACTTATACTACAAAATACTAAAATTAAATGTAAGTATTTCTGGTCTGGCAGCTTTGCTCCAAAGAGTAACTCAAGGATCTAGACTCCTTCTATCTTGGGAAGCAGTTAACCTCAACATATGACCTCCAAGGTTAGTAAGGAAGAGGGCGAGAGTAAGCAGTTGGCATCCCAGATGTTTCACCATGTTTGTCTAAAAAGTCATAGACCACTTGTGCTTACTAGTTGGTCAGAACTAGTCAAATGATCCCATCTAGAAATAAGGGGGCTGGAAAATGTGATCCTGGGATGGGCAGCTGCTTCCAGAAAGAACACTACACTGTGGAAGAGAAGCATGAATCTTCAGCGGTTTACTCCCTGCTCTATCACATCCATGAACAAAGAGATACAAAATTTCAGGTGGATTTGAAGTAAATCAGTATTATCCTATTTGTCTGTTTCTTCAGCGAACACTGACTAATGCAAATAGATAGATGACGATGATAGATAGATAGATAGATAGATAGATAGATAGATAGACAATAAAAAGAAAGAATACTCATTGGAGAAAAACAGAGAGGGAGGGAAGAAAAGAAGGGGTGGAGAGAGAGGAAAGGAATGGAGGGGAAGAAAGAATTCAGGATCTTCCCTGCTCATTGGCCAGTCATAAGTGCTCTCTACCACATGCCACCTGCCAAAGATGTCCTTCTTTAGGGTCCAGGCCTCTAGAATGGCACTTTTTATTGCTCCCTTCCTGCCCTTCACCTAGTCTGATGACAACCCCCAAGATTTTTGATGTGACCACAAACACTAATTATTTGACAGGAGGGCCTGCCAGACAATGTCTGAGGACCAAGGCAGCTCCTGAGGACCCCTTGCATCAAGGTCTCTCAGAAGTCTCTCACCCTTCAGATCCACCTCACACTCACTGCAGCACTGTTAGGCTCCTAATGAACTTACCGGTCTCCTGCCTGGTCTCCTTCCAATACCATTTACACTCCTATGAAACAACCATATTTTATTATTTTAGCTATTTCTTACAATATTTGCCTGTATATTTCTAAATAACATGATAATGCTATACTTTCTTTCTATTACAGATAATATCTATTTTTTTCTACTATACCAATGTGAAGTTAGTTCCCTAAACCACATTTCATGCAGATATTTTCCTTCCTAATTTTCAGAATACAGTTTTATTACTTTTGGATAAATCAATATTTCATGCTTTTATTATGACTTCATAACTATTATTCATCATTAAGTCAAGTAGTGCATTATGGCTATAGTTCCCTTTGTTTTACAATTATATGTTATTCTTGGAATGAACTGCTTCTTTTTACACTTGCATTTCTTTTTTTGAGACTCTGGCTGAATCTTTCCACACTTTAACAATTTCATTCAGTTTTCTATATGGCCAAAACTGTCATATATGTCTATCAGACTTGTCGTTCTTGTTTGGAAATATACTCTGCCCAACTCCGAGCCTTCTGTTATCCTGTACAAGATGCTCCAGGCCTGCAGGATTTCTCGTCTCTTTCCCATGCTGGATCCCTTATGTCCTAGATCCTAGATCCTCCTCTTCCTTGATTTAATCCCTTTTTTAAAATCCCTGTTTTGTAGGAACACATCATTCTATAGCTTGGTGAGTAAGTGTGTGGGAGACTTAAAAATAATAAAAAGAACTTGCCTGTTTGAAAATGTTTTTATGTTAATTTCCCACTGGATTGGTCATTCCATGAGGTATAGATGTCCAGGTTAGAAATCATTCTCAGAATTTTAAAGTATTGCACCAGTACCTTCTAGTTTCCTGTCTTGCAGTTGAGAGGATGGATGCTACTCTTAGTTCAGATTTTTATATGTGATTTGTGTCTGTTTTTGTTTTTGTTTTGTTTTGTTTTCTCTGGAAGCTTTTAGGATATCCTCTTTATGCCCATATTTCTGAAATTTGAAGATCATATGCCCTTGAGTAGATCTTTTTTTCCAATCATCATATTAGTTATGCAGTGGCTTTTTGCATCTAAAAACTCAGGTCCTTCAATTCTGAAATTTTTTGTATAAATCTTTCATAATATTTCCCCTTCATTTCCTCGTTCTCTTTCTGGAATGCTTATTATAAATATTTAAATGTTAGACTTCCATTACCTTCTAATTTTCTTATCTTTCTCTTTTCATTCCTGACTTTTGTTCTACCTTCTAGAAGTCCTCAAACTTTTCTTCTAAATCTTGGCTTGAGTTTTTATGTTATATTTTTATTAGTCCCTTAATAAATGTTTTGTAAAGGACTCTTATTTTTTTCTATGTATATATAATTGTCTTAACTTTTTGAGAATATTAATCTCTCTCTCTCCCTCTCTTGCTTTCATCTCTTCTTTTTGTGATCCCTGAATTTAATGTTTTTCCTCCAATTTTTTTCTTTGCATTTGTTTTGGTTCTTGTCTTCAAATGACAATCCATCCTCTTGGTTAACTCTTTGTATTTAAAGGTCAGTCACAAATCCTCACTGGAGGCTCCCGGGCATGGTCTGTCAGTGACCGGCTCTGCTGTAGTACACCTGACAGACGTCTGGCCCTCTAAGTATGTCCAGCTCTTTCATTCCTCTCCTGCCAGTGTCTGGGAGCAGGGCAGGACACGAAGTCTGGGAAGTCTCACAGTCAACATTTAGACTTTCATTTAATCCTATTTCCATAGATCCTCAACCCCATCTTTAGCTGCTAATAGTCACATTTTTATTTGTCACAGCTTGTGTTCTAATTTTTTATTAAAAAACTTAGTCAAACTATCACTGTGCATGCTGTGGTGTTAGAGCAGGTCTGGAAGCCTAATCGGGGATGAAAGGGACACACGCCAGAGGACATCTGAGTTCATCAGAACTCCATTTGGGGGAAACAGATGAGGTGCCAGAATATAGGGAGAGCAGGAGATGAGGGTAGCATGCAAGTGAGAGGGGGCCACTTTGCAATTCCTCATGCACTCACTTCCAATAGCCAAGACAATTGACTTTTAATTCTCTCCACCTACTGCTATCTTGCTCTGTGTCTTGGAGCAATGAAGTGGCAGGAAAGGTAAGCCTAACTTGGGGTGTTAATATGACAGGAATATGCCTGTCTGATGGCCTACTGGGAACAGAACTGTTTGATGAATGCATTATCACATACATGTCCAGTTCAGCAGACATTCTACTTGTGATCTTTGTGTTTCATTTACCCAGATAAGGTCATCAAAAAATATCATCATAGCTATCACTATTGTGTAAATGGGTTGCAATTTTAAAAGGCATAATAAACCTTCTGTATTCCAACCATAAAAAGAATTTTCCCACCCCTCCTCCTATTTCTCTTGGAACATCAGCAAATTGAATTGCAAGGGAAGTATAATGAAAAGATTTTAAGTTATCCTCCAGACATGAAGACATGGGAAATTGGCTATAAAATTACATTTGGGTATTTTTGCTTATTCCCTGTTCAAACTCTGTCCAAAATTTATGAAATACGAAACTTTCTTTCCCTTTCTTGTCTCTGAGCTGTGCAAGTCTACAGAGCTAAGTAGCCTTTTATTAATGCCCCTCTTCACTCCACACCACACCCCTAAAATGCTTAGCAGCATTAGAGACTCATTCTTTATTGCCTGAACTGGTAAAAAAATATATTGAGTTCATAACAAAGAGCCCCTTACAATGCCAAGATATACTATGATCAGTAGTAAAAAGCAGTATCTATTCCAAGATAATAAGCATCAGCAGTTTTAAAGAAAACTGAGAGGCATGACCAAATATGCAAAATGTAAACCTGGGTGCATAGAATCAGATGTGCTAGACAGAAGACAGGGGTGTCTTAGGAGTTACTGATTAAACCCCAAACTAGAATTCATGTGGTGTTTCAATAGGAAACCCCAGGAGCTGTTTTTCCCTTACTCTCACTTTTTTCTCTCCTCTTTTCTTTTCTAGATTGAAGGGTGAGGAATGGTGCGAATAATGATGATGATGTGAATTATAATCAAAATCACATTCACTGTGAACATTGGGGTACAGTATTCACCTAGAACATCCTGATTTTTTCCCCTTAGAGTCTGAACATAGAAAGCGTGGTTTTTATGTCATTCTCTTTGTTCTGCATCTTGAGCATAATTCATGGCCCTACAATCTGAAAAGTATGTTACAAGCTTGATACTAAAGCACTCAAAGCAAGTCTTGTTTAAAAGATATGTGATGGGGTCAGCTCAAGTTATCCAAAGGGATTTGAGTGCATGAACTAAGTTCATAAATGTTTAAGGGAGCCTAGCTTTGAGCTTTCCCATAGGACAAGTGGAAGGGAAAGAAAATAAAAAAAATTCCAGTTAGATAAGTGGTCTGGGGGGACAAGAGTAGTGGAGGAGGTAGAGGAAAGGAGATCATAAAGCTAGGAAGGAGAAGGGTTCATTATACTCAAGTTTGAAAAGAAATTGTACAAACAGTTAATAAAGCAAGATCAAAACAAGTTGGGGTGGGGGTGGGGGGTACATTCCCAGGACCCTGGGTGAGTCAGCATCTGGCAGCTGACTTTTATATATGGTAATGTGAACAAAGTAGATACAAAAAACACAGTGGACTGAGCATTCAAGAGGGTTCAGGGCAGGCATCACTCTGTTTCAGCATCACTACATAGCTAAATCTTGAAACAAAAGATCCCATCCTGGACAATGGTGGTTGGGTTGTAAGCAGTGTTCATAAAAGAACTAAAAACTCTTTTAGGAAATTCAGCTAATGAGACTAAAGAGCAACACATTCCAGATTGTGTTGTTTCTTGACCCATTCTGAACTTGTTCTTAATTTTTTTCTGTGTTAATCAGCTTACTCTTGGCATTTATCAGTAAGATATGATCACATGCAAAAGTTCATGGCCAGAATCTGCAGAAAAACCCAAAATTCCACATGAAAAAATTCTCATGGGAATTCTTTACTAAATTCATGAACAGGCAACATTTTAGCAAATGTATGTAGGAAAGAAGGTTCACCACATAAGCCACTCTTCTCTCTACAGGAAATGACAGTCCAGTATCAACAATGAGCCCAGCTGCTCTTGTTAACAACCAAGCCATGATTTATCTCTCAAGGATGTAAAGGAATGAAAGGCATAATTAGAAACTTATGGCTTATACAGATGGGATGGATCCCATGGGACAATGACTTTCCCACCATTTATATCTTCTCCCTTATACCGTCTGATACCAAGCCCTATCTCAGGATCATTTTGGTGTTAAATGCCCCATTACTACCCTGATATTTTACTTATTAAGGCTTAGTATCCTGTGGCTAGAAATTCATTAATTAAATTACTTTAATTTATAAAGTAAAGATTTTTTTGCTCGAGCAGGATTCCTTTTGTTCGATTATATATTTGTTTCGGACATATATTAATGTGCATGGGTTAAGTCATATTTCTAAACACACTGAATAATTTTTCAGAAACACAATCCCCAGTCTTGCCTTCCCTTTCCTGTCCATTTCAAAAAAAAGATTCAACTTGAGATGTAATTTCTGTTTAAGGAGGTGAATAGATGCAGGAAACAGGAAATAAGATTCACCCAAATAAAAATCCACACCCAAGGATCCAGCTGACAGAAAGAATAATATTTTTATCTCTTCTTTTACAAATCATTGTCAGATGCCTTTCCCCTAATTTATTATAATGCTTTTTTCCAGAATTTAAAAAACCAAGAAGTTCAGATAACTTGAATTTTTTAATGTTTTACCGCGGTAAAAAAGAGAAAACAAGTAGATATTAGAGACTTGGGGGTTTTCTGTTGTGCAGTTGTTTTTCTACCTTTTAGAGTAGGTAATAGGGTCAGTAAACCTTAGACTAATTACCTACAATCTATATCTTATACATCTATGATACTCAATAATGGTGTGCATGTTCAATCATAATTATCTTGAGGCTCTTCATGATATGAACCATCAAAGGAAGAACAAATTCATTTTAATGCCATGTTCTATACTTTATTTGAATTTTTTAAGTTGGGATCAATGTAACTCTTAATTAACAATCAATAAAACTAAATTAGCCATAATATTTTCTTAATTAGGACACTTCCATATATATACATACTTTTTAAGTGGTAGATATAATCTAAACACAATATAAACACACATGCATGTGCACATGCATGCACAAAACAATAGTTTGAACAAAAAGTAAATTCTGTAGAGAAAACAGAAGTTCAATTAATTGATCAGTGAAGGAAGTTAGTCACAAAAGACCATCTATTGTGTACTTCCATTTATACGAAAGGTCCAGGACAGGCAAATCTACAGAGATGAAAAGTAGATTAGCGGTTGCCTAGGGCTGAGGGGTGGGGGTTAGGAAGGATAGGGGCAAGTAACTGCTTATTTAGGGTATGGAGTATAGGGTTTCTTTTTTGGGTAATGAGAATATTCTAAACTTAGATTGTGGTGATGGTCACACAACTCTGTGAATGTAATTTTGGAAATTGTGTAATTTAAATTGGTGAAATGTATGGCATGTGAATTAAATTTCCATAAAACATTTTTTTAAAATACAATCTCTGTAGTAATTTCCTTGAACTGATAAACACATGGGTGGATCAATAAAATCCCACTGAGAGAGCAGCGAACCTTTGGGTGAATCTCCTTTGCCTCATCCTCTCCTCCCTTCATCAGTGGTATTTGACTAATCTCTGTTTTCATCTTTGCTTTCATCCCATTGACTTGGAGTTGTACTTTCTCAACTGTTCACTACCTTAGCTTTGAATTTCTGGCCCTCCTTAAAATAACATCAAGTCCTTTTAGAGTGTTCACTGATCAAAAACCCCGCCTCCTGGATCTCATACAAATCTGACACCTGAGCACATTCTGCCATTCTGGACCAGCACACTCCGGATTCTGCCAAGTTTCCATTGTTTTCTAATCCAACCCTCAGTCTTCTCCCAGAGATGTTGAGTTAGAACCAAGGTAGGGGCTCTGATTGATGCCAGGCCAGGCTTCTCAAGACTTTGTTTGCTTAATCTTGTGGCAGTCACATGTATCTAAATGAGATGCTGCAAAATCTATGGAATCTCACACTACAAAACACCCAACCTTTTCTTTAGCAATTAAATTGACCTAGATTCTAGTGGGTTTTCCATATGGACTGGACCACCCTGTCCCCCATCAGCATACATGTTATAGAACAGTATGCCAGGGAGTTCATAGCAATACTATCTGGTCCCCAGCACCAAGGATGCCCCCATCCCAATCATACTCAAGTAGGCCCTGTAATTACCTCTCGAAATAATGATCATTTACTTAATATCTATGTTTGGAATGGCTTAGAAAAAGGAAAAGTTCTAAGAGCGTATTTGCTCTTATGGAAAGAAGAAGTCAGACATGTGGTTTCCTTGGGTTGTTCAGCTTTTCCCCAATTGTCCCACCCCATATTCAGAGCTCCTTTTGCTTCGTCTACAGAATCCCTTTAAGAACGGGTGTCTAAATGCACATCTGAGTCACTGGGCTTTCCCATAGTCTGACTCCCTGAAGCTTTAGAGTTTGATTTGAAGAAATTAGTTGAAAGAAGTGATATCTCTTGTCACCACTGGCAAATGGCAAAGTTTTCACATCCTGCAAGCACTGCTTTTAAGTGAGAAGTACAAGAATCATTTGTCCATCAAATATTATTCTGTCCAAACATTTAATAATTAAGGGACAGGCTAGAATACTTCAGTTCACTATCTAAAAGGTTTTTTAGTTAGTTTGTTTGTTTTAAGTTGATTTTGTAGTTGATGAGTTGCCACCATTCTAAGAAAAATTCTTTTAGGCATTTACCTCGAAATTGTCAAAATTTGAATGAACAGCTTTATCAAAATGAAATTTAAACTTCTCTGTAGAAATTTCAGTTTCATGTAACTTTAAATCTTAGAAATCATGTAGAACAACTCTCTCACCTTGCAAATAAAAGGAAGACCCAGTGAAGAGAAGTGACTTGCCCAAGTGTTTAAAGCTAGATATGACAAGACTGAGACGGAAAACACCCAAATCCTCAGACTCCTGAAACAGGGCCTTCTTTTACTTCATGATGTGGCAATAGTTTATGATGCTGTGAGTCTCATGAAATTTATAGTTTATTCGGCAACTGTGGGGAGGGCAAGCGGGGAATTTGGAAGGGTTTTGGAATGAGAAGATCACATAGCAATTTTTTCAGGCTCCCTGCAATGACTAAAACAAAGAATATTGTGAAGACTGTTACCTATCTTTGTGAATTGAAAATAGCAAAGACCTTCTGGTAGCTAAAAAAGCTGAGAAAAAGAAAGTCATCCCAGTACCACACACTCAATTCCTTAACACTGAAAGCCCACAGCTTACTGTGTCAGGACACTGACAAGCTCAACAAAATGAATCATGACTTACGCCAGACTTCAACAGTTGCAATCATCTCTTATATTTGTTTGAATATTACTCTGTTACACCAAATAATAATAATAATAATAGCAACTAGATGCACTTATATTTTATAAATAAGTGCAAATCCATCCTCAGAGGATCATCTAACTTAAAGGAAATGAAGAACTACAAGGAAAAAATAAAACATACTACATTTTATTAGACCTTTCTTCTGATTTTCCTTAGATTTAACCTAATTTCTTTTGTAAGCCTATTAGAAAATTACTTCATTCCATTGTTAGATATTGTCTATAACTATTTTTTTGTAATGAGCTATTTCTGGTATCCTGATCTGTAATTCCACAGGGCACTTTCACGGGGGCCGAGGGCAACTTAATGAGTCACAGAGATTCTTCTGAAAAGGTAGAACTCTTTGTCTGAACAGGGAGAAGACAGCTGTTCATTGGGTTCAGAGCTTAGAAGTTATTGGTCTCCTTGGAGGTGTTTCTCTGAGTTGAACAAGAACATTTTGGGGACGCTCACAAGGCAAGTGGGTTTGGAGTAAGAGGTCAGTACCTTGTGGTGATAGTACAGAGCTTGGGTTATATTTTTCTTCCCTGATTACTAACCTTGGATGATACTGGGTAGGTTATTGAACTTTCTCTGAAATGAAACTAGCTGTACTGATGCCATTGGGTTGTTGTGAACATTCAGTGAAGTAAACACATGATCATACACTCATATCTACCTCAGTGCCTGTACAGATTATATTCTTCATGAAAAACAGTTCTCTTCCCTTCCCTTTGCAAAGGGAATCAGGGGTATGGCTGTATTGTTCTAGAGAAAATTTGTACCATAAACCATGTCCACTGGGGCCATGAGGACTTTGGCAGTAGCTTAGAGAATTGGTGAGGGAGCCCAAGTCTATGCAACATTAGAACCACAATTCTTAACAGTTTAGCCATTCAGAGTGGGGTCCTTGGCCCAACAGCCTCAGAATTGTACCAGACCCTCCAAATCTGAATCTCTGGGTGTGGGGCCCAGGAATCGGATCCTACCAGATCTCCATGTGATACCTTCACATGCTCAAGGTTGACAAGCACTGCTCAAGAGACAGTGTTACTAGCAAAGTGAAAGCACAGGGTCAAACCAGGAAAACAATCCAATTTTCAGGAGCTCAAGTAAAAGAGATTTTAAGGAAAGGTAAGAGACAACTAGTAGGAAGCCTCTGGGGAAAATCCTTAGAGATCTTGTACAATTGCAAATTTTACAATGCTTTCATTCATTTTAGCAAACATGAATCCACATGATGCTTATTAACCTTGTATCTAGAAATAAGCCACTGAGTTTTTTACAAGTTGTCTGGTTAAGCTAATCCCTAAGACAAGAAGGACTCGACAGTAAAATCCTTCATTCAAAAGAGCCTGAGTGCTTATTTGTGGTGACAACAAGTAAAGGAGATGGGAAGATTGCATCTTACTCTGTAGTCAGTCCTGGGAGAAAAAGAAGCAAGGAATAGAAGCAATCCAAATCTCTAGGGCTGAGAGAGAGAGAGAGAGAGAGAGAGAGAGAGAGAGAGAGAGAGAGAATCTGAGGCTGAAATCCATTAGATGTAACCAATCAACCGTAACTGGCAGGAGGCCAAGCAGTAAAGCTCCCTCTTAGGAACTAAACATCTGCCAGCTTTCACATCTCCACAGCATGCTGAACTGTTAGCAGAAAGTTGTAGTGTTCTACAAAGATCAAGGACACACAACACTTACGAAATTCAGCTGCACGTGTAAATATTTACCTAACTACTTCCTTGGGGTCTCCAGACCTGTTTCATTTTATTGGCAGTTCAACTACATCGTTTTAGGGAGTTGTTACACTTTACTAGAAATATGTGGGAAGAAAACATCACTTGAAGCAACTGGGAAAGTGTAACACAGATGTTTAGTAGCAACCCCACCAATGCTTCTGAACCTGAGGAGGTTGAGAAGGAAGGGGACGCGTTGTGAAGAGGCACCTCCATGTCAGAGAAATCATCATTCTAAAGATCCCCTAGGCTCCCAGCTCTTGCAAAGTTAAGGCCGCTTGATTTCTAGGTTGAATCCACAGAATCTGGATCTGATAGAATCATTGATCATAGAAAGTCAAGGAGCTCCTGTTGGGTATCTCAAGTATATACGCCTTATTCTGAGACATGCTCTGGCCTGCAATTCCAGTTGTATTTACTTTGCCTTGGCCTTGCACTTGCAGGCAGTCTCTCCTTTTGTTCTGTTCTGTAGCTACTACATGGTCATCTGAGAGGCAGATGCTGAATTTCAGCACTGCCTTCAAGAGGCCACCAATCCAGTTCTAGGTAATAGTCTAAACTTCCTTCCCAGGGAAGTGAGAGAACGCGCCTTCTGGCCTGAGTGGAAAATAAGAACACAATAGAAAGACTGGAAGATAAGGGTGAGAAAATTTCCTCAGGTAGAGCAAAATTTTAAAAAAGGTGGACAATACAAAGGGAACAGATTAGAGAATTGGAGCACCAGTCCTGAAAGCTAATGTCTGAATACCAAGCAGCCTGAAAAAGAGGACAAAGAAAACAGAGGAACTGACTTAGAACATTAAAGAGAATTTCCTAGTACTGAAGAACATAGGTCTGAGTGTCCAGAATGATGAACAAAAATAGTACCACCCCCAGGGGCATCACTGAGAAATTTCAGAACTCTGGGTGTAAAGGGAAGAGCAAACACCATTCCAGAGAAAGGGAAAAAACACAGATGAATAAAAAAGTAAAATATCCTCAAATGAGACAGAAGCAACTGAGAGCGAAAAGTTAATGGAGAAACACTTTCAAAGTTCTAGAGGAAAATTCTTTCCCCTCTACATTTCTAGAAGCAGCCAAGCCATCATTCAAGTGCCAGGGCAGAATGCGGATATTTTCAAATATTCAAGGACTCAAAAATTTTAGAAAAGTGGTGAGGGCCTTGGGGATTAAATAGTGATAGGTACAATTATGAATAAACAAATTTAAAAGAAGACAACTCCGGGGAATACAGGAAGTTATGCGAAGAAGGGGGAAAAGGCGCACACACGTTGTTCCTGTATGAGTTAAGTTCGGAGGTAGTAACAACATCAATCTTTGTACTGATTTAACCAGAAGTATAATATAACTATAAGGCCAGGAAAATAGGAAGAAAGTATATGAGTGTGAAGAAAAGGGGGCTAAAATTGTCACCTTCCGACATGAAAAGTCAATATATAGTGGCTAAAACTGAAGTCAAAAAGATCAGGGACTAGACATAGTAGCATGTTACTCAGAAACATGAAGGAATATGCCAAAACCAAAAATCAATTAGGTGTTTTCTTCTGGGGGAGGGGAAGTGGAGACTGAGGAAACAAGGAAATACTGTTTTTTAATACTAATTTTGGTTTTTCGACTCTTAGAATTCTAAACTATAATAATGGTGATTAAAATAACATGGAAGAGGCTGAGGCCTAGCCCAACTAAGGCAAGTGACAGGACAGTCCGAAGTTCGATCACCCTGGTTCATATCCTGGTTTCAGCCCCGACTAACCCTGTGAACTTGGGTAGTTGAACCGCTATAAACCTCAGTGTTGAAACGGGGGTTATAAAACTATTCATCAGAGTGTCGCTCTGAGATTCGAGTGACAAATGCTAAGGGAGTGATTAGCAGTGCCTGGCACATTGAAAGCACACTTCCTTTCATTTAACACATATTTAGTGTCTAGCAGACATTCGGAATATGTCAGTACATAAAAGATCCCTGTCCTCATGGAGCTTACTAGTGAGGAGAGACAGACAAGAGACAATAAAACACTAAACAAAATATATAGTGCATCGCAAAGTGACCAGAGGCACGTGCTATGGAACAGCACAGTGCAGCGGAAGGGCCAGCTCGACAGTTGGGAAGGGCAAGTGAGGTAGTAGGGCAATTTTAAATAACTTGGCCAACAAAGGCCTCATGAGAAGGTGACTTCTGAGCCAGGACTTGAAGGAGAAGGGAGGCTAACCATTTTGAAAGCAGCAGAACAACCAGTTCCAAGTCTTTGAGGTGGTCACGTGCATGGCCGGTGAGGGAAGCAGCCAGGAAGCCAATGTAGATGGAGCAGTGAGAGAAGAGGAACAGATGAGGCCAAAGGGGAAACAGGGGACAAGACAGACCAGGAAAAGTCCTGAAAGCATGAGCAAGACATAGGCTTTACTTAGAGCAAAAGAAAGAGCCATTGCAGAGCCTTGAGCAGGGTGACCCGATCGGAGTCACCCTGCACGAAGGGTGCTCCAGCCACTGTGTTAGGGACAGAGCACAGGCGGGCAATGCTGGGAGCGGGGAGCCGCAGGCGGGGCCTGCAGTGTTCCATGAAGAGAGGGCGGTGGTGGCTCGGATCAGCAGAGTTGGAGAGAAGTGACTGAATTTTCTATATGGAATAGAGCTAGCTCTTATCATTTACCCAAGGTGATGCAACAAATTAATGGCAGAAATATGAAGCATGCAACAACTTCCCAGTCTCTGAACAAAGAAAAAGTATAAATGGAAAAATCTAAATTGAAATACAGTATTATTTTGTCCTTATGTATATTAATGACATCTATGAGGGATACATTTCCCCTCAGTCACAAAATCTCTGTTATTTTGTAGCTCTTAACATTTAGATTTAAAGGGGCAATAACATTCATACACTTGACACCATGCCCATTTCACGTACTTCGCATGCCACCTTATACAGTAAGTATAACGTAGGTATTGCTTTAAATGAAGATGTATTCATTCATGGAGCATTGATAAATAAGGCATGGACCCCCACCCTCAGACCACTGCTTACGAGTGAGGAAGAGCAGATGAACATAAAGAATTTAAACACATATAACAAAGAGGTCAATGCCACAAAACTAGTTGAGGTTAATTGCTCTAGAATGTTCTAAGAACAGCAGCTATTTTCTTCAGCTGGGGAAGGGTGAGGAGGTGGTGTGTGAAGGGCCTCATGGAAGAGGTGACATCTGTGGGACTGTGTATTTGAATGTTGCCAGATGGGGCAGAAGGGCAGAAGGGCTAAATATTCCTGGCAGTGGGCACCTTCTAAGGCACCTATATAGAACATGTCGGTGTATAGAAGAGGAACAATAATTTTTGAGGAGTCACTGCAACACAGGGCATGTGAAGAGAAATAATGGAAATATGAGAAATAGGGTAAAGAAAATCTTATACAAAGAGTCTTAACATTGCCAGATAAAGGACTGTGGATAAAGATGATCACAAAAAGGAAGGAAGGAAGGAAGGAAG